>JAVIAB010000091.1:29704498-30090493 GCA_032433765.1 Megaustenia siamemsis
CAACTGGCAAAATACAGGGAAAAGAGATCGCAAACGACAATGAAAGAAGGTGTTATATAGCTTCTTGTCATGGCATGTAAAACAATCAACAACAGAATTGATACAATCTACTGTGGATAGAAAATTGTGGAAGGACATGATCTCCTACGCCAACCGGTATGGAACATGATGATGATGATGATGATAACAAAATAGACATATGAATAAAATATATTATATCTAATAATATAATCTAATAATATAATCTAATAAAATATATTATATTTATAAAATAGATTGTAAGTAGTTTTTATATTATGAATATATATATATGTTAAATAAATATACAGATTACATAAATTCTTTATATTTTTGAATGTATAGAATATAGAGATTAACTCAATCAAAGCATGCTAGACGCCTTGTTTAGGCATAAGCCAATGTCTCTCCATCCATCCCTATTCTTGGACATTTTATCTACTTCTCTCCATCCATCCCTATTCTTGGACATTTTCTCTACTTCTCTCCATCCATCCCCATTCTTGCACATTTTCTCTACTTCTCTCCATCCATCCCCATTCTTGCACATTTTCTCTACTTCTCTCCATCCATCCCATTCTTGCACTTTTTCTCTAATTATCTCCAGTCTAGGCCAATCTTTTGAAGGATTTTCACTTCTCTTCTCCACGTTTTCCTGGCTCTTCCTCTGTGAGTTCCATGTAAGTACCTGCATTGCTGTGATCAGCCTTGTATGTGTGCGTCTAATCCATCTCCATCTCCATTTTTGTTGTTACATAGATTCTATATATATATATATATATATATATATATATATATATAGAGAGAGAGAGAGAGAGAGAGAGAGAGAGAGAGAGAGAGAGATTAGAATAGATAGATTTTACATATTGAATAGATTCCACAGATCAGAAACGCGAGTTCAGATACTATATGGTTTTCTTTTCTTTGGTTTATATTTAGCTTCAAATCAAAACTTTGACACGAACCTCGTGGACATTAATGAAGAGAGCATGCGGCCTTTATTCTCTAGGGCTATAGGAAACCAGTGGGATAGCCCTGTAGTCGGATAAAAACACTTCTTTCCGGTTTAGATACATCTTTTTACCCTTAATCTTTTTACCCTTTAGATAAGATAAGATTTATTGTGGTGAATATTAGCTCCACTTTGACCGCGTCATGTTTCACCCAATTATGTGCACACAGTTCAACTAACGATATAGTCACCCCCAGGTTTTGGTACTCGTTCTACTTTGTCTGAACTGGGGCCTGCCCCGCTCTGACCGCGAACAGACCTGAACGTATTTGAGACTCCATGGCTATCTGCCGTTGCCAGCTGTTTTCCTGGAGAGTACCAATCTATTCTCATTATCGCATTCCCTGCCCACTCGCTGCCTGCCAGCAGTAAAACCAAAATCAGTCACCAACCAACCCCGATTCGCGCGCAATGAGTAAACCCGAGAATAAAGAGCTTTCACATTTACGCGAAGCCTCTTCGGAAAGAAAATAATTCGACTGAAACATTCGTCAAAACTTTCATTTACTAATAAGTGCGAAATATTTCATTACATAAAGAGTGAACTGAAAAGTTGTCTGTATTGAAATATGAATCTTAACATGAAAATACTCTTTGTTTCAGCAAGATTCTGTGACAGTCTAACCAACAACCCCCGTATGGATATTTCATAAGCCGACAGTTATAATCCAGCTTGTTGCCAACTAAACGAGGAAATATTGCCACCTTTGTTGTAAGTATATTTGTTGTTACTCATTTTTGTTTGTCATATTTATTTAATCGTGACATTTTGTTTGATGCAAATTGTTGGATTTTTCTTCTTCTCTGCATTTGAGCTACGAGGAACGAGATATCTTATGGTCTTTTGCTCTTTGTGGGTTTTTATTATTCGACTGTTTTTGCTTTACATTTGTGTATTTTTCCTTAATCTGTTGTGATTTTTTTTAACGTTTATTGATGCATGTTGGAATAGCGTTTTGGCTACATTTGCTTAGACACGAGGACAAACAATTGAATTTGTTGTATCATGGTATTAGTACATTCTACTACACAGACGTAATGCCTAAATAATAGCAACAATTTAGAATGTTATATCACGGTATTAGTACATTCTAATGCACAGACGTAATACCTTAATAATAGCAACAATTTAGAACGTTATATCATGGTATTAGTACATTCTACTACACAGACGTAATACCTTAATAATTGTAACAATTTAGAATGTTATATCATGGTATTAGTACACTCTACTACACAGACGTAATACCTTAATAATAGCAACAATTTAGAATGTTATATCATGGTATTAGTACATTCTACTACACAGACGTAATACCTTAATAATAGCAACAATTTAGAATGTTATATCACGGTATTAGTACATTCTACTGCAAAGACGTAATACCTTAATAATAGCAACAATTTAGAATGTTATATCATGGTAATAGTACATTCTACTACACAGACGTAATACCTTAATAATTGTAACAATTTAGAATGTTATATCATGGTATTAGTACATTCTACTACACAGACGTAATACCTTAATAATTGTAACAATTTAGAATGTTATATCATGGTATTAGTACATTCTACTACACAGACGTAATACCTTAATAATTGTAACAATTTAGAATGTTATATCATGGTATTAGTACATTCTACTACACAGACGTAATACCTTAATAATTGTAACAATTTAGAATGTTGTATTCCTAGATTTGAAAAAAGTTACATTTTGGCATTTCTATTTTGATTGTTTCTTCTCTACATTGACTGAAGGTAATTGATGTTAAAATATCAAAGAGTGTCCATACAGTTAACACTGTTGGCGAATGTGTATCACATCTCAAAGCACTGAGCTACAACATTAACGGTGGATGGAAGAATGGCTGGGATCTTCCTCACTGGCATTACCTACCTAATATGAGCAAGATACGAGTTTTTTCTCTGTTTGGTTTACTGTAGAGTGCCAGAGCGGATTTGTACCTAACCTGGCTTTATTGTCCAGCTCTTGCGCTCAGCCCTACACCACGCTGACTTTCTATGACGCCTAACAAACATTGTTATGCTGTTGTTCTCTTGGAGCCTTGAAGTTAAGGTCCGAAGTGAAGAATTCATGGGAAATGTTGAGAATAATAACCCCCCGAAGACATCACAAATAAGATAGTCACGTGATAAGTTAAGGTCCGAAGTGAAGAATTCATGGGACATGTTGAGAATAATAACCCCCCCCCCTCCCCCGAAGACATCACAAATAAGATAGTCACGTGATAAGGCCCAACAAAATCAAATAAAAAATCCAAACAGGACACAACGAGCCCACATCAAACTCTACGAGAACACGAAGCCACGAAGGCTGGCCATAAAAACATGGCTTTATAAAGTAATAGAAACACGTGGAAACAATAACAGCAGGAGAGACCAACAAAAGACAGTAAATTATATTCACCTCGATGCTGAAAAGCAAATGCGGACAGAAAAATAAACAAAACCGTTTGCTTAACATATAAGTATTAAATCTGATATGGCAGTTGTATTTTCTTCTGTGTTGACCTTCGCTCGAACAATTTTATTATTCATGTTGGTGTTTTTTTTTTTTTTTTTTTGTCAAGGTAAGTTGTGTAATAGACAGCGGACAGGTCTGACGTTTAGATGATCGGGGTTCAATCCCAAAGTCTGTAGTTTTTTTTTTTTTTTTTCCAGCTGAAAAACTGAATACCTATCTCGCTAGTTGGTCAAGGTAAAGTTAGTTCAATAGCAATACTCGTTGTAGTGATGAAGTGCTAGTGACTTTATTGTGCTAATATATTCATGAGATGCGGGTGGTTAGTTCCCTTTCTCGGTGCCTTTCTCTGTCAGAGAATATCTTTCTTAGCTACCCATTTCAAGAGTTTGGGTTTATCCCGCACGACTCCCCACTCATCTACTTCTATCCACTTTCTTTCGCACAAATCTACAACTTTCTACTTCTTTCCACTTTCACGCGCACAAATCTACAACTTTCTACTTCTCTCCACTTTCTCCCACACAATTGTACAACTATCTACTTCTCTCCACTTTTTACTGCACAATTCTTCAAATTTCTACTGCGTTTCTCTACTTTCTCCCACACAATTCTGCAACATTCTACTTCTTTCCACTTTCTCCCACACTATTCTACAACTTTCTACGTCTCTCCACTTTCTGTCGCACAATTTTACAACTATCTATTTCTCTCCACTTTCTCCCACACTATTCTACAACTTTCTACGTCTCTCCACTTTTTCCTCCATATCTCCACCAGTCCTCTACCTCGCTCCACCTCCTCAACCCCACCAGTCCCCTACCTCGCTTCACCTCCTCTACTCCATCAGTCCCCTACCTCGCTCCACCTCCTCTACTCCATCAGTCCCCTACCTCGCTTCACCTCCTCTACTCCATCAGTCCCCTACCTCGCTTCACCTCCTCTACTCCATCAGTCCCCTACCTCGCTTCACCTCCTCAACCCCACCAGTCCCCTACCTCGCTTCACCTCCTCTACTCCATCAGTCCCCTACCTCGCTTCTCCTCCTCAACCCCACCAGTCCCCTACCTCGCTTCACCTCCTCAACCCCACCAGTCCCCTACCTCGCTACACTTCCTCTACTCCATCAGTCCCCTACCTCGCTTCACCTCCTCAACCCACCAGTCCCCTACCTCACTTCACCTCCTCTACTCCATCAGTCCCCTACCTCGCTTCACCTCCTCAACCCCACCAGTCCCCTACCTCGCTCCACCTCCTCTACTCCACCAGTCCCCTACCTCGCTTCACCTCCTCTACTCCATCTGTCCCCTACCTCGCTTCACCTCCTCAACCCCACCAGTCCCCTACCTCGCTTCACCTCCTCTACTCCACCAGTCCCCTACCTCGCTTCACCTCCTCTACTCCATCAGTCCCCTACCTCGCTCCACCTCCTCTACTTAACCAGTCCCCTACCTCGCTTCACCTCCTCTACTCCACCAGTCCCCTACCTCGCTTCACCTCCTCTACTCCATCAGTCATCTACCTCGCTTCACCTCCTCTACTCCACCAGTCCCCTACCTCGCTTCACCTCCTCTACTCCACCAGTCCTCTACCTCGCTTCACCTCCTCTACTCCATCAGTCCCCTACCTCGCTTCACCTCCTCAACCCCACCAGTCCCCTACCTCACTTCACCTCCTCTGCTCCATCAGTCCCCTACCTCGCTTCACCTCCTCAACCCCACCAGTCCCCTACCTCGCTCCACCTCCTCAACCCCACCAGTCCCCTACCTCGCTTCACCTCCTCTACTCCATCAGTCCTCTACCTCGCTTCACCTCCTCTACTCCACCAGTCCCCTACCTCGCTTCACCTCCTCTACTCCACCAGTCCTCTACCTCGCTTCACCTCCTCTACTCCATCAGTCCCCTACCTCGCTTCACCTCCTCAACCCCACCAGTCCCCTACCTTGCTTCACCTCCTCTACTCCATCAGTCCCCTACCTCGCTCCACCTCCTCTACTCCACCAGTCCCCTACCTCGCTCCACCTCCTCTACTCCACCAATTCCCTACCTCGCTTCACCTCCTCTACTCCACCAGTCCCCTACCTCGCTCCACCTCCTCTACTCCATCAGTCCCCTACCTCGCTTCACCTCCTCTACTCCATCAGTCCCCTACCTCGCTTCACCTCCTCAACCCCACCAGTCCCCTACCTTGCTTCACCTCCTCTACTCCATCAGTCCCCTACCTCGCTCCACCTCCTCTACTCCACCAGTCCCCTACCTCGCTCCACCTCCTCTACTCCACCAGTTCCCTACCTCGCTTCACCTCCTCTACTCCACCAGTCCCCTACCTCGCTCCACCTCCTCTACTCCATCAGTCCCCTACCTCGCTTCACCTCCTCTACTCCATCAGTCCCCTACCTCGCTTCACCTCCTCAACCCCACCAGTCCCCTACCTAGCTCCACCTCCTCTACTTAATCAGTCCCCTACCTCGCTTCACCTCCTCTACTCCACCAGTCCCCTACCTCGCTTCACCTCCTCTACTCCACCAGTCCCCTACCTCGCTTCACCTCCTCTACTCCATCAGTCCCCTACCTCGCTCCTCGTCCTCTACTCCACCAGTCCCCTACCTCGCTTCACCTCCTCTACTTCACAAAGTCCCCTACCTCGCTCCACCTCCTCAACTCCACTGCCTATATTTCAGAGCCCAGACAACCCACAGAACTTGATAGACCAATGGGAGATCGAGAGTCGCCACGGGTCTTGTTTGGAGACTTGTTTTGCTGGGAGAATGTGAATGACTGGTTTGAATGATAAAATAGGGATATGTGAATGAGGTGAGGATAATGTCGATAAGTGAGTTTGTAGGAGAATGAAAGTAATTAAAATAATTAATTGATTAGTTTAAATTCGGGGAGTGAGTGAATTAATCAATATTTCGTGCATGAGAGAACGTTTGAGTGAGAGAGCGATTTCTAGTCAGACTGAGCAGATATTGACTAATTGAATAAGTGTATTATGAGTGAGTGAGTGTGTGAGTGAGTGAAAAGCTGAATGAGTGTATTAATTAATGAATGAACGAGCAAGCAAACGTATGAGTGAGTGAGTGAGTGAGTGAATTATCTCGAAACAGATTGAGTGAATACTGAAAAATGAAGTAGTCTAAATAATCTAAATGAATAAGTGTTTTTGAATTAGTGAAGAGTAGCTGAGAGAGTTATTAAATAAGTGAATAAATCTATTAATTAATCAGTGAACGAGCATGCAAGCAAATGAGTGAATGAGTTATCTCTAGATTGATTTAGAGAATATTGACTAAATAAATAAATATATGAGTGAGTGATTGAATAATTGAATGAATGTATTAATTAATGAGTGAACGATCAAGCAAGTAAACGAGTGAGTTAGTGAGTGACTAACTACTCCAGCTCACGCACAAGTGATTGGATTACATAGCTGAGTGAATGTTACATTTCTGAACAAGTATTAAATGAAGCAGCTCTCATGCCCTGATAACTTCATGAACGTGACTTTACCTGACCGATCGACATATAACGCCCATGTCGTGCTACATATATCAGGTAACCCACTGTCAGAATTTCCTTCTCTCAAACTAGATAACACGTTAATGACTCTCCCCACGAAGCTATTCTGCCTAGTGCCTCAGACACTCTTTTCTATGTCTAAATGAGCCTTGAAACAGCCCTCACGCCGAACAGGTCCAGCATTCCTTAACGCCAGGTATGAGATTCCCGTCTGTACATTAACACAGCCTAAAGGTGGGTAAAATCATTTTCTGCCTAGCCTACGTGTTTGTGGAAACCCCTGGCATCACCATTCAGGCTTATCGGTTCAGTCTGTTTTATTTTGATAGATACGAACTTTTGCGTTCGGATTTCTTCCTCATAGTTTTGTTGTTTGTTTCCTCGGGGACTTTGTTTTGTTTATATATATATTTTTTTTTAAATTAATTTGGAATACCAACCTTAGGGTTTTTTTGTTGTTTTTTTTTTTTTTTTTTTTTGTGTGGCAAACTCCTAGTTTATGGACATAAATTACTTATGTTCGGAAGAGTAACGTTCAATTGAGTAGCATTGCACTTTATTCGGTGTCTCTCTAATCTGTCATTAACCATAAACCAAACCCATCCCTAACCCTAACCGAACCCTAATCTACAAATAAAATAGATTGATTAGTGATGAACATTGATGAGCATAGAGATAATGTTTAGTACTTGAAAGCCACTGTACTGACGCCAACTAAGCAGCGGCGGATGTTCAGAGGAGTCAACGGAGGTCAAGACTTCCTCAAATATTTGATCAGAATACAAAACACAATCACATTCCAGCTCAACAAGTTAAACGCCAGTCTACAAGCAGCCACCATATTCCCTAGTATAGCTGTGATGTCGTTCAAATAACTCGGTTACAAATAAATAGGTTTAAATTCCTATGGAGGTCAAACCTACTACAACCGTACAACTGCATCTATCAACCTTACACTGTGTTTGAGAACTAGACAGGCTATTTCAGCAAACGGCACCTTGTTGCCATGGCAACAGAATAACAACTAATAATATGACGTTATATCTCCTTATCTAAACATAAAAAAGTACAGCCAATAGGCGGTTGTCCTATTTTTTGCCTCCTGTAAGAATCACTACGCAACATCATTTTTTTTTAAAATAATAATAAAACTAGAACAAAACTGTATGAGATGTTAACAGTAAAACCATGTTTTCTTCATACCTTATAATGCACGTGACTAAGACGGTACGATGTAATTATAATTATGATAACTGTTAGCAATAATTAAAAGAATTATTTTACATAGCGCAAACTGCAGTCATGTCACAAATTACAAGGTCAAAGGTCAACCTAATAGTTCGATCTTACGTCCTGGCCTCCTTACAACCCAAAGCTGCAACAAAGGGGAGATCACTTTAATTTATGTTTCTAAACTAGGACTTTACCCTTTTCTAAACTCTATATTTCACATTGGTTTGGGAGTAGGGAGATTTGAAGTATTTCTCACTTTTATTTGAAATCATCATCATCATCGAGTGCCTTCTCCTCAACGAAGGTTGGCTACCATGGATCGCCATTCTTCTCTGTTTCTTGCTTTGATGGTGCAGTCTGTTATAGATTAACTTGTCCATCTTTTGATGTTACTCGTCCATGTTAGTCTTGGTCTGCCTCTGCCTCTTTTACCTTGTATTTTCCCTTCCAATATTACTTTTAATAGGTTGTTGTGTCTTTTAACATGCCCCAAAAATTTCTAAAAAAAAACCTATCAGTCTCTCTATTCTTGTTCTGCTCATCTTTTTTGGTTGACAGCGATTTATGTACATTTCTGTGTAAACGTTAACGTCTTCAGACAAAGTTGTCCTTGGATATTGAGAATTGTCCAGCCTCTACAATTTGGTAACAGAGTTTTTCACGCAAAGTAAAGATGTTCTGGCGCGATATCGACCAGATAATTAAAAAAAGAGCTCATTTGGTCCTGAATAGATGTTATTGAGTTATTTGCGGGTCATCATCACTGCACTCCGAACATGTCAATAGGTACTCAGATCCTCTCCTCAGCAAGTCTCGCAGTGTCCAGCGACTGACGACTCCAGTTCTATGTTGGTTGATAAGTCTTCTTACACGGCCACTAAGTTTCTCATTTCTGGCCGTGCCCATCTTAACTCCTTCATGCGAAGGAGTGTCGTGGTCTACAACATCGTTGTCGAAGTCCTGCCATGGATAAATGTGGTCACTACCATCACATATATACTACCATCACCCACATGCTACCATCACATATATACTACCATCACCCACATGCTACCATCACATATATACTACCATCACCCACATGCTACCATCACATATATACTACCATCACCCACATGCTACCATCACATATATACTACCATCACCCACATGCTATCATCACATATATACTACCATCACCCACATGCTACCATCACATATATACTACCATCACCCACATGCTACCATCACATATATACTACCATCACCAACATGCTACCATCACATATATACTACCATCACATATATACCACCATCACCCACATGCTACCATCACATATATACTACTATCACCCCCATGCTACCATCACATATATACTACCATCACTCACGTGCTACCATCACATATATACTACCATCACCCACATGCTACCATCACATATATACTACCATCACATATATACTACCATCACTAACGTGCTACAATCACATATATACTACCATCACCCACGTGCTACAATCACATATATACTACCATCATCCTCGTGCTACCATCACATATATACTACCATCACCCACGTGCTACCATCACCCACGTGCTACCATCACATGTATACTACCATCACATATATACTACCATCACCCACATGCTACCATCACATATATACTACCATCACCCACATGCTACCATCACATATATACTACTATCACCCACATGCTACCATCACATATATACTACCATCACTCACGTGCTACCATCACATATATACTACCATCACCCACATGCTACCATCACATATATACTACTATCACCCACATGCTACCATCACATATATACTACCATCACTCACGTGCTACCATCACATATATACTACCATCACCCACATGCTACCATCACATATATACTACCATCACATATATACTACCATCACATATATACCACCATCACCCACATGCTACCATCACATATATATTACCATCACCCACGTGATACCATCACCCACGTGCTACCATCACATATATACTACCATCACCCACATGCTACCATCACATATATACTACTATCACCCACATGCTACCATCACATATATACTACCATCACTCACGTGCTACCATCACATATATACTACCATCACCCACATGCTACCATCACATATATACTACCATCACATATATACTACTATCACTAACGTGCTACAATCACATATATACTACCATCACCCACGTGCTACAATCACATATATACTACCATCACCCACGTGCTACAATCACATATATACTACCATCATCCTCGTGCTACCATCACATATATACTACCATCACATATATACTACCATCACCCACATGCTACCATCACATATATACTACCATCACCCACATGCTACCATCACATGTATACTACCATCACCCACGTGCTACCATCACATATATACTACCATCATCCTCGTGCTACCATCACATATATACTACCATCACCCTCGTGCTACCATCACATATATACTACCATCACCCACGTGCTACCATCACCCACGTGCTACCATCACATGTATACTACCATCACATATATACTACCATCACCCACATGCTACCATCACATATATACTACCATCACCCACATGCTACCATCACATATATACTACCATCACCAACATGCTACCATCACATTTATACTACCATCACCCACGTGCTACCATAACATATATACTACCACTACATACTACGTCGGAGGTCATAATATAAATAATCTAAGGTATGCTGATGATACAGTCTTAATCGCTAAGAGTGAAAATGAGTTACAAGAAATGTTAGACATTATAGTGAAAGAAAGCAAAAATAAAGGACTCGACCTTAATAGCAGAAAGACAGAAGTAGTGATAACAACAAAGAAAAATACATCACCTCAGTGCAAAATAAACACAAGTGAAACAATATTAAAACAGGTAAATGAATTTAAATATTTGGGAACAATGCTAATCTCAGATGGTAGGTGTAAAACAGAGGTGAGATGCAGAATGGTTCAGGCAAAAGCAGCTTTCCAAAAATTGAGGAAGATACTGTGCAATCCATTTTTGACAATAGAAACAAGAAAAATAATTCTTAAAAGTTGTGTCGAACCAGTTTTAACATATGGATGTGAATCATGGACAATAGGACAACAGACAAGAAAATCACTGAAGGCTGTAGAAATGTGGTTTTACAGAAGAATGTTGAGAGTACTATGGACAGCTAAGAAGAGTAATGAAAATGTTTTTAAAGAGGCCAAAGCAAAAAGAGAGCTAATTTCCAATATTAGGAAGAAACAATCATCATTTTTTGGCCATGTAATGAGAAGAGAACAACTGGAATATATTGTAACAACTGGAAAAATTGAGGGACGAAGAGATGGAGGGAAGCAAAGATAAAAAATACCAGACAGCTTAAGAGAATGGCTTGGCAGAAGGTCAATAACAGAAATGATAAATAACTGTCGTGATCGAAAGTTGTGGAGAGACAAGATCACCTACGCCAGCAGGCCCTATTGCTTGATGATGATGATATAATACTTCTATCAAGAAGTGAAAGGAACCTTCACATATAAACATATTGTATATCCTGATAAACCGAAGCTGTTATTAATGTCTTTTTCCTCAACTCTACCACTTGTCTGTTTTGTTTGCGATGTACATGTTTTTGTTCCATTCTCCTATATCACGAGATGATGTAATCTCAAGCTGTATCTGCTATCAAGGCTTGGCCATGTGTAACGCGAGTAGCTCACCCGTGTTGATATTATTCGCATGCTTGGCGCTGTTACACACACGCTGTCATTGTTGATAATAAACACAAGTAGTGGTAGATCACATTCCCATATCGCTCCTGATGTTGCTATAGCGTGTCTACATTTCTCTTTATTTCCTCGAAATTAACTGCTGCGATCATTGCATCAAGAAAGAAGGAGATGAAATGTCATACCCCGTGACGTAGAGGTGATGATGATCATGCTCATTTTGCAGTAGAGTGTTAAAAAACACATTAAAGAACAAAAGCTTCATCTCAACTAAATATACACAAAACTACAATAATATCCACCGAAGGCAGAAAGTAAGGTTAAGGTAAAGTACGAGACTTAAATCGGCTTCTTGGCACGCGAGTTTTCATTCAAATGTGCTCCTCATTAACTCCTCACCTACCCTCACAAAGTAGGCAGAAACAAAATAACACAAACAGCAGGAAGCACAGAATAACGGGGCAAAAAAAAACATGAAAATTGGAATGAATCGGACATTCAACACCGCAAACCAACAATACTTAATACCCTGTCTCGACAACACCCTAAATCATTAGCCAAACAACGTAATAACAACATCACGATAAACTCATCATCATCACGTGCCATGCCGGTAGATGCAGGCGATTTGGTCCATCAATAATTCTCTGTCAGTAAAGGTCAAGGTAAAGTACGAGACTTGAACCGGCGTCTCAGCACGCGAGTTTCCACCCATATGTGCTCGACCACATATCCAGAAATGTTCGGAGATTTCTGGATAGTGTCGCTTTAAGCATCGAAACTCACGATGCGAAGCAGCATTCCTCACCTTCACAGAGTAATACTTTGGTACCCATTTCTGCCAGCAGCTGGGTCGACCGCAGGGGTATATTTTGTTTCCAAACCACGAGTACAACTAACACTGCTTCCGGTGGGGATCGAACTCGCGTTAATCGAACGTCGTCTGGTGGTTTTCCCATCTAGGCTACCGAGGCCGCCGAAGGCACACACAAAACAAAAATAAACACAAAGTCATCAGCAATGGAGAACTTGAAATTGTAATAAACTATGAATATACATAATTTGAAGTAATTAATAACGGATACTGGGAGGATCTTCCGGTCAATATGGCGGATAGGCGACAGGGAACTGTTGAGACACTGTCTGAAAAGTGTTCCTTGTGCAGTTTCCTCACATTCCAAGTTCGATTTGCTGCCGGAGCTACTGAGTAGTGCTCTGTGCACACCGTGAGCTGTGTGTTTCATCCGGATGGTTTTTCAGTATTCATATTGCTTACGTTGAGTGACGATATCGTATAACTAGGAAGAGTTCAGATTCGTTCACTATCGGTCCTATAATACGCCTTATGTCTTGTGACGAGTTCTGTATTTGCTACGATGGGGACTGCATCTGCCTTTGTTTGGATATTCTCTCTCTCTCTCTCTCTGCGATCAGGACCCAATCAGAGTAGATTCCAGCTCCTCACATGAACTCAGCTGTCAGGTTAGGTGTGTTACAAATAGAACATCACAATTAGAGTCTGCCAGATCCACTCTGATTGAACACCCGTTAAAAACGTTGCACTGTGTTCTGCGCCAGTGGCCCAGTGCATCCGATTTCAGCCAGCATTTTATTCAGGTTTGCTTTCCCTAGCCTTTGATTGTCCCCAATCTTCCTGCAAGGCAGCAGGTGATCTTTTCTGTAGGGGGATTCTGCCCTTAGATGGTCGGCCCTCCCAGGTTTACGAGCACCATCTGCCCGAGTCACTAGAGGTGACTAACACAGACATGCACACACAAAGATATGAGACGTGACAAACACATACATGCACATAGCGATGCGAGGCATGACTAACACTGACATACATCAAGATATATGACACATGACTAACATAAACATACACATAAAGATATGAGATATGACCAACCAAAGATATGATATATACACATATGACTGACATAGACATGCACCCACAAAGAAATTACACATGTCTAACATGGACATACACACAAAGATATGAGATATGACCAACATAGATAGACACACACATTGATATGAGATGTGATTAGCATAGCCGTGCAAACACAAGGATATGAGATGTGACATACACAGACATGCACACATAAAGATATGAGATATGACTAACATAAACATACACACAGAGATATGAGATATCACTAGCCCAAACACAAAGATATGACACATGACTAACACAGATTCACACTAAGATATGAGATATGACTAAACACATACACACACACTAAGATATGAGATATGACTAAACACATACACACTTAAAGATATGAGACATGATTAACACGGACACTCCAAGATATGAGATCTGACTAACATGAGATGTTAATTCAGATGATTCCACTGGCACGGGCGGTTAAACAGTTATGGATTTACATTCGTTTGCACTGATACCGGGGCCTTCGACTAACTATAACCATAACGGATACAACCGGGAGGACATCACACACAAAAAAACACTAGCAAACTCTGAATAAAAATAAAATTCCTTGAAGGACATGTGGCAGTGTGTTTAATCTTAATCTTAGGCTAAATGGGTCGTGACTCGCCAAGAAGTCGACAAAACCACCAAGACAACAACAACATATAGCACAATACCAACAAGGAAGAAACATTACAATTGCTGAGGATATGTATCTTCCCGTTAGCAACATATGTTTGTGGATCATGGACAATCTTGCAAACATCAATGAATTAAAAATAGATTAATTCGTAACAAAATACTACAGAGAAAGCTTCTCTCTCTCTCTCTTTTTCTCTCTCTCTCTCTTTCTCTCTCTCTCTCTCCCTCTGCGATCAAGATTCAATCAGAGTAGGATTCCAGACTCTCTCATGAAGTCAGATGTTTGTTTAAGCGATTGGATTGCCCAATATTGTTTCTCTTCCAGGGAGGTGGGCGTGGACCACATTGCTCGTCTCAGGTCTGTGTACTGGGGGCAACCCTGTAGAACATATTTTGTAATCATATTGTCCAGTGTACAGTGGCATAGGCTGGTTGTACCTATTTTGAATTTGGTGAACATTTCCTCATTCTATTGTGTCCAGTGCGTAGGCGAAGTACGATGACTTGATCCCTCCTTGATAGTTGATGGTATCCGTCCCTCTCGTTATGCTTTGGGTGTTCTTGTTTCCATTTTTCGAGGTACTGACCTTTGAGGATGGATTTGGCTTCATCATAACTGAGCGGATGGTTCTCTTGTGGTAATCTCCCTCCCTCTTTAGCTAATTTGTCTGCGCGTTCGTTCCCGTGTATATAACAATGTGATGGTATCCACTGAATGACTACTCTCTGGAAGTTATTGCATAGTTGGTCTAGGGTTGTTCTCAAGTCATCTAGTTCATTGTTTTTGTGGCTTTTTAGAGCTGTTAGTACTGACAGATTATACCAAAGCATTTGACAAAATAAAGCACCAAGAAATAATCAAAATTTTAGAAAGCATAAACGTAGACAGCAAAGATCTAAGAATAATAAAGAACATGTACTGGCAACAAACAGCGGTCATAAGAACTGGAAACCAATTGGGAATGTTTCAACAAATAAAACAGGGTGTTAGACAAGGTTGTGTGTTGTCACCAAATTTGTTTAATATTTATAGTGAGATTATTTTAATATCCATAAGGGGCATGCCTGAAATAACAATTGGAGGTCATAATAGAAATAATCTAAGGTATGCTGATGATACAGTTTTAATCGCTAAGAGTGAAAATGAGTTACAAGAAATGTTGGATATTATAGTGAAAGAAACCAAAAATAAAGGGCTCAGCCTTAATAGCAAAAAAGACAGAAGTAATGGTAACAACAAAGAAAAAAGACATCACCTTAGTGCAAAATAAAGACAAGTGGAACAATATTAAAACAGGTAAATGAATTTAAATATTTGGTAACTTTGTTAACCTCAAACAGAAGAAGTACAAAAGAGGTGAGATGCAGAATGGCTCAGGCAAAAGTAGCTTTCCAGAAAATAAGGAAGATACTATGCAATCTATTTTTGATAATTGAAACAAGAAAAAAGAATTCTTAAAAGTTATGTAGAGCCAGTCTTAACATATGGATGTGAATCATGGACAATAGGACAACAGACAAGAAAATCACTGGAGTCTGTAGAAATGTGGTTTTACAGAAGAATGTTGAAAATACTATGGACAGCTAAGAAGAGTAAGGAAAATGTTCTGAAAGAGGTCAAAGCAAAAAGAGATCTAATTTCCAATATTAGGAACAAACGATCATCATTTTTTGGCCATGTAATGAGAAGAGAAGAACTGGAATATATTGTAACAGCTGGAAAAATTGAGGGACGAAGAGATAGAGGGAAGCAAAGAGAGAAAATAACAGACAGCTTAAGAGAATGGCAGAAGGTCAACAACAAAAATGATAAACAGCTGCCGAGATCGAAAGTTGTGGAGAGACATGATCACCTACGCCAGTAGGCCCGGTACTTGATGATGATGAGTACTGACAGAGCATCAGTCAGAATCACCAATTTATTGCGCAAGAAATCTTATATCTTGGATATTTAAAAAAATATATATAAATGAAGGCGCATCAAAGAGCCTTTAACAATGAAAGGAGCTGGCTTTAAAAAAAAAAACATTAAAGAGGAATTTAAAATACAATCGCCATGTTAAAAGGCTGTGTTCGCTGAGAAGAACAATAATGGTGAGCATTGTTCCAGGAAGATGAGACAGGGTCAGACCAAGAAGAAGGTGGTTTCTAAGCATCAAAGAGACCTTCAGGAGACCGCGGGTTCGAATCCTGGCAGGGTTAAAAGTTATTGCTATCGGGGGATGAAATAACAATTCAGACCTGAACATCACGTGGCGACTGCATTGTGCAAGCGACTTTTATACTCTGGTCCTATAAGTCTCACTGGCAGACCCCAGTAATAGGAAAAAACCGTAAAGATCTCTTTTTAATATTTATTTAAGAGACTTTGAATATGCTTGCTTGCTTGCTTGCTTGCATTCTTTCAGACTGGCCTGATGACTAAAGTATTCTAGAGTTCTAGTAGACTAAAAAGACTAAAACTATGATCATAAACAAAGGAAATACTCAAAACCCACAAGTGGATATCAAAATTGAAGGAATAGACCTGGATACAGTTCAGGAACTACAACTACCTTGGACATACTATAATCAGTGATGGAAAATGTACAACTGAAATAAACAAAAGAATAGGAATGGCAAAAGGTAATTTTAATGTTATGAAGAACATACTAACATCAAAACAAATAACACCAGGGCTAAAACTAAGAATAGCAAAATGTTACACCTTCTCAATATTCCTATATGGTGCAGAAACATGGACATTGGACAAGAAAACAGAACAGAGAATTGAAGCCTTTGAAATGTGGATATATAGAAGAATAGGTAGAATTGGATGGAAGGAAAAGAAAACAAACGACGAAGTCTTAAAACAACTAAAAATGAAAAGAGAACTACTAAACACAATTCAAACAAGACAAATGCGATTTTTGGGCCATGTTAAAAGACACAAAAGCCTACTAAAAGTAATCCTGTAGGGGAAAATACAAGGTAAAAGAGACAGAGGCAGACCAAAACTAACATGGATGAGTAACATCAAAAGATGGACAAATCAGCCTATGACAACCTGCACCATCAAAGCAAGAGACAGAGCAGAATGGCGCTCCATGGTAGCCAACCTTCGTTGCAGAGACGGCACTCAATGATGATGATGAGTAGACTATAGAATTCCTCTTCATCATCCGCCCTTAAAAGGACGTTAAGTGGGTGTGTCTGCGTTGTGTTGTGGTTTGCAGTATAACTGTGATATTTGCGCCTTTCGGCCCAAAATATCCGACTTCAACACGACATTTTTGAGTACCGGGTTGTCTTCCCTCTTTGATCCCTACTCGCTTGGCCAGACTAGACAGGTTAGTCTGTTACTAGAGTCACAGCGGAGAGGTGGAGCAGGGTCTGGATGGTTCTGGTTCACCGATCCTGGCTCAAGTCATCAGCTGTGGATCGCTGACAACTTCCAGCTCTGGTGCTGGGAGGCGCGCCTTCGCCTCCAACATTGAATATGATAATATAAGAAGTTTAATATTTGGCTAGAGGAAGACATTCTTTCAGACTGGCTGTGATGAATGCAACGTTCTGGGAGATCTGGCTTGAGACAGACATTCTTTCAGACTGGCTGTGATGAATGCAACGTTCTGTGAGATCTGGCTTGAGACAGACATTCTTTCAGACTGGCTGTGATGA
Source organism: Megaustenia siamemsis (assembly GCA_032433765.1). Taxonomy (NCBI): domain Eukaryota; kingdom Metazoa; phylum Mollusca; class Gastropoda; order Stylommatophora; family Ariophantidae; genus Megaustenia; species Megaustenia siamemsis. The sequence goes on from JAVIAB010000091.1 coordinate 29,722,752, forward strand.
ATGCATCGTTCTGTGAGATCTGGCTAGAGACAGACATTCTTTCAGACTGGCTGTGATGAATGCATCGTTCTGTGAGATCTGGCTTGAGAAAGACATTCTTTCAGACTGGCTGTGGTGAATGCATCGTTCTGTGAGATCTGGCTTGAGAAAGACATTCTTTCAGACTGGCTGTGATGAATGCAACGTTCTACACAGGTCATGCTGTTGTCGTTGATTATGTTCAATATGTTTTTTTTACCTTCAGCAAATTTTAAATAGTTTTTTTGCTTATGCCTTGTATGACGTCACTATACAGTTGCTCCATTGTGGGAAAATTAATTTATTTGTTTTCTTTGTATAAGCTGAAAATGGTACTAAACCAATTCTTTCTCTTATAACCTCGGTTCTGATGTTGTCTCTTCTAATCATTCCTACAGCATTTCTCCAACATCTCTGTGATGAGTGACTTTCTTTTGTGACTTATTATGCGTGACCATGTTTAGCACTGGTAACAATGAGTGGTAAAAAAAAATATGATTCAAATAGGGTGTTTGTTTGTGTTGATTGCTACTGTCTTGTGTTGTAGGAGAGGGACTAGCTGTCCCAATACTTGGTTCACCCCATCACCCTGCTGCACCGAATGTTAATATTTGTGTTGATTGATACACTGTCTTGTGTTGTATGAGAGGGACTAGCTGTCCCAATACTTGGTTCACCCCATCACCCTGCTGCACCGAATGTTAATATTTGTGTTGATTGATACACTGTCTTGTGTTGTAGGAGAGGGACTAGCTGTCCCGATACTTGGTTCACCCCATCACCCTGCTGCACCGAATGTTAATATTTGTGTTGATTGATACACTGTCTTGTGTTGTATGAGAGGGACTAGCTGTCCCAATACTTGGTTCACCCCATCACCCTGCTGCACCGAATGTTAATATTTGTGTTGATTGATACACTGTCTTGTGTTGTATGAGAGGGACTAGCTGTCCCAATACTTGGTTCACCCCATCACCCTGCTGCACCGAATGTTAATATTTGTGTTGATTGATACACTGTCTTGTGTTGTATGAGAGGGACTAGCTGTCCCGATACTTGGTTCACCCCATCACCCTGCTGCACCGAATGTTAATATTTGTGTTGATTGATACACTGTCTTGTGTTGTATGAGAGGGACCAGCTGTCCCGATACTTGGTTCACCCCATCACCCTGCTGCACCGAATGTTAATCTCTTTATAATTTATCATCTTCGTTGAATGTTGTTCCTAGAGACTAGAACGTCACGATCGATGGAATTGTTGTAAATGAGAGCATTATCATCTGTATTACCCGAAGTCGGCCTCTGTTCTCTACATCCTCTGACGAGTGTGGCAATGACAGAAAGGTTCAAACTGAACCCACCAGGTACAGACACTCTTCTTGCCCCAATTTTAATGTTAGACAATCGACAGTTTGACATTATCCTAAACGCGACTTATCCATGATTTACCTCCCCTTAATCGCCTCGTCTTATCTTCCTTGAGTTTCTCAAATAGCGGTTACTCCTCATCGGCTCTTATCTTTAGCTATGACCGTGCTTTCTAGCTCTTGATAGTGGACAAATTGAGAACGAATCTCAATGCCAAGCATGAGGTGTCTCTCGCGCATCCCAACACAGTACTTCCGGTGGGTGTAAACACAGAGGAAAACAAGTCGCTTCCACGTTTAAAGGTGTTGATATGTTAGTCAACTTTCTTTAACGTTTAAAGATGTTGATATGTTAGTCAACTTTCTTTAACGTTTAAAGGTGTTGATATGTTAGTCAACTTTCTTTAACGTTTAAAGATGTTGATATGTTAGTCAACTTTCTTTAACGTTTAAAGATGTTGATATGTTAGTCAACTTTCTTTAACGTTTAAAGGTGTTGATATGTTAGTCAACTTTCTTTAACGTTTAAAGATGTTGATATGTTAGTCAACTTTCCTTAACGTTTAAAGGTGTTGATATGTTAGTCAACTTTCCTTAACGTTTAAAGGTGTTGATATGTTAGTCAACTTTCCTTAACGTTTAAAGGTGTTGATATGTTAGTCAACTTTCTTTAACGTTTAAAGGTGTTGATATGTTAGTCAACTTTCTTTAACGTTTAAAGGTGTTGATATGTTAGTCAACTTTCCTTAACGTTTAAAGGTGTTGATATGTTAGTCAACTTTCCTTAACGTTTAAAGGTGTTGATATGATAGTCAACTTTCCTTAACGTTTAACGGTGTTGATATGTTAGTCAACTTTCCTTAACGTTTAAAGGTGTTGATATGTTAGTCAACTTTCCTTAACGTTTAAAGATGTTGATATGTTAGTCAACTTTCCTTAACGTTTAAAGATGTTGATATGTTAGTCAACTTTCCTTAACGTTTAAAGATGTTGATATCTTAGTCAACTTTCCTGAACGTTTAAAGGTGTTGATATGTTAGTCAACTTTCTTCAACGTTTAAAGGTGTTGATATCTTAGTCAACTTTCTTTAACGTTTAAAGGTGTTGATATGTTAGTCAACTTTCTTTAACGTTTAAAGGTGTTGATATGTTAGTCAACTTTCCTTAACGTTTAAAGGTGTTGATATGTTAGTCAACTTTCTTTAACGTTTAAAGGTGTTGATATGTTAGTCAACTTTCTTTAACGTTTAAAGGTGTTGATATGTTAGTCAACTTTCCTTAGCGTTTAAAGGTGTTGATATGTTAGTCAACTGTCTTTAACGTTTAAAGGTGTTGATATGTTAGTCAACTTTCCTTAACGTTTAAAGGTGTTGATATGTTAGTCAACTTTCCTTAACGTTTAAAGGTGTTGATATGTTAGTCAACTTTCTTTAACGTTTAAAGGTGTTGATATGTTAGTCAACTTTCCTTAGCGTTTAAAGGTGTTGATATGTTAGTCAACTGTCTTTAACGTTTAAAGGTGTTGATATGTTAGTCAACTTTCCTTAACGTTTAAAGGTGTTGATATGTTAGTCAACTTTCTTTAACGTTTAAAGGTGTTGATATGTTAGTCAACTTTCTTCAACGTTTAAAGGTGTTGATATGTTAGTCAACTTTCCTTAACGTTTAAAGGTGTTGATATGTTAGTCAACTTTCATTAACGTTTAAAGGTGTTGATATGTTAGTCAACTTTCCTTAACGTTTAAAGGTGTTGATATGTTAGTCAACTTTCTTTGACGTTTAAAAGTGTTGATATGTTAGTCAACTTTCTTTTACGTTTAAAAGTGTTGATATGTTAGTCAACTTTCATTAACGTTTAAAGGTGTTGACATGTTAGTCAACTTTCTTTGACGTTTAAAGGTGTTGATATGTTAGTCAACTTTCCTTAACTTTTAAAGATGTTGATATGTTAGTCAACTTTCTTTGACGTTTAAGTGTGTTGATATGTTAGTCAACTTTCCTTAACTTTTAAAGGTGTTGATATGTTAGTCAACTTTCCTTAGCGTTTAAAGGTGTTGATATGTTAGTCAACTTTCTTTGACGTTTAAAGGTGTTCATATGTTAGTCAACTTTCTTTGACGCTTAAAAGTGTTGATATGTTAGTCAACTTTCTTTAACGTTTAATAGTGTTGATATGTTAGTCAACTTTCTTTGACGTCTAAAAGTGTTGATATCTTAGTGAACTTTCTTTGATGTTTAAAGGTGTTGATATGTTAGTAAACTTTCTTTGACGTTTAAAGGTTTTCATATGTTAGTCAACGTCTTTGACATTTTAAAAGTGTTGATATGTTAGTCAACTTTCTTTGACGTTTAAAGGTGTTCACATGTTAGTGAACTTTCTTTGACGTTTAAAGGTGTTGATATGTTAGTCAACTTTCTTTGACGTTTTAAAAGTGTTGATACGTTAGTCAACTTTCTTTGACGTTTATAGGTGTTCACATGTTAGTGAACTTTCTTTGACGTTTAAAGATGTTGATATGTTAGTCAACTTTTTTTGACGTTTAAAGGTGTTCATATGTTAGTCAACTTTCTTTGACGTTTAAAGGTGTTCATGTTTTAGTCAACTTTCTTTGACGTTTAAAGGTGTTCATATGTTAGTCAACTTTCCTTGACGTTTAAAGGTGTTGATATGTTAGTCAACTTTCTTTGACGTTTAAAAGTGTTTATGTGTTAGTCAACTTTCTTTGACGTTTAAAGGTGTTGACGTGTTAATCAACTTTCTTTGACGTTTAAAGGTGTTCATGTGTTAGTCAATTTTCTTTGACGTTTAAAAGTGTTCATATGTTAGTCAAATTTCTTCCGTTCCCAGCCATTAATGTATTCCAGGCCGCGCAACGGAGTTCATTCCTACACGTGGATCAGACTCCCCTCGTGTATTCATCAACAGAGAGCGATACAATTGATTGATCCCATTTTTGTATGTGCTAGTGAAACATCGACCTTAGAAGTATTGTAGCGAAAAATTCCAGCACTTTAAATACTTTCATCTGAGTCTAGGCGTCTCATATTTAGACGCAAAACAAAGCCACCATCGCTACTACGATCTCCTTGTCACCGTAAGTAAGCAACAATAAATTGACATAGTCATGCACCACGTTCGTTAGATTTTGCCAAAAGCTATCATCTAATGAAATGTCAGACGAGAAGGTAAACAGAGAAAGAACTAAAATATCAACATTATGGAATGGTCAGATCTCTGAATTGTAAAACCACATATATTTATAAACGATCATTTGTAAGCAGCAGTTAGTGCAACAAGCCTTGTTAAATCGTTGGAAAGATGTCACCACTACTGCCCAAAAAGGAAATAACCTTAGAGGCAAAACGGGCACTCTACAGAACAGTCCTCATTTGAATAAAAATAACCACCATCAAAATTAAGTGTGTAAGACGCATGGCAGGAAACAGTCAGAGAGAAAGCATCAGAATTAAAAACTAAGGACAAAGCTAGGAAGAATCATCGCCACAATTGAATACATAAAGAAACAACAGTAAAATCGTTTAGTCACGTAATAAGCCATGAAGATCAATGTGCAACACAAACATTGCGAGAACACCAGACCCAAGGGCCGACCACGAATAAGATGGATGGAATATTAGAAACATAACAGCAGTAGATGACACAGAAGAGCAAAAGACCACAAATGATATCTCGCCTGAACGTTGAAAGATCAATGAGGAAGGAAGGTGAAGAAAGTACGAGACCGCGAGAAACAGACAGCGGCAGGAGAATAATTGCACCCGTTGATCATGGCCCAACTACCTCTTTCAATGAGGAGAAAGGTTATCACAAATGTATGACTTCTCTCTAGCTGCGGTCTGGAATATCACAGATTTAGAACTGGTGTCTACTTTTATCGTTTGGCATATCTCATGTTTAATTAAGACTCGATAGTTCCAAGATTTGCCTTGGTGTGTGGTACAGTGTAAATGTGCGCGCGCGCCTGTGTTTACATGTATATATGTAGTGTGTCTAATATTGGGGCCTAGCAACAATGGAAATGTCCAACCAGAAGTTGAAGTTAAATAACTCATTTATTCAGACTAGATTCACCAACCTTTATAAGAGATGTCAAGTAGAAAAGTTCTAGTTAGAGATGCCAGATCGTACGTTTTTCCCGTAAGATTTACGTGTTCTTTTCATTACATTTTGCCGCTTACGTTTTTCTTTTTTCTTGTAAAACAATTTCTTATGTTTTTCTCACATCTACAAAATGTTTGGATATTTTTATTTCGATGAAAATTGAAAAAGTGACACCAGTTTTGTTCACGAACCAGTGATGTAAAGAAGACGTGTTACTCATGTTTAGCAATAATAATAAATTGCATGTAATTAATCAAGAATTGTCAAAGCTCTATTTATTGTTGCCAAATTAAAAATTGTATTTTTGTTTAATTTTCTGGTATCACAATGTCATTCTTGATAGGCTTCAATAGGATCTGGTAGCGGGTAATCACCATTTGTTATTAATATGACAGTAGCATTAGCAATAGCAGAACTGGTATATTAGTGCAGTGTCAGTGCCATAACATAAAGTCCCATAACATAACGTGCCATAACATAAAGTACCATAACATAAAGTGTCATAACATAACGTGCCATAACATAAAGTACCATAACATAACGTGGCATAACATAAAGTACCATAACATAAAGTACCATAACATAACGTGCCATAACATAAAGTACCATAACATAAAGCGCCACAACATAAAGTACTATAACATAACGTAGGGAGCCGCGATAGATCAGTGGTTAGTGAACTGGACTACAAAGGACAAGGGGTAGGGTTCGATCCCAACCGACGGCTTCCGGGTTCATCCAGCCTTAAATGGGTACCGGATTTTTTTTCTGGGAAAGTAAAGCAGCACGGGCGTAATACCGACCACATTACCCCAAAAATCATGTGCTGAAGGTCTGTAAAATATAGGGTCACTAACACCATTTTCCCTATACGCCACTTGGCGTGACGGGGGTACTTTACTTACTTTTTTTTATAACATAACGTACCATAACATAAAGTGTCATAACATAACGTACCATAACATAAAGTACCATAACATAAAGTAACATAAATGATTGACGACAAGTCGTGAAAATCTGACAGAAACCTAGCACCATAGTCCTTTTAGACCTCTGACCTTGACCGAAGATCAGCCGATAAAAGATAATGTGATCGAGAACGGTAAATGTGACATGTGCAGTTTTTGAAAGACTTTGGGCACCAGCGAAGAATATAGTGACGGAGCGAATAGATCGAGAAGATTGTGTCGTTAACTTAAGCGGCCCAGCAAGGCGTGGTAGGCATTAAAGTTGTGCAATGACGGAGCAGGTCAATGCGTGGACGGTCAGAGGATAAGGACGGAGTTACATCATAGAAGTTCATCGCAAAAAATCATACAGCAACTTTAGCTGAAGGTTTCATTTCTATGTCCTGTATCCTGATATCATTTGTATATGCTGTATCATGATATCATTTGTATGTCCTGTATCATGATATCATTTGTATGTTCTGTATCATGATATCAATTTTTTGTCCTGTATCCTAATATTATTTGTAAGTCCTGTATCCTGATATCATTTGTATGTCCTGTATCCAGATATTATTTGTATGTCCTGTATCCTTATAGCATTTGTATGTCCTGTATCCTGATATTATTTGTATGTCCTGTATCATGATATTATTTGTATGTCCTGTATCCTGATATTATTTGTATGTCCTGTATCATGATATTATTTGTATGTCCTGTATCCTGATATCATTTGTATGTCCTGTATCCTATTATTATTTGTATGTCCTGTATCCTGATATCATTTGTATGTCATGTATCTGGATATCATTTGTATGTCCTGTAACCTGATATCATTTGTATGTCCTGTAGCCTGATATCATTTGCATGTCCTGTAACCTGATATCATTTGTATGTTCTGTAACCTGATATCATTTGTATGTCCTGTATCCTGATGTCATTTTTATGTCCTGTATCCTGATATCATTTGTATGTCCTGATCCTGATATGATTTGTATGTCCTGTATTCTGATATTATTTGTATGTCCTGTGTCCTGATATCATTTGTATGTCCTGTATCCTGATATCATTTGTATGTCCTGTATCCTGATATCATTTGTATGTCCTGTATCCTGATATCATTTGTATGTCCTGTATAATGATATCATTTGTATGTTCTGTATCATGATATCATTTGTATGTCCTGTATCATGATATCATTTGTATGTCCTGTATCATGATATCATTTTTTGTCCTGTATCCTAATATTATTTGTATGTCCTGTATCCTGATATCATTTGTATGTCCTGTATCCAGATATTATTTGTATGTCCTGTATCCTTATAGCATTTGTATGTCCTGTATCCTGATATTATTTGTATGTCCTGTATCATGATATTATTTGTATGTCCTGTATCCTGATATCATTTGTATGTCCTGTATCCTAATATTATTTGTATGTCCTGTATCCTGATATCATTTGTATGTCCGGTATCTGGATATCATTTGTATGTCCTGTAACCTGATATCATTTGTATGTCCTGTAGACTTATATCATTTGCATGTCCTGTAACCTGATATCATTTGTATGTTCTGTAACCTGATATCATTTGTATGTCCTGTATCCTGATATCATTTTTATGTCCTGTATCCTGATATCATTTGTATGTCCTGATCCTGATATGATTTGTATGTCCTGTATTCTGATATTATTTGTATGTCCTGTATCCTGATATCATTTGTATGTCCTGTATCCTGATATCATTTGTATGTCCTGTATCCTGATATCATTTGTATGTCCTGTATCCTGATATCATTTGTATGTCCTGATCCTGATATCATGTGTAATCCTTATCCTGATATCATTTGTATGTCCTGTATCCTGATATCATTTGTATGTCCTGTATCCTGATATCATTTATAAACGCTAAACAAGATGCATATACGCGAGACAAGTGCCCGGTTAGTGTTAGTTTTCGAGAGAATCTTTGCAACATCTCTCATGACTTTGGTACTCGGGTCTCCATCCAATCTAACTCACCTGATCACCAGGGACCCGACAATGTCCTAGTCAGTAGATTATCTCAGCCGATGCGCACTGGAGAACCGACGCATAGCCCGTCTTGGCTCTCTCCATCCGAGAGGGATCAATTTCTGTCATTCTTGTACAGGCAGGTTTTCCTCTGTAATAACGTGTTTGTTTGTTTCCCCTTCCCTATCTTCTACCATATTCATCTCTCTCTCACTATATGTGTGCGTGTGTGTGTGGGTGTGTGTGTGGGTGTGGGTGTGTGTGTGGGTGTGTGTGGGTGTATGTGGGGTGTGTGTGGGTGTGTGTGAGTGTGGGTGTGTGTGGGGGTGTGTGGGTGGGTGTGGGTGTGGGGTGTGTGTGGGTGTGTGTGGGTGTATGTGGGGTGTGTGTGGGTGTGTGTGGGTGTGTGTGGGGGTGTGGGGGTGTGTGGGTGGGTGTGGGTGTGGGTGTGGGTGTGGGTGTGTGTGGGTGTATGTGGGGTGTGTGTGGGTGTGTGTGAGTGTGGGTGTGTGTGGGGGTGTGAGTGTGTGTGTGTGTGTGAGTGTGTGTGTGTGTGTGTGTGTGTGACTCTCTCTCCATACCCTCACGCTATGGACCCCTCTTCTACATCCTTCAGTAAAGACTTCTCTTTAACCTATTTCTTCATTAATACTTTCTTCCCCTAAACTGCGGTCCTTCCTGCCATGCTTGTGTAGTCACGTGTTTAGGAGAGGCCCAATATCTGGCCACTTATCGGTCACTCATTCTTCCCCTGGCCTGATGTCTCAATAGGTTGCTAAGCTAAATATAAATGTGTATATGTAACTATGCACGTGACTTTTATGTGTGTGTTCTCTGTCAAACTGATGAAGGTCTGTGCCGAAGCGATTATAATTTTGTGCTGTCTTCTTTACTAAAGCTGTTTTACACAATCTCCTAATTATTTCTCCAACCTTCGGCTGTTGCATCGGGAGTGATAGATGGAGTGGGAGTTGTACAAATCCCCCAAACAGCACTTGAGCTGAAAATGATTACCGACTCAAAGCTGACTGTTTGGGTCAACGACAAAAAGAAGTTCAAGATGGAGTTGCACCGCCACGCACTGGCTGCAGAAGGAGACCAACTAACGAGAAAAGACCGCCAGGAGAATGGAACCCAAACATTGACAAGGAAAATGCAAGTCCAAAGGCGCAACATACTACAGTATGTTGTAAAAGACAATCGAACGCGATTAATCCCATGTAACGTTCTTTTCAAGGGTGGACGATGAAGTGAAGTTGTGGGGTAAAAACAACAGAACGTCAGTTTTTTCACCTCATTGTGCTACTGAGGTAATTGTTTGTACCCCCCCCACCCCCTTTCTATGTGCGAGGGTAATTATTTACTCCTCTCCTTTGTGTAAGATTGTAGCTATTTGCACCTTTCCTTTGTGTAAGATTGTATCTATTTGCACCTTTCCTCTGTGTAAGATTGTAACTATTTGCACCTTTCCTCTGTGTAAGATTGTAGCTATTTGCACCTTTCCTCTGTGTAAGATTGTAGCTATTTGCACCTTTCCTCTGTGTAAGATTGTAGCTATTTGCACCTTTCCTCTGTGTAAGATTGTAGCTATTTGCACCTTTCCTCTTTGTAAGATTGTAACTATTTGCACCTTTCCTCTGTGTAAGATTGTAACTATTTGCACCTTTCCTCTGTGTAAGATTGTAACTATTTGCACCTTTCCTCTGTGTAAGATTGTAACTATTTGCACCTTTCCTCTGTGTAAGATTGTAGCTATTTGCACCTTTCCTCTGTGTAAGATTGTAACTATTTGCACCTTACCCCTGTGTAAGATTGTAACTATTTGCACCTTTCCTCTGTGTAAGAATGTAAGTATTTGCACCTTTCCTCTGTGTAAGATTGTAACTATTTGCACCTTTCCTCTGTGTAAGATTGTAACTATTTGCACCTTTCCTCTGTTTAAGAAGATAACTGTTTACACCTTTCCTCTGTGTAAGAAGATAACTTTTTGTACCTTTCCTCTGTGTAAGAAGATAACTGTTTGCACCTTTCCTCTGTTTAAGAAGGTAACTGTTTGCAACTTTCGTCTGTGTAATAAGGTAACTGTTTGTACCTTTCCTCTGTTTAAGAAGGTGACTGTTTGTATCTTTCCTCTGTTTAAGAAGGCAACTGTTTGTACCTTTCCTCTGTGTAAGAAGATAACTGTTTGTACCTTTCCTCTGTTTAAGAAGGTAACTGTTTGCAACTTTCCTCTGTGTAATAAGGTAACTGTTTGTACCTTTCCTCTGTTTAAGAAGGTAACTGTTTGTATCTTTCCTATGTTTAAGAAGGTAACTGTTTGTACCTTTCCTCTGTGTAAGAAGGTAACTGTTTGTATCTTTCCTCTGTGTAAGAAGATAACTGTTTGCACCTTTCCTCTGTTTAAGAAGGTAACTGTTTGCAACTTTCCTCTGTGTAATAAGGTAACTGTTTGTACCTTTCCTCTGTTTAAGAAGGTAACTGTTTGTATCTTTCCTATGTTTAAGAAGGTAACTGTTTGTACCTTTCCTCTGTGTAAGTAGGTAACTGTTTGTACCTTTCCTCTGTGTAAGAAGGTAACTGCTTACACCTTTCCTCTGTTTAAGAAGGTAACTGCTTACACCTTTCCTCTGTTAAAGAAGGTAACTGCTTACACCTTTCCTCTGTTTAAGAAGGTAACTGCTTACACCTTTCCTCTGTTTAAGAAGGTAACTGTTTGCAACTTTCCTCTGTGTAATAAGGTAACTGTTTGTACCTTTCCTCTGTTTAAGAAGGTAACTGTTTGTATCTTTCCTATGTTTAAGAAGGTAACTGTTTGTACCTTTCCTCTGTGTAAGTAGGTAACTGTTTGTACCTTTCCTCTGTGTAAGAAGGTAACTGCTTACACCTTTCCTCTGTGTAAGAAGGTAACTGCTTACACCTTTCCTCTGTTTAAGAAGGTAACTGTTTGCTACTTTCCTCTGTTTAAGAAGATAACTGTTTGCTACTTTCCTCTGTGTAAAAAGGTAACCATAAAGTTCAATTCTAGAATACAATTGTCTGCAACAGATGCATGTATGATTATTATATGGCCTTTGGCATCTTCACAGACGGTCGGGAACTGGTAGATATTGATCTTCAATTTGTTCACTTCCTGGCTCACCTTTGTTGACTATCCTCTTTCATGGCTGAGCTTGCAAGTATTGAACGGACGATCTGGTTGCAAAACGAACAACGCAATTTTTATGTTGAGCAGTCTCGTCTCTTTTAAGCTGCTGCCAACTTGAGAGGCACTATATCATTGATCTCATGTTTATGTGACATCATAAGTTGATATATATCATTGATCTCATGTTTATGTGACATCATAAGTTGATATATATCATTGATCTCATGTTTATGCGACATCATAAGTTGATATATATCATTGATCTCATGTTTATGTGACATCATAAGTTGATATATATCATTGATCTCATGTTTATGTGACATCATAAGTTGATATATATCATTGATCTCATGTTTATGTGACATCATAAGTTGATATATATCATTGATCTCATGTTTATGTGACATCATAAGTTGATATATATCATTGATCTCATGTTTATGTGACATCATAAGTTGATATATATCATTGATCTCATGTTTATGTGACATCATAAGTTGATATATATCATTGATCTCATGTTTATGTGACATCATAAGTTGATATATATCATTGATCTCATGTTTATGCGACATCATAAGTTGATATATATCATTGATCTCATGTTTATGTGACATCATAAGTTGATATATATCATTGATCTCATGTTTATGTGACATCATAAGTTGATATATATCATTGATCTCATGTTTATGCGACATCATAAGTTGATATATATCATTGATCTCATGTTTATGTGACATCATAAGTTGATATATATCATTGATCTCATGTTTATGTGACATCATAAGTTGATATATATCATTGATCTCATGTTTATGTGACATCATAAGTTGATATATATCATTGATCTCATGTTTATGTGACATCATAAGTTGATATATATCATTGATCTCATGTTTATGTGACAACTTAAGCAGCTTTTTAAGCTGCAGTTACATTTCTCTTGTGTGTCCGTTTGTCAGTTAATTTTTTTTATTTTTTTTTTTATTTTGGAAGGCCATATGTAGACTGGAACGTCAAAGTTGTGCATTTATCTGCTACTTTAAGCTCTCTCAGTACAGTGCTTATCTGAAAGCAGATAAAAAGAAGAAAAATACTGTCAAATACAAAAAGGCAAATAACACATACAGACAAAATCAAACGGGCAGATACCAGATACAGACAATTGTAGAATAAATAATACAAAAGAGATTTGGATATGTCATGTCATGTTTTAACATTGTCATTGAAATTGTCTGACGAAGGTGCCTTCAAATCTGTGATAGTAGTGGTTCTGAGATAGACTGTTAGGCTCTGACACAGACACGAGATCAATTATATATATCAGCTCACGTTGTCAATGATATAGATCATCTCAAGTTATCACATAGACATGATGTCAATGATATAGATCATCTTAAGTTGTCACATAGACATGATGTCAATGATATAAATCATCTCAAGTTGTCACATAGACATGATGTCAATGATATAGATCATCTCAAGTTGTCACATAGACATGATGTCAATGATATAGAGCATCTCAAGTTGTCACATAGACATGAAGTCAATGACATAGAGCATCTCAAGTTGTCACATAGACATGATGTCAATGATATAGATCATCTCAAGTTGTCACATAGACATGATGTCAATGATATAGATCATCTCAAGTTGTCACATAGACATGATGTCAATGATATAGATCATCACATGATGTCAATGATATAGATCATCTCAAGTTGTCACATAGACATGAGGTCAATGATATAGATCATCTCAAGTTGTCACATAGACATGATGTCAATGATATAGAGCATCTCAAGTTGTCACATAGACATGATGTCAATGATATAAATAATCTCAAGTTGTCACATAGACATGATGTCAATGATATAGATCATCTCAAGTTGTCACATAGACATGATGTCAATGATATAGATCATCTCAAGTTGTCACATAGACATGATGTCAATGATATAGAGCATCTCAAGTTGTCACATAGACATGATGTCAATGATATAGATCATCTCAAGTTGTCACATAGACATGATGTCAATGATATAGAGCATCTCAAGTTGTCACATACACATGATGTCAATGATATAGATCATCTCAAGTTGTCACATAGACATGATGTCAATGATATAGAGCATCTCAAGTTGTCACATAGACATGATGTCAATGATATAGATCATCTCAAGTTGTCACATAGACATGATGTCAATGATATAGAGCATCTCAAGTTGTCACATAGACATGATGTCAATGATATAGATCATCTCAAGTTGTCCCATAGACATGATGTCAATGATATAGAGCATCTCATGTTGTCACATAGACATGATGTCAATGATATAAATCATCTCAAGTTGTCACATAGACATGATGTCAATGATATAGATCATCTCAAGTTGTCACATTAAATGTATTATTCCCCCTTTCTTGTGCTTGAGAGAGCTAGAAAATCATCATCATCATCGAGTGCCGTCATCGCATCGAAGGTTGGCTACCGTGAAGCGCCATTCCGTTCTGCCTCTTGCTTTGATGGTACAGGTTATCATGGGCTGACTTGTCCATCTTCTGATGTTACTCGTCCATGTTAGTCTTAGTCTGCCTCTGCATCGTTTACTTTAATTGTCCTTCCGAAATTACTTTTAGTAGGCTGTTGTGTCTTTTAACATGCCTCAAAAATTCTAATTTGTCTTGTTTGAATTGCGTTTAGTAGTTCTTTTTTAATTAGTAGTTCTTTTAAGACTTCATTGTTTGTTTTCATTTCTTTCCGGCCAATTCTACCTATTCTTCTATAAATCCACATTTCAGAGGCTTCATTTTTCTTTACTGTTTTCTTGACTAATGTCCATGTTTCTGCACCATACAGGAATGTAGAGAAGATATAACATTTTATCTCGGAAAATATCTAAATAAAATTAGAAAATTAATTTTGTAACATTCGAATCATCATCATCATCGAGTGCCGTCTCCGTAAAGAAGGTTGGCTACCATGGAGCGTCATTCTGCTCTGCCTCTTGCTTTGATGGTGCAGATTGTCATAGGCTGATTTTTCCATCTTTTGATGTTACTCGTCCATGTTAGTCTTGGTCTGCCTCTGTTACCTTGTATCCCATCCCCCCACCCCCAGGATTACTTTTAGTAGGCTGTTGTGTCTTTTAACATGGCCCAAAAAATCGTATTTGTCATGTTCAATTGTGTTTAGTAGTTCTCTTTTCATTTTTAGTTGTTTCTAGACTTCGTCGTTTATTTTCTTTTCCTTCCATCCTAGTTCTACCCATTCTTCTATATATCCACATTCAAAGACTTCAATTCTCTGTTCTGTTACCTTGTCTAATGTCCATGTTTCTGCACCATATAGGAATATTGAGAAGATGTAACATTTTGCTATTCTTAGTTTTAGCCCTGGTGTTATTTGTTTTGATGTTAGTATGTTCTTCATGACATTAAAATTACTTTTTGCCATTCCTATTCTTTTGTTTATTTCAGTTGTACATTTTCCATCACTGGTTATAGTATGTCCAAGGTAGCTGTAGCTCTGAACTGACTCCAGGTCTATTCCTTCAATTTTGATATCCACTTGTGGGTTTAGAGTACTTTCTTTGTTTATGATCATAGTATTCGGATACCGCGCTAAAATAATGTGTATACGTGGAGTGCTTGCTTGCTTTCACGCGATGGCTAAAGGGATACATCTCTTCGTCATCCGCCCTTAAAAGGACGGTATATGATCATGTATACGTTGTGTTATGGTTTACAGTACAACTGCGATATTTGTGCCTTTTGCCCCAGTACATCCGACTTTAGAAATACATTTTTGAGCACCGAGTTACCTTTCTTTTCGATCCTACTTATTTGGCCAGACTAAACTGGTTAGTCTCTTACCAGAGGCACCGCGAAGAGGTGTATTAGGGTCTCCATGATTTTAATTCATCGATCCTGGCGCAAAGCTATCAGCTATGATTCGCTGACAACTTCCTCTCTGTTGCTGTCAACCGCCTTGACCTTCATACTATAGAATGAATTCAAGACTAGCACAGAGGCAGGATAGCCGCGATAGCTCAGTGGTTAGTGAACTGGACTACAAAGGACAAGAGGTAGAGTTAGATCCCAATCGACGGCTTCCGAGTTCACCTAGCCGTAATGGCTACCGGATTTTTTTTCTGGGAAAGTAAAGCGGCACGGGCGTAATACCGACCACATTACCCCAAAATTCATGTGCTGAAGGTCTGTAAAATTTATGGTCGCTAACACCATATTCCCTATACGCCACTTGGTGTGATGGGGGTACTTTACTACTTTACTTACAGAGGGTTGAGGCATCAAAATGCGAAGCTGCAGTAAAGCTGAATGTGAGGAAAAATTAAAAAACTGAAGAAAAAAAATGGTATGTAAGAAGCTTTACTTGATAAGTGGACGACATAGACTAAACGACGTTTCGGCCCAATAGGCCTTCAGCAGGAACAAACAAAAAAAAAACACACACAAAACTAATAACGAAACAACCAAAACAAAAACAATCGAAATGTGTTAAAGAAAACACACAGGATAGACATTTTTGTTTTCTTTAACACATTTCGATTGTTTTTGTTTTGATTGTTTCGTTATGAGTTTTGTGTGTGTGTGTGTTTTTTTTTGTTTGTTCCTGCTGAAGGCCTATTGGGTCGAAACGTCGTTTAGTCTGTATCGTCCACTTATCACGTAAATCTTCTTACATACCATTTTTTCTATTTTTTAATTGTTCCTTTACTTGCAGAGGCAGGATATGTGGCCAAGCATTCAACAATAACAGCTACAGGCTGTAGGAAAGGAAGTGGGCATATGTCGTCCATGTAATGAGAAGAGGCAACAAGTGAACATCAAAGCAATGTCTGAAAGGGAAAACAGAGGGGGGGGGAGAAATAATGAAGAAGACATAGAGAAACACTAAAAAGAACACTGAGTCGAGAGGCAACAGCAGCGGGTATTAGCTCACTTGACAAATGTGAGAGGCTTGCTCCTAACAGAAACGTGTGGCGAGATACAATGTGGGTCTGTGGACAGTTTGGCGCTTGAAAGATCGTCGAACATAAAGAGTCTAGAATTGCTGCCCTTTATGTCGTTATCGGCTCGAAAGGACAATAAACAGACAGACAGACAAGCAGGCAGGTAGACAGACATAGAAATAGACAGACATAGAAATAGACAGATAGATAGATAGATTAGATAGATAGATAGATAGATAGATAGATAGATAGATAGATAGATAGATAGATAGATAGATAGATAGATAGATAGATAGATAGATAGATAGATAGATAGATAGATAGATAGATAGATAGATAGATAGATAGATAGATAGATAGATAGATAGATAGATAGATAGATAGATAGATAGATAGACGGGCGGGTGCTGGGTGGAACATTACACCACACAGACATAACGGTGTCTTGTATTTCCTTCTCAAGGTCATTACCATATTGCGTTTCACTGTGTTTTGCACCCCGAAGCGCTCTCGTTGGCATCTCCCACCTTGACATGATACTCGTGAAGACTGTTCATGGTTGTGTATTCCGGAGTTGAAGTGTTTTATGAAATTCATGAAACGCTGAGGATGCATGTCTAGAAGTAATGAATGTGTGTTGATAAATTTATGGAAATAGGTAGGAGGGGGTTAATGACTTTATGGAAACAGGTAGGTGGGAGTAATGAGTTTATGGAAACAGGTAGGAGGGGGTAATGAGTTTATGGAAACAGGTAAGAGGGTGTGGTGAGTTTATGGAAACAGGTAAGAGGGAGTAATGAGTTTATGGAAACAGGTAGGAGGGGGTAATGAGTTTATGGAAACAGGTAAGAGGGGGTGGTGAGTTTATGGAAACAGGTAAGAGGGAGTAATGAGTTTATGGAAACAGACAGGAGGGAGTAATGAGTTTATGGAAACAGGTAGGAGGGAGTAATGAGCTTATGGAAACAGGTAGGAGGGGGTAATGCGTTTATGCAAACAGGTAGGAGGGGGTAATGAGTTTATGCAAACAGGTAGGAGGGAGAAATGAGTTTATGCAAACAGGTAGGAGGGAGAAATTAGTTTAAGGAAACAGGTTCCTACCTGTCTGAGGGTATTGAGTTTATGGAAAGAGGCAGGAGGAGGTGATGAGTTTATGGAAACAGGTAGGACGGGGTGGTGAGTTTATGGAAACAGGTAGGACGGGGGGGGGGGTGAGTTGATGGAAACAGGTATGACGGGGGTGAGTTTATGGGAACAGGTAGGACGGGGGGTGAGTTTATGGGAACAGGTAGGACTGGGGGGGGGGGTGAGTTTATGGGAACATGTAGTAGGGGGGGGGGGTGAGTTTATGGAAACAGGTAAAAGATAATGTTGCATGAAGTGGTCGTGATCTTAGAATGTTTGATAACTCCTGGTTTAGAGTATCCTGTGCCAGCGTCAATGAATATTGGATGCCAGGGGATCATCTGCGAGACTTCAACACAAGATTGCTGTCTTTAACTGTGACTCCAGGTCTGTTTTATCTCACTCCTTTGCTGCCAGACTCATAAAAGCAGAATTTCAGAAATAATTTACACATTTAGAACTTATCTAAACCAGGGACTAGCATTTCAAATCTGAAATGTTTGAATTATCTTGTGAGCTTGCAGCTACATTAATTATGCGATGACAACTGGGAGCAGTTGAGTAACCGAAAGTCTATTTATTTTAGAAGCTAATCTTAATGGCCGAGAACTGGTTCGACGCGTCACTTCTGATGGTCGGACTCCTTCTCATGCTAAATTTTTATATAAATAGTTTTCTGTCACTTTAAAAGTTGTTGAAATTATCATCATCAGGTTGCGTGTCTTTTACAGAACTTCGCAGTCACCACAGCCCGTCTGAAAGAATTTCTGTTTCTAACTAGATCTTCTGTTGTCATGCTCTTTGATGTCGAGAAACCACCTACTTCTGCTCGGTCCGACCATATCTCATCTTCCTGGAACCATGAACTCCATTGTAACTCTTGAAATACTTTATGAAAATAAAAAACAAATTTGTAAAAATGACATTTGATAAAGTTCGTCAACCTGATATTGCAAGAGTTACCTCTCTTTTCTAAATCATGAACACAAATCATTCCCCCCACCCCCCTCTTGTTCCCCTTACATTCTATGTTCTTGTTACGCCAGCATAAGAATAAATAACGTCTCCAGCTGAATTCAAATTAGGTACCTTTAGACAAAGCAATGTTGGTGTCCTATATAGGGGTGCTTCGTGCTTTAGTTCAAATCAGGAAATCGTTAAAATTCGTGTGTGTGTGTGTGCGTGAGCGTGCGTGTGTGTGTGTGTGTGTGTGTGTGTGTGTGTGTGTGTTTTCGAAGTCCGAATACGTTTTTTTCCCATTAAAAATAACGGAAAGTGAAAAATATCCATCCCTATACGATAAACACTAGCTATTTCGATAAACTTAAACAGCAACTACACATACGGTATAGTACAGCTCAATAAAATCTTCTAAATAATAAAGCAAGAAAGAACACAACCAATAACATAATGCCGTTATACTAAGATATGCTAATGAGACTGTACTACTATCAGAAAGTCTTAAAGAGCTAAAGCAATTACTTAATGAAATAAACATAACAAGAAAAAAAATAAAGATTAGATATGAATATCAAAAAGACTAAAATTATGATCATAAACAAAGATAATACTCAAAACCCACAAGTGGATATTAGAAAACAGATCAACAAATTGAAGCCTTTGAAATGTGGATTTATAGCAAAATAGGAAGAATTCGATGAAAAGAAAAGAAAAGAAAAGAAAAAAAACGATGAAGTCTTAAAACAACTAAAAATGGAAAGGAAAGAGAATTACCGAGTATAATTCAAAGAAGACAAATGAGATTGTTGGGGCATGTTAAATGACACAATAGCCAAGTAAAGGTAATGCTGGAAGAGAAATTACAAGGTAGAGTAGACAGAGGTCTCTTGTTAGTTTGTCGTAGTGAATGTTGCTAGTTTGTCATACTGAATGTTGCTAGTTTGCCGTAGTGAATGTTGTTAGTTTGTCGTAGTGAATGTTGTTAGTTTGTCGTAGTGAATGTTGTTAGTTTGTCGTAGTGAATGTTGCTAGTTTGTCGTAGTGAATGTTGTTAGTTTGTCGTAGTGAATGTTGTTAGTTTGTCGTAGTGAATGTTGCTAGTTTGTCGTAGTGAATGTTGTTAGTTTGTCGTAGTGAATGTTGCTAGTTTGTCGTAGTGAATGTTGCTAGTTTGTCGTAGTGAATGTTGTTAGTTTGTCGTAGTGAATGTTGTTAGTTTGTCGTAGTGAATGTTGTTAGTTTGTCGTAGTGAATGTTGCTAGTTTGTCGTAGTGAATGTTGCTAGTTTGTCGTAGTGAATGTTGTTAGTTTGTCGTAGTGAATGTTGTTAGTTTGTCGTAGTGAATGTTGTTAGTTTGTCGTAGTGAATGTTGTTAGTTTGTCGTAGTGAATGTTGTTAGTTTGTCGTAGTGAATGTTGTTAGTTTGTCGTAGTGAATGTTGTTAGTTTGTCGTAGTGAATGTTGTTAGTTTGTCGTAGTGAATGTTGTTAGTTTGTCGTAGTGAAAGTTGTTAGTTTATCGTAGTGAATGTTGTTAGTTTGTCGTAGTGAATGTTGTTAGTTTGTCGTAGTGAATGTTGTTAGTTTGTCGTAGTGAATGTTGCTAGTTTGTCGAAGTGAATGTTGTTAGTTTGTCGTAGTGAATGTTGTTAGTTTGTCGTAGTGAATGTTGCTAGTTTGTCGTAGTGAATGTTAATAGTTTGTCGTAGTGAATGTTGTTAGTTTGTCGTAGTGAATGTTGTTAGTTTGTCGTAGTGAATGTTGCTAGTTTGTCGTAGTGAATGTTGCTAGTTTGTCGTAGTGAATGTTGCTAGTTTGTCGTAGTGAATGTTGTTAGTTTGTCGTAGTGGATGTTGCTAGTTTGTCGTAGTGAATGTTGTTAGTTTGTCGTAGTGAATGTTGCTAGTTTGTCGTAGTGAATGTTGTTAGTTTGTCGTAGTGAATGTTGCTAGTTTGTCGTAGTGAATGTTGTTAGTTTGTCGTAGTGGATGTTGCTAGTTTGTCGTAATGAATGTTGTTAGTTTGTCGTAGTGAATGTTGTTAGTTTGTCGTAGTGAATGTTGTTAGTTTGTCGTAGTGAATGTTGTTAATTTGTCGTACTGAATGTTGCTAGTTTGTCGTACTGAATGTTGCTAGTTTGTCGTAGTGAATGTTGCTAGTTTGTCGTAGTGAATGTTGCTAGTTTGTCGTACTGAATGTTGCTAGTTTGTCGTAGTGAATGTTGCTAGTTTGTCGTACTGAATGTTGCTAGTTTGTCGGGTTTTATTTGTTTGTTTTTTTTTTGCAACATTGTATGTGTTGTTATTTTATCAGAACAATGTTGAGACTTCCATGGACAGCTAAAACAAATAATAATAAATTTCTCAACGAGGCAAACATAAAACAGAGATCTCATAAAAACATCAGTAAGGAAACAAACAACATTTTTCTGGCACATAATGAGACGTGGAACTTTGGAAACTTGGTTACAAATGACAATATACAGGGAATGAGAGATTGGTGTCGTGACGAGAGATTGGTGTCTTGGCAAGAGATTGGTGTCTTGGCAAGAGATTGGTGTCTTGGCAAGAGATTGGTGTCGTGGCAAGAGATTGGTGTCGTGACGAGAGATTGGTGTCTTGGCAAGAGATTGGTGTCGTGACGAGAGATTGGTGTCGTGACGAGAGATTGGTGTCGTGGCAAGAGATTGGTGTCGTGACGAGAGATTGGTGTCGTGACGAGAGATTGGTGTCGTGGCACGGCAAACTACTACGTTCATACTACGTACTAACAGAGATGGGGGCCTTGGTAGCCGAGTGATTGGTGTCTTGGCAAGAGATTGGTGTCGTGACGAGAGATTGGTGTCGTGACGAGAGATTGGTGTCTTGGCAAGAGATTGGTGTCGTGACGAGAGATTGGTGTCGTGACGAGAGATTGGTGTCGTGACGAGAGATTGGTGTCTTGGCAAGAGATTGGTGTCTTGGCAAGAGATTGGTGTCGTGACGAGAGATTGGTGTCGTGACGAGAGATTGGTGTCTTGGCAAGAGATTGGTGTCTTGGCAAGAGATTGGTGTCGTGACGAGAGATTGGTGTCGTGACGAGAGATTGGTGTCTTGGCAAGAGATTGGTGTCGTGACGAGAGATTGGTACCGTGACGAGAGATTGGTGTCTTGGCAAGAGATTGGTGTCGTGACGAGAGATTGGTGTCGTGACGAGAGATTGGTGTCGTGGCAAGAGATTGGTGTCTTGGCAAGAGATTGGTGTCGTGACGAGAGATTGGTGTCGTGGCAAGAGATTGGTGTCTTGGCAAGAGATTGGTGTCGTGACGAGAGATTGGTGTCGTGACGAGAGATTGGTGTCGTGGCAAGAGATTGGTGTCGTGACGAGAGATTGGTGTCGTGGCAAGAGATTGGTGTCGTGACGAGAGATTGGTGTCGTGGCAAGAGATTGGTGTCGTGACGAGAGATTGGTGTCGTGGCAAGAGATTGGTGTCGTGACGAGAGATTGGTGTCGTGGCAAGAGATTGGTGTCGTGGCAAGAGATTGGTGTCGTGGCAAGAGATTGGTGTCGTGGCAAGAGATTGGTGTCGTGGCAAGAGATTGGTGTCGTGGCAAGAGATTGGTGTCGTGGCAAGAGATTGGTGTCGTGGCAAGAGATTGGTGTCGTGACGAGAGATTGGTGTCGTGACGAGAGATTGGTGTCGTGACGAGAGATTGGTGTCGTGACGAGAGATTGGTGTCGTGACGAGAGATTGGTGTCGTGACGAGAGATTGGTGTCGTGACGAGAGATTGGTGTCGTGACGAGAGATTGGTGTCGTGACGAGAGATTGGTGTCGTGACGAGAGATTGGTGTCGTGACGAGAGATTGGTGTCGTGGCAAGAGATTGGTGTCGTGGCAAGAGATTGGTGTCGTGGCAAGAGATTGGTGTCGTGGCAAGAGATTGGTGTCGTGGCAAGAGATTGGTGTCGTGACAAGAGATTGGTGTCGTGGCAAGAGATTGGTGTCGTGGCAAGAGATTGGTGTCGTGACGAGAGATTGGTGTCGTGGCAAGAGATTGGTGTCGTGACGAGAGATTGGTGTCGTGGCAAGAGATTGGTGTCGTGACGAGAGATTGGTGTCGTGGCAAGAGTTTGGTGTCGTGACGAGAGATTGGTGTCGTGGCAAGAGATTGGTGTCGTGGCAAGAGATTGGTGTCGTGACGAGAGATTGGTGTCGTGGCAAGAGATTGGTGTCGTGGCAAGAGATTGGTGTCGTGGCAAGAGATTGGTGTCGTGGCAAGAGATTGGTGTCGTGGCAAGAGATTGGTGTCGTGGCAAGAGATTGGTGTCGTGGCAAGAGATTGGTGTCGTGGCAAGAGATTGGTGTCGTGGCAAGAGATTGGTGTCGTGGCAAGAGATTGGTGTCGTGGCAAGAGATTGGTGTCGTGGCAAGAGATTGGTGTCGTGGCAAGAGATTGGTGTCGTGACGAGAGATTGGTGTCGTGGCAAGAGATTGGTGTCGTGGCAAGAGATTGGTGTCGTGGCAAGAGATTGGTGTCGTGGCACGGCAAACTACTACGTTCATACTACGTACTAACAGAGATGGGGGCCTTGGTAGCCGAGTTGGGAAAACCACCCGACTGGACTACCGACTTTCGGACAACCCGTGTTCGATTCCCGCTGGTAGCAGTGTGAATTGTACTCGTGGTTGGGAAAAAAATACTCCCACGGTCGACCCAGCCGTTGGCAGAAATGGGTACCAGGGTATTGCCCTGGGAAAGTGAGGAATGTCGCTTCGCATCTGAGTTTCGATGCTTAAAGCGACACTATCCAGAAATCTCCGAACATTTCTGGATAGGTGGTCGAGCACATATGGGTGGAAACTCGCGTGCTAAGACGCCGGTTTAAGTCTCGTACTTTACCTTTACTGACAGAGAATTATTGATGGACCATGTCGCCTGCATCAACCGGCATGGCACGTGCTGATGATGAGTTTATCGTGATGTTGTTATTACGTTGTCGGTTAATGATTTAGGGTGTTGTCGGGACATGGTATTAAGTATTGTTGGTTTGCGGTGTTGAATGTCCGATTCATTCTAATTTTCATGTTTTTTTGTTCCGTTATTCTGTGCTTCCTGCTGTTTGTGTTATTTTGTTTCTGCCTACTTTGTGAGGGTAGGTGAGGAGTTAATGTCCATTATGTGTTATTAACGGGTTGTTAGTGTCAGCCACGACCGCTAACTCGTTACAAGTCCCCTTTTTTTATCGTCACATTGACTGTTTGATTCTGTGTTTAGGGTGGTAGTCTGGCGCGTCGAGCAGTGTTTGTTCCTGTGTGTATGTTCCGTTGTGTATATATATATATACATATATTCGAGTATGGTGACAATCATGAAGGTACAGACCTTCTTTAATGGATACTTATAGTTATAGTAAATAGTTAGTCGAAGTCCTCGGTATCACAGCAAACGAATTCAAATCCATAATTGATCAAGCGCCCGTGCCAGTGGAATCATCCGAAGACAAATGCATTCCGTATCATAGCAGCTACAGCACACGCCAAAAAACATAAGGAATAGCTGCACCGAAAGTAAACCGCAGCCGGACTGTTCTTCGTCATACGATATTGTCATTCATCGTAAGCAATCGGAATATCGAAACACAGCTCGGTGTGCACAGAGCACTAAACTCAGTGGCTCCGTCAGCAAGCCGGACTTGGAATATGAGGAAACTGCAACAAGGAACATTTTTCAGACAGAGCCTTAACGGTTCCTACCGCATATCCGCCATATTGACCGTAAGTCCAAGTCAGCCTATGACAACTTGCACAGAGCAAAATGGCGCTGTATTAATCTTAAATGTAATCTTTGATTTAAAGAATGTCAAGAAACAAAACAACTTGGAAAGTGTTTGTTGAAGACCTATGCTCTACATGGAGTTGATGGATTAAACGAATTAAGCGCACAGAATTAAACGATGGAAATGGCAGGACAAAATCACTATAGTCCGTTCAGATTCGTTTGCCGAGATGTTATGATTTATAATTCAAAAAGTTCTTGATGATTTCACATGATTTTTGGCATACGGTGTTAAAATGTCCATGTCACGAGAACATATGTGTTACTCGATGTCTAGCTATAACGGTTTTCTTAAAGCGGCGAATTCCTTTGATCTTTGCCCATGTAACTATTATTTTGACCCTAATCAAAATGTTTTACAGTAATCTAGTGCAACGATGACCCATAGGCGTGTCCATAAAATTTTACTTGGTGGCAAGTATACAAATTTTAAATTATATATAGAACTTTTGTTCGTAGAGTCAATTTGATATAGTTCCATGCTCTTGGTGTGAGTTTCCCAAATGTTGTCGCTGCCTTTCAAATACGTACATTTAGTTCCTCATCTAAGGAAAGTGTGGCTGTAATAGTGGATCCAAGATAGCTGAACTTCTGTACTGACTCAAGCAGGCTTCCATTCAAAGTAATGGTTGTTGGTTTGCTTATAACATATTTTTGATTGCTTGGGTGGTCTTGAACAATAAAGTGTTTAACAAATCAACTAGGAAATTTTGCAAATCACACTATTTATCTGTAGACTTAATCAGATTAATGATCATTCAGAATCAGACGAGTCAAATAGGTCGATTACTGCTTTCGGCTGAACAAACAACAAACCATCCTTTTTCCAATATTCCTCTTCTTGTCGTAACACATGATCCTCACATTTTACCCAGTAGTCTTTATTTATATTTGATAGAGCCTGATTTGTAAGTGTCTCAACATCGCATAATTTGAAAGTTTTATTTGTATATGCTACGTGTCCTTTAACTTTTGCCCAAACTAGTTCTATAGGATTTAAGTGTGCATGATATGGAGGTAGTCTCAAACATCTATGGCCATGTTCTTGAATTAACTTGTCTATTTTAAATATCTTTGTACGTTGTGTCTGTTTTACAAGGCTAAGCAATTCGGGTTTCAAGTAGCTGTCGTTAACTTGTATGTGTTCTTTTATGAGCCACGTTTTGATTGCATCTTTTGTACTTGATGATGTTGGGATTCTATCTTCTACGTTAACTACGTTATGGTATGAAGCATTGTCCATTATCAGACAAGAAGGTCGATCTAATATTGGAAGGATACTTTTCTCGATCCAGTCTTTAAATATGTGCCCATTTATTTCGGAGTGGTAGTCTCTATTGTCTATGGATTTTGAAATGAAAACGAGATGAGCATTCTGCAACAACCCATTATGTCTGCTACCTGCATGTGCAACTATCAAACGTTGCCCTTTACTGCTTGGTACTGATCTTTTAATACTTCCATCTGCTAACTGCCATTCCTTTTCATGTGTATGATGAGCGTTGATCCAAGTTTCATCTAAATAAACAATATCATAATCATTTTCGCGCATTTCCTTCACTTCACGTAAATACTTGCTTCTAAGAGCTACTAGATGTGGCTTCTCACAAATAATGTTTTTTTCCACCAGCATACTTTCTAAAGGTGAAGCCTGCACTTCTTAATATTTTCCATAATGAAGTTTTTGATATTTCAATGTCGTTGTTAGTTTTCAGCCAAAGCTTCAACTTTCTAAGTGTCACTTCTTCGTTTATATCAAACATTCGACAGATTTCTCTTTTTACTAGGTCCTTATCAAAACTGTCTAACGTTTCTTTCCTTCCTTGCTTTCTTGCATTTGTTGGCAATAAATATCCGCTTCCTTTAACTATTCGATCAAATGAACGTTTACACAAACCTAAAATATGCATTGTTCTCTTCTCAGGGTTTGATAAAGAACAATAAAGATGTCCCTTTTTACGCTCTCCGCAGAAGTATTGATAAATCTTTATAGCAATGTTATGCTCAGTAAAATATTTTGCCTTTATATTCATTCTCACATAGACTTGCAGAAGATAATATGGATAGTGCCGCCTCCTTTCTGTAAATATTGAGATTTGCCTCTGAATTATGACTCGAACTCGAGGCTACGGCCGTGATTTTGACGTCACATAATTTCCGGTTTCGGCTAAAATGTCATTTTGTGCTAAACAGGAAATTTCATATGTAACATTTCTTTAT
Source organism: Megaustenia siamemsis (assembly GCA_032433765.1). Classification (NCBI taxonomy): domain Eukaryota; kingdom Metazoa; phylum Mollusca; class Gastropoda; order Stylommatophora; family Ariophantidae; genus Megaustenia; species Megaustenia siamemsis. Next base: position 29,749,465 of record JAVIAB010000091.1, read on the forward strand.
AAAAATTTATAGTGGAAACATAACTATTTTAGGACGGTGCGCATTCAGCCGTGAAGGTCATGCCTATATGTTAAAGAATCAGTTGTGAGATGTAAGCATCTACATAATCCCGCCGGTGTTTATAATATCGATTAACTTTTTTTTAAATATAGGTTAAATAAGGCATCTTTGAAACTGGATCACATTTCTTTGATAAAAAAATATGTTTATAGCGACATTAGTATTCTAAACCTAACTTCAAAAGATCAATGCAAATGAACAATAAGTTTTTGAAAAAAATAAATTAATGTCTAGGAAAACGAATCTGAACGGACTATAACATAGAATTATGGAAAAGTACCAGTCAAATACCAGTGGATAAAGAGATACAGCGAAGACGATGGCGCTGGATAGTACACACATTGCCGGAGCCAACAGAGAGTTTTACACAACAGGCCCTTTTTGGAATCCTCGATGAAAAAAACAACGAAAAAGAGCAAAATATTCACGGAGAAGACAGATGGAAGCAGAGATGAAGATAATGGGGTAGACAAGAATGATATTAAAAGAATGGCAAAAAACAGCTTGGAAAGTGTTTGTTGAAGACCTATGCTCCACAGGGAGTTGAACGACACCAAAGAAGTGCATGGACATTTACAGCACGCTCGGCAGGCAGAATAGTCAAAGAAGACAGTGGTGCATACGTCATGACCACGAGTAGCATGACAATGGAGGTGATGGCAGTGACCACGGCATTCAAATGGTTAGAGTCACAAGACTACATCCACGCATGTATACTGAGGGATTCGATGAGCATGATAAAAAAAAGTGGAGGCGGGCTCTGTACGCATGCAATGGGTAGAGTCGTTGCAGAAATCCAAAATACGTAAGGTCACCTTTGTCTATGTCCCTGGACATGCGGGAGTACGGGGAAATGAAAGAGCGGACAGGTTGGCTAGCTGTGCTGTCGTTGAAGACGGGCAACCAATGGATCGGGAGGACATCATCAATGCCCTCCGAGATGTGGGAAGAGTACAGGACTTCGACAAACAGAGATCCAAGTCACTTTGAATAATGGAAATGGGAGTTAAGATGGGCACAGCCAGAAATGAGAAACTTAGTGGCCGTGTAAGAAGACTTATCAACCAACATAGAACTGGAGTCGTCAGTCGCTGGACACCTATGGACATGTTCGGAGTGCAATGATGATAACCCTCAAATAACTCAATAACTCAAAACCTACATACCTGTCTGTTTGTCTTCTGTCTGTCTATCTTCTGCCTAGTGAAATGCCCTTCATCATCTTTTGTAGGTCATCATGTTGTCTTATGTGCCCAAATGTCTTTATGTTCTTCATCAACCGGTTCTCTGGAAATATGAAGTTATTCTAAAAATTGATATTTTTGTTCTTTTCTGTGTTCATATGACTCAGAATATTGTTCTGATACTCTAGCACTCAAATATAGCCACACAATAAACTTACTTATCACATTTGATGTTACTATCGTCAGTTGATCTCAAGAAATCGTTAAAACTGTGCTATGCAAACGTTGCTTCAAAGACAATATGAAATTGTAATACCAGAAATTGCGTTGTGACATGGGAAATGTAGGATTTTAATAAGAAAACAAATATTGGACACGGACGGAAATAAGAGACATAAATAAGTTAACAGGTAATAGCGGTAAATTCTCACGTAAGGCGGATATGCCTGTCCGAGATAAGAGAAGCGAGCGTTAAATATTTGACGACTTTGGCCTGTGTAAATGTGCTTGTCTGTTGGTGAATTTGTGGGGTTGTGGTTGTTTTGTGTGGATGTTGGTGAGTTTGTGGGGTTGTGGTTGTTTTGTGTGGCTGTTGGTGAGTTTGTGGGGTTGTGGTTGTTTTGGTTGGCTGTTGGTGAGTTTGTGGGGTTGTGGTTGTTTTGTGTGGCTGTTGGTGAGTTTGTGGGGTTGTGGTTGTTTTGGTTGCCTGTTGGTGAATTTGTGGGGCTGTGGTTGTTTTGGTTGCCTGTTGGTGAATTTGTGGGGCTGTGGTTGTTTTGGTTGCCTGTTGGTGAATTTGTGGGGCTGTGGTTGTTTTACTGAGTGTTTTTTTGTGTAGCTGTTAGTGAGTTTGTGATGTTGTGATTGTTTTACTGAGTGTTGTTTTGTGTAGCTGTTGGTGAGTTTGTGATGTTGTGATTGTTTTACTGAGTGTTGTTTTGTGTGGTTGTTGGTGAGTTTGAGGGGTTGTGGTTGTTTTACTGAGTGTATTTTTGTGTAGCTGTTAGTGAGTTTGTGATGTTTTGGTTGTTTTACTGAGTGTATTTTTGTGTAGCTGTTAGTGAGTTTGTGATGTTGTGATTGTTTACTGAGTGTTATTTTGTGTAGCTGTTAGTGAGTTTGTGAAGTTGTGGTTGTTTTACTGGGTGTTATTTTGTGCAGCTATTGGTGAGTTTGTTGGGTTGCGGTTGTTTTACTGAGTGTTGTTGTGTGTGGCTGTTGGTGAGTTTGTTGGGTTGCGGTTGTTTTACTGAGTGTTGCTTTGTGTGGCTGTTGGTGAGTTTGTTGGGTTGCGGTTGTTTTACTGAGTGTTGTTGTGTGTGGCTGTTGGTGAGTTTGAGATGTTGTGGTTGTTTTACTGAGTGTTGTTATGTGTGGTTGTTAATGAGTTTGTGAAGTTGTGGTTGTTTTACTGAGTGTTGTTATGTGTGGCTGTTAATGAGTTTGTGATGTTGTGGTTGTTTTACTGAGTGTTGTTGTGTGTGGCTGTTAATGAGTTTGTGAAGTTGTGGTTGTTTTACTGAGTGTTGTTATGTGTGGCTGTTAATGAGTTTGTGATGTTGTGGTTGTTTTACTGAGTGTTGTTATGTGTGGCTGTTGGTGAGTTTGTGATGTTGTGGTTGTTTTACTGAGTGTTGTTACGTGTGGCTGTTAATGAGTTTGTGAAGTTGTGGTTGTGGTTATATTATTGTAATGTTGCTCTGTGTGGGGGTGGGTCGGTGTGCTTGAACGTATATGGTTTTCATTCATGTTGGTGGTGGAGTGGTGGTAGATTTATGTTATTGATGGTGGTGGTAGATTTATGTTATTGATGGTGGTGGTGGAGTGGTGGTAGATTTATGTTATTGATGGTGGTGGTGGAGTGGTGGTAGATTTATGTTATTGATGGTGGTGGTGGAGTGGTGGTAGATTTATGTTATTGATGGTGGTGGTGGAGTGGTGGTAGATTTATGTTATTGATGGTGGTAGTGAAGTGGTGGTAGATTTATGTTATTGATGGTGGTAGTGGAGTGGTGGTAGATTTATGTTATTGATTGTGGTGGTAGATTTATGTTATTGATGGTGGTGGTGGAGTGGTGGTAGATTTATGTTATTGATGGTGGTGGTGGAGTGGTGGTAGATTTATGTTATTGATGGTGGTGGTAGATTTATGTTATTGATGGTGGTAGTGGAGTGGTGGTATATTTATGTTATTGATGGTGGTAGTGGAGTAGTGGTAGATTTATGTTATTGATGGTGGTAGTGGAGTGGTGGTAGATTTATGTTATTGATGGTGGTAGTGGAGTGGTGGTAGATTTATGTTATTGATGGTGGTAGTGGAGTGGTGGTAGATTTATGTCATTGTTGGTGGTGGTAGATTTATGTTATTGATGGTGGTGGTGGAGTGGTGGTAGATTTATGTTATTGATGGTGGTGGTTGAGTGGTGGTAGATTTATGTTATTGATGGTGGTAGTGGAGTGGTGGTAGATTTATGTTATTGATGGTGGTAGTGGAGTGGTGGTAGATTTATGTTATTGATTGTGATGGTAGATTTATGTTATTGATGGTGGTGGTGGAGTGGTGGTAGATTTATGTTATTGATGGTGGTGGTGGAGTGGTGGTAGATTTATGTTATTGATGGTGGTGGTGGAGTGGTGGTAGATTTATGTTATTGATGGTGGTGGTGGAGTGGTGGTAGATTTATGTTATTGATGGTGGTGGTGGAGTGGTGATAGATTTATGTTATTGATAGTGGTGGTGGAGTGGTGGTAGATTTATGTTATTGATGGTGGTGGTGGAGTGGTGATAGATTTATGTTATTGATGGTGGTGGTGGAGTGGTGTGATTGTTTGTTTTTGATGGTATATGTGTGTGGCTGAACGTTGAGTTGAAAGTTTGTGTGACGGTGCGTGTGTTTTGTAGTGGTGGTTGATATGTGTGATTGAGCGGTGCGTTTGGGGTAGTTTATTGATTAAGTGATGGAGGGTTAGTGTGAGTTAAGGTTGTGTGAGTAGCAGTAGTGGTCGTGGTGATATTTGAGCAGTGTTTACTCGTGTGACTAAATGATAGCATTATAATCTCGATAAACAATTACTAATTAAAGCAAGCACAAGAATTCAAATTTCTGGGTATAATTTTTACAGAGGATGGAAGTCTTTACAGAGAGATGAAAGCAATAATTCAAAGTGCTAACATAGTTACAGGGGATGGAAGTCTTTACAGAGAGATGAAAGCAATAATTCAAAGTGCTAACATAGTTACAGGGGATGGAAGTCTTTACAGAGAGATGAAAGCAATAATTCAAAGTGCTAACATAGTTACAGGGGATGGAAGTCTTTACAGAGAGATGAAAGCAATAATTCAAAGTGCTAACATAGTTACAGGGGATGGAAGTCTTTACAGAGAGATGAAAGCAATAATTCAAAGTGCTAACATAGTTACAGGGGATGGAAGTCTTTACAGAGAGATGAAAGCAATAATTCAAAGTGCTAAAAAAGTTACGGGGGATGGAAGTCTTTACAGAGAGATTGAAGCAAGAATTCAAAGTTCTAACAAAGTTACGGGGGATGGAAGTCTTTACAGAGAGATTGAAGCAAGAATTCAAAGTTCTAACAAAGTTATAGGGGATGGAAGTCTTTACAGAGAGATTGAAGCAAGAATTCAAAGTTCTAACATAGTTACAGGGGATGGAAGTCTTTACAGAGAGATTGAAGCAAGAATTCAAAGTTCTAACAAAGTTACAGGGGATGGAAGTCTTTACAGAGAGATTGAAGCAAGAATTCAAAGTTCTAACAAAGTTACAGGGGATGGAAGTCTTTACAGAGAGATTGAAGCAAGAATTCAAAGTTCTAACAAAGTTACGGGGGATGGAAGTCTTTACAGAGAGATTGAAGCAAGAATTCAAAGTTCTAACATAGTTACAGGGGATGGAAGTCTTTACAGAGAGATTGAAGCAAGAATTCAAAGTTCTAACATAGTTACAGGGGATGGAAGTCTTTACAGAGAGATTGAAGCAAGAATTCAAAGTTCTAACATAGTTACAGGGGATGGAAGTCTTTACAGAGAGATGAAAGCATTAATTCAAAGTGCTAACATAGTTACAGGGGATGGAAGTCTTTACAGAGAGATTGAAGCAAGAATTCAAAGTTCTAACATAGTTACAGGGGATGGAAGTCTTTACAGAGAGATTGAAGCAAGAATTCAAAGTTCTAACATAGTTACAGGGGATGGAAGTCTTTACAGAGAGATTGAAGCAAGAATTCAAAGTTCTAACATAGTTACAGGGGATGGAAGTCTTTACAGAGAGATGAAAGCATTAATTCGAAGTTCTAACATAGTTACAGGGGATGGAAGTCTTTACAGAGAGATGAAAGCAATAATTCAAAGTGCTAACATAGTTACAGGGGATGGAAGTCTTTACAGAGAGATGAAAGCAATAATTCAAAGTGCTAACATAGTTACAGGGGATGGAAGTCTTTACAGAGAGATTGAAGCAAGAATTCAAAGTTCTAACAAAGTTATAGGGGATGGAAGTCTTTACAGAGAGATTGAAGCAAGAATTCAAAGTTCTAACATAGTTACAGGGGATGGAAGTCTTTACAGAGAGATTGAAGCAAGAATTCAAAGTTCTAACAAAGTTACAGGGGATGGAAGTCTTTACAGAGAGATTGAAGCAAGAATTCAAAGTTCTAACAAAGTTACAGGAGATGGAATTCTTTACAGAGAGATTGAAGCAAGAATTCAAAGTTCTAACAAAGTTACGGGGGATGGAAGTCTTTACAGAGAGATTGAAGCAAGAATTCAAAGTTCTAACATAGTTACAGGGGATGGAAGTCTTTACAGAGAGATTGAAGCAAGAATTCAAAGTTCTAACATAGTTACAGGGGATGGAAGTCTTTACAGAGAGATTGAAGCAAGAATTCAAAGTTCTAACATAGTTACAGGGGATGGAAGTCTTAACAGAGAGATTGAAGCAAGAATTCAAAGTGCTAACATAGTTACAGGGGATGGAAGTCTTTACAGAGAGATTGAAGCAAGAATTCAAAGTTCTAACATAGTTACAGGGGATGGAAGTCTTTATAGAGAGATTGAAGCAAGAATTCAAAGTTCTAACATAGTTACATGGGATGGAAGTCTTTACAGAGAGATTGAAGCAAGAATTCAAAGTTCTAACATAGTTACAGGGGATGGAAGTCTTTACAGAGAGATGAAAGCATTAATTCAAAGTGCTAACATTGTTACAGGGGATGGAAGTCTTTACAGAGAGATTGAAGTAAGAATTCAAAGTTCTAACATAGTTACAGGGGATGGAAGTCTTTACAGAGAGATTGAAGCAAGAATTCAAAGTTCTAACATAGTTACAGGGGATGGAAGTCTTTACAGAGAGATTGAAGCAAGAATTCAAAGTTCTAACATAGTTACAGGGGATGGAAGTCATTACAGAGAGATTGAAGCAAGAATTCAAAGTTCTAACATTGTTACAGGGGATGGAAGTCTTTACAGAGAGATTGAAGCAAGAATTCAAAGTGCTAACATAGTTACAGGTGATGGAAGTCATTACAGAGAGATTGAAGCAAGAATTCAAAGTGCTAACATAGTTACAGGTGATGGAAGTCATTACAGAGAGATTGAAGCAAAAATTCAAAGTGCTAACATAGTTACAGGGGATGGAAGTCATTACAGAGAGATTGAAGCAAGAATTCAAAGTTCTAACATTGTTACAGGTGATGGAAGTCTTTACAGAGAGATTGAAGCAAGAATTCAAAGTGCTAACATAGTTACATGTGATGGAAGTCATTACAGAGAGATTGAAGCAAGAATTCAAAGTGCTAACATAGTTACAGGTGATGGAAGTCATTACAGAGAGATTGAAGCAAGAATTCAAAGTTCTAACATAGTTACAGGGGATGGAAGTCTTTACAGAGAGATGAAAGCATTAATTCAAAGTGCTAACATTGTTGTCAAGATATATACCATACACCAAAGATATCCTGTTACAACATAGTTACAGGGGATGGATGTCTTTACAGAGAGATGAAAGCATTAATTCAAAGTGCTAACATAGTTGCAGGGGATGGAAGTCTTTACAGAGAGATGAAAGCATTAATTCAAAGTTTTAACATAGTTACAGGGGATGGAAGTCTTTACAGAGAGATGAAAGCATTAATTCAAAGTGCTAACATAGTTACAGGGGATGGAAGTCTTTACAGAGAGATGAAAGCATTAATTCAAAGATCTAACATAGTTACAGGGGATGGAAGTCTTTACAGAGAGATGAAAGCATTAATTCAAAGTGCTAACATAGTTACAGGGGATGGAAGTCTTTACAGAGAGATGAAAGCAATAATTCAAAGTGCTAACATAGTTACAGGGGATGGAAGTCTTTACAGAGAGATGAAAGCAATAATTCAAAGTGCTAACATAGTTACAGGGGATGGAAGTCTTTACAGAGAGATGAAAGCAATAATTCAAAGTGCTAACAAAGTTACGGGGGATGGAAGTCTTTACAGAGAGATTGAAGCAAGAATTCAAAGTTCTAACAAAGTTACAGGGGATGGAAGTCTTTACAGAGAGATTGAAGCAAGAATTCAAAGTTCTAACAAAGTTATAGGGGATGGAAGTCTTTACAGAGAGATTGAAGCAAGAATTCAAAGTTCTAACATAGTTACAGGGGATGGAAGTCTTTACAGAGAAATTGAAGCAAGAATTCAAAGTTCTAACAAAGTTACAGGGGATGGAAGTCTTTACAGAGAGATTGAAGCAAGAATTCAAAGTTCTAACAAAGTTACAGGGGATGGAAGTCTTTACAGATAGATTGAAGCAAGAATTCAAAGTTCTAACAAAGTTACGGGGGATGGAAGTCTTTACAGAGAGATTGAAGCAAGAATTCAAAGTTCTAACATAGTTACAGGGGATGGAAGTCTTTACAGAGAGATTGAAGCAAGAATTCAAAGTTCTAACAAAGTTACAGGGGATGGAAGTCTTTACAGAGAGATTGAAGCAAGAATTCAAAGTTCTAACAAAGTTACGGGGGATGGAAGTCTTTACAGAGAGATTGAAGCAAGAATTCAAAGTTCTAACAAAGTTATATGGGATGGAAGTCTTTACAGAGAGATTGAAGCAAGAATTCAAAGTTCTAACATAGTTACAGGGGATGGAAGTCTTTACAGAGAGATTGAAGCAAGAATTCAAAGTTCTAACATAGTTACATGGGATGGAAGTCTTTACAGAGAGATTGAAGCAAGAATTCAAAGTTCTAACATAGTTACAGGGGATTGAAGTCTTTACAGAGAGATGAAAGCATTAATTCAAAGTGCTAACATAGTTACAGGGGATGGAAGTCTTTACAGAGAGATTGAAGTAAGAATTCAAAGTTCTAACATAGTTACAGGGGATGGAAGTCTTTACAGAGAGATTGAAGCAAGAATTCAAAGTTCTAACATAGTTACAGGGGATGGAAGTCTTTACAGAGAGATTGAAGCAAGAATTCAAAGTTCTAACATAGTTACAGGGGATGGAAGTCATTACAGAGAGATTGAAGCAAGAATTCAAAGTTCTAACATTGTTACAGGGGATGGAAGTCTTTACAGAGAGATTGAAGCAAGAATTCAAAGTGCTAACATAGTTACAGGTGATGGAAGTCATTACAGAGAGATTGAAGCAAGAATTCAAAGTGCTAACATAGTTACAGGTGATGGAAGTCATTACAGAGAGATTGAAGCAAAAATTCAAAGTGCTAACATAGTTACAGGTGATGGAAGTCATTACAGAGAGATTGAAGCAAGAATTCAAAGTTCTAACATAGTTACAGGGGATGGAAGTCTTTACAGAGAGATGAAAGCATTAATTCAAAGTGCTAACATTGTTGTCAAGATATATACCATACACCAAAGATATCCTGTTACAACATAGTTACAGGGGATGGATGTCTTTACAGAGAGATGAAAGCATTAATTCAAAGTGCTAACATAGTTGCAGGGGATGGAAGTCTTTACAGAGAGATGAAAGCATTAATTCAAAGTTCTAACATAGTTACAGGGGATGGAAGTCTTTACAGAGAGATGAAAGCATTAATTCAAAGTGCTAACATAGTTACAGGGGATGGAAGTCTTTACAGAGAGATGAAAGCATTAATTCAAAGATCTAACATAGTTACAGGGGATGGAAGTCTTTACAGAGAGATGAAAGCATTAATTCAAAGTGCTAACATAGTTACAGGGGATGGAAGTCTTTACAGAGAGATGAAAGCAATAATTCAAAGTGCTAACATAGTTACAGGGGATGGAAGTCTTTACAGAGAGATGAAAGCAATAATTCAAAGTGCTAACATAGTTACAGGGGATGGAAGTCTTTACAGAGAGATGAAAGCAATAATTCAAAGTTCTAACATAGTTACAGGGGATGGAAGTCTTTACAGAGAGATTGAAGCAAGAATTCAAAGTTCTAACATAGTTACAGGGGATGGAAGTCTTTACAGAGAGATTGAAGCAAGAATTCAAAGTTCTAACATAGTTACGGGGGATGGAAGTCTTTACAGAGAGATTGAAGCAAGAATTCAAAGTTCTAACAAAGTTATAGGGGATGGAAGTCTTTACAGAGAGATTGAAGCAAGAATTCAAAGTTCTAACATAGTTACAGGGGATGGAAGTCTTTACAGAGAGATTGAAGCAAGAATTCAAAGTTCTAACAAAGTTACAGGGGATGGAAGTCTTTACAGAGAGATTGAAGCAAGAATTCAAAGTTCTAACAAAGTTACAGGGGATGGAAGTCTTTACAGAGAGATTGAAGCAAGAATTCAAAGTTCTAACAAAGTTACGGGGGATGGAAGTCTTTACAGAGAGATTGAAGCAAGAATTCAAAGTTCTAACATAGTTACAGGGGATGGAAGTCTTTACAGAGAGATTGAAGCAAGAATTCAAAGTTCTAACATAGTTACAGGGGATGGAAGTCTTTACAGAGAGATTGAAGCAAGAATTCAAAGTTCTAACATAGTTACAGGGGATGGAAGTCTTTACAGAGAGATGAAAGCATTAATTCAAAGTGCTAACATAGTTACAGGGGATGGAAGTCTTTACAGAGAGATTGAAGCAAGAATTCAAAGTTCTAACATAGTTACAGGGGATGGAAGTCTTTACAGAGAGATTGAAGCAAGAATTCAAAGTTCTAACATAGTTACAGGGGATGGAAGTCTTTACAGAGAGATTGAAGCAAGAATTCAAAGTTCTAACATAGTTACAGGGGATGGAAGTCTTTACAGAGAGATGAAAGCATTAATTCGAAGTTCTAACATAGTTACAGGGGATGGAAGTCTTTACAGAGTGATGAAAGCAATAATTCAAAGTGCTAACATAGTTACAGGGGATGGAAGTCTTTACAGAGAGATGAAAGCAATAATTCAAAGTGCTAACATAGTTACAGGGGATGGAAGTCTTTACAGAGAGATTGAAGCAAGAATTCAAAGTTCTAACAAAGTTATAGGGGATGGAAGTCTTTACAGAGAGATTGAAGCAAGAATTCAAAGTTCTAACATAGTTACAGGGGATGGAAGTCTTTACAGAGAGATTGAAGCAAGAATTCAAAGTTCTAACAAAGTTACAGGGGATGGAAGTCTTTACAGAGAGATTGAAGCAAGAATTCAAAGTTCTAACAAAGTTACAGGGGATGGAATTCTTTACAGAGAGATTGAAGCAAGAATTCAAAGTTCTAACAAAGTTACGGGGGATGGAAGTCTTTACAGAGAGATTGAAGCAAGAATTCAAAGTTCTAACATAGTTACAGGGGATGGAAGTCTTTACAGAGAGATGAAAGCATTAATTCAAAGTGCTAACATAGTTACAGGGGATGGAAGTCTTTACAGAGAGATTGAAGCAAGAATTCAAAGTTCTAACATAGTTACAGGGGATGGAAGTCTTTACAGAGAGATTGAAGCAAGAATTCAAAGTGCTAACATAGTTACAGGGGATGGAAGTCTTTACAGAGAGATGAAAGCAATAATTCAAAGTGCTAACATAGTTACAGGGGATGGAAGTCTTTACAGAGAGATTGAAGCAAGAATTCAAAGTTCTAACAAAGTTATAGGGGATGGAAGTCTTTACAGAGAGATTGAAGCAAGAATTCAAAGTTCTAACATAGTTACAGGGGATGGAAGTCTTTACAGAGAGATTGAAGCAAGAATTCAAAGTTCTAACAAAGTTACAGGGGATGGAAGTCTTTACAGAGAGATTGAAGCAAGAATTCAAAGTTCTAACAAAGTTACAGGGGATGGAATTCTTTACAGAGAGATTGAAGCAAGAATTCAAAGTTCTAACAAAGTTACGGGGGATGGAAGTCTTTACAGAGAGATTGAAGCAAGAATTCAAAGTTCTAACATAGTTACAGGGGATGGAAGTCTTTACAGAGAGATTGAAGCAAGAATTCAAAGTTCTAACATAGTTACAGGGGATGGAAGTCTTTACAGAGAGATTGAAGCAAGAATTCAAAGTGCTAACATAGTTACAGGGGATGGAAGTCTTAACAGAGAGATTGAAGCAAGAATTCAAAGTTCTAACATAGTTACAGGGGATGGAAGTCTTTACAGAGAGATTGAAGCAAGAATTCAAAGTTCTAACATAGTTACAGGGGATGGAAGTCTTTACAGAGAGATTGAAGCAAGAATTCAAAGTTCTAACATAGTTACAGGGGATGGAAGTCTTTACAGAGAGATTGAAGCAAGAATTCAAAGTTCTAACATAGTTACAGGGGATGGAAGTCTTTACAGAGAGATTGAAGCAAGAATTCAAAGTTCTAACATAGTTACAGGGGATGGAAGTCTTTACAGAGAGATTGAAGCAAGAATTCAAAGTTCTAACATAGTTACAGGGGATGGAAGTCTTTACAGAGAGATGAAAGCAATAATTCAAAGTTCTAACATAGTTACAGGGGATGGAAGTCTTTACAGAGAGATTGAAGCAAGAATTCAAAGTTCTAACATAGTTACAGGGGATGGAAGTCTTTACAGAGAGATTGAAGCAAGAATTCAAAGTTCTAACAAAGTTACAGGGGATGGAAGTCTTTACAGAGAGATTGAAGCAAGAATTCAAAGTTCTAACAAAGTTACAGGGGATGGAAGTCTTTACAGAGAGATTGAAGCAATAATTCAAAGTTCTAACAAAGTTACAGGTGATGGAAGTCTTTACAGAGAGATTGAAGCAAGAATTCAAAGTGCTAACAAAGTTACAGAACCAATTTTCCCAGTTTTAAAGCATCCTGCTATCTCAATGGAAACAAAGAAGAACTTGATAAACTCAATCTTTATTCCAACTCTTCGCTATCGATGTCAAACATGGACTCGGACTAAAGCTGAAGAGAGAAAACTGACAAGATATGAGATGAGATGCCTCAGAAAAGCTGTGAACAAAACACGAAGAGATCATGTAAAAAAAAACAATGAAATTAGAAACACCATTGTAATTCTACCAGTCATCGAATACATAGAGACAAAGATTAAAGTGGTTTGAATATTAATGTGCATGAACCCTTCAGCACCAGCGTTAAGAGCTTATAACAACAAAATGGAACAACCAAGATGTAGAGGTGGACCAAGAAGAAGATGGATTGAGGGAATTTACAATATAACAAAACAATACAATATCACTATGTGCCAAGTTACAGAAAGTACTCTTGATAGGAAAACACATCACTTAACTAAGTCACATGACTTAAACCTGATACGCCTAACGCCAAAAAGTAGAACAGGAAGAAAGAAAGAAAGAAAGAAAGAAAGAAAGAAAGAAAGAAAAGAAAGAAAGGAAGAAAGAAGGAAAGAAAGAAAGAAAGAAAGAAAGAAAGAAAGAAAGAAAGAAGTGTCAATTTGTGTGACATGTAGTTTGTCTGTGTGGTTGAAGGGTGGATTTATGTGAGGTAGGAGAGATTTGTGTGGGGTAGGAGAGATTTGTGTGAGATAAGAGAGATTTGTGTGATGTAATAGAGATTAGTGTGAGGTAGGAGAGATTAGTGTGATGTAGTAGGATAGTTAGTGTGATGTAAGAGAGATTAGTGTGATGTAGGAGAGATTTGTGTGATGTAGGAGAGATTAGTGTGAGGTAGGAGAGATTAGTGTGATGTAGGAGAGATTTGTGTGATGTAGGAGAGATTTGTGTGATGTAGGAGAGATTTGTGTGATGTAGGAGAGATTTGTGTGATGTAGGAGAGATTTGTGTGAAGTAAGAGAGATTGGTGTGAGGTAGGAGAGATTAGTGTGATGTAAGAGAGATTAGTGTGATGTAAGAGATTAGTGTGATGTAATAGAGATTAGCGTGATGTAAGAGAGAATAGCGTGAGGTAGGAGAGATTAGTGTGATGTAAGAGAGAATAGCGTGAGGTAGGAGAGATTAGTGTGATGTAAGAGAGAATAGCGTGAGGTAGGAGAGATTAGTGTGATGTAAGAGAGATTAGTGTGATGTAAGAGATTAGTGTGATGTAATAGAGATTAGTGTGATGTAAGAGAGGTTAGTGTGAGGTAGAAGAGATTAGTGTGATGTAAGAGAGATTAGTGTGATGTAAGAGAGATTAGTGTCACGTAAGAGAGATTAGTGTGATGTAAGAAAAATTAGTGTGAGGTAGGAGTGTTTTACTTTGGTTTATTTTACCTCTTATGTCTTTCCATGAAGATAAAATCCTTACCCTATTATATAAACAAAGTAAGTAAACGAAGCTACATCTGTCTGAAAACTTCAACACTTTGGGGTTAACAATTGAATATTGCATCTCCCCAAACTTTTTAAAATTGTATTTTGTGTGTGTTGGGGCATTAATTACTAAAAGAAGATTCTCTCAAAAATGCTGACTTCTGCACACAAAAAAATGTAACGTTTTGTGTATGATGCCACAAACTGAAACCACTTCCATAAAGTATCAATGTTAAGAATGAGGTAAATGTACAGAACTCATGACATCTCCGCCCATAGGCAATGCAACATTTCCAAGTTTAGAACTAAAATGTGACTTTCAGACGAAAACAAAGAGCCGTGAAAGTGTAAGCGTCAGCTGAGCAGAAAGGGAAATCACCCGCTTATTTCTGCTATAAATGGGTTCATGATGACGAATCGTTACTCCAGTGGTTCTCAAAGTGTGCTACGCGGCGCCAAACTTTAGCAAGGGAGCCGAGAATAGTGTCACGTGTCTACTCAGTGGTTAGCAATCAGAAAGTAACAACATCCACATAGGCTTTATATTTTTTATTAAGCAAAAACGAGTTGCTACAGTATTGTTCTGTTCGACTTGTGCCGAATTGTAGTTTCACTACAGTTGGGAATTTCCCACATCCACCCCACTATGTCGGGGAGCCGCGATAGCTCCGTGGTTAGTGAATTTGACTACAAAGAACAAGAGGTAGGGTTCGATCCCAACCGACGGCTTCCGGGTTCACCCAACCTTTAATGGGTACCGGATTTTTTTCTGGGAAAATAAAGCGGAACGGGCGTAATACCGACCACATTACCCCAAAAATCATGTGCCGGCAGTCTGTAGAATTTATGGTCACTAACACCATATTCCCTATACGCCACTTGGCGTGACGGGGCTCTTTACTTTACGCCACTATGTCACAGCTCCTGCCAAAGTCGACTACCGTGCAGCCCTTATCGACGGTATAGACGACGATTCCAAACGACTTCCGTCAAGTAGAGCGTGCACATTCACTTACTCAGGTTTCCTCGATAACACAAACACACATTTAAAACAAAAAGAGCAACCGAAGCGGTTTAGGAAACAACGGTAATCTCTGCAAGAACAGGCCGGCGTGCAGGTTATGTCGCTATTATGGCGTTAGTTGGTCGAATTCCACAGCGACATACCTCTTCACATGAAATGATTTGTCGAGCCAAGTCGGCTGCATGGGTGACAATTTCGAACAACATCCCCGAAAACAGAGTGCCCACAGTCACTCCCATTCCAATTCTTTTGAATAAATAAGGAAAAAAACGTATCAAAAACTGCCATAAACACCAACAAACGGTTTTAGTGATGATATTCTCGACGCCAGCAGTGCTGACATCTTATCGGAAGTCTCAGAACAGAACTGCAGGATAGTTCTAACTGTCTCGTCATTCAATATTGTATATATCAGGGACAGGGGACTGGTTGGTCTCGAGATAAGACGCCGGCCTCGAGACAGAGAGGTTGAGGGTTCAAATCCCGGCTGCACACAGTTGGGATTTTTATTTATGATTTCTTTCTGCGGCAACCACCCCTGGTCTCAGCAGCGAGGCCCAGGTTGAAACACGTCAATTACTCATTGACGGAAAAAAATATGAGTACCTCCGAAGACGGAGTTATCTGCCTGTGCGGCGAGGAACCACTGTGAACACGGCTGCCAGGGAAAAACGGATTAACACGCAAAATTCAGTTCCTAGTCTCTAGGAACTTCGTCGGGTTAAAAAAAAAAAAAAGCTGGCGGACGCAAAACAAAAACAAACAAAAAATATTAGGGGCTCGATTTACCCGAATTATACGATCATAACTGCCATGAGGGTGCTGCCGATACATGATCAGCAAGGAGAGGGAGCCGCCGGTGTCAACAGTTTGGAAACCTATACATTATTCTAAAACGAGGCTTGTTAATTAAAAATGTATTGATTGTTCTTGACTCGTTCAATTATCTTAGCCTCCCCTACACGCTTGATTGCTTCAATCTTTACTCGAGTCGATCACTGGTGGTCACAAGGGCATGAACCTGTGGTGTTACTAAGGAAGAATAAGGTGTTCTGTGGGCCGGGTTTAGCAGCAGCCGTGGCGGCTGTTCTTCTCAGGATGAACAACAGAAGGGAAAGCAAATGTAAAGTACGAAACAACAGAAGGGAAAGCAAATGTAAAGTACGAAACAACAGAAGGGAAAGTAAATGTAAAGTACGAAACAACAGAAGGGAAAGCAAATGTAAAGTACGAAACAACAGAAAGGAGAGCAAATGTAAAGTACGAAACAACAGAAGGGGAAGTAAATGTAAAGTACGAAACTTGAATCGGTGTCTTAGAACGCGAGCTTTCACCTATTTGTGCTCGGCCGTCACTTCAAAAGTGTTCGGGGACTTCTGGATAGTGTCGCTTCAAGCATCGAAACTCATGATACAAGGCGGCATTCCTCACCTTCCCAGAGTAATACTCTGATGCCCATTTCTACCAGCGGCTAGGTCGACGGCGGGGGTATTTATTTGCCAACCACGAGTACAACTCATACTACTCCCAGCGGGAATTGAACACGGGTTATCTCAACGTCGGTAGCTGTCGGGTGGTTTTCCAAACTAGGCTACCGAGGCCCCCAACAGAAGGGAAAACTATTCTCCCATATTCAACAACTGCAGTAACAAGTTGTTTTGTTTTGATGTTTATTTCAGCTGCTCTGTTCTTTTTTTTTTTTTTATATAAACTATTGCCGGAAGAGTTGTTCTTTTAATCTTAAACGATGCCGGAACTGTTATGATTTTCTGAATAACAGAACTGGCAGCATAGTCGAAATGTAAGAACAGTTTTTCTAATGTTTTCAAAATGACTGTCAGGTAACAGTTCTTTCTAGAAAAAGTCATAGCCAGTACATTTCGACTTTTTCTTACATAAAAGCACAATAATTCATTTTTCTATTTTAAAAAATACTCGACAGCTTCTTTTTTTTTTTGCATTAAAACCGACCGTTTTTACAATAAACTATCATGATGTTGCTTGTCATATTTATGATAAACAACATATATTTTGTTCTTAGTGGTTAGTGAACTGGACTACAGAGGACAAGAGGTAGGATTCGATCCCAACCGATGGCTTTCGGATCATCCAGCCTTTAATGCGTACCGGATTTTTTTTTTTCAGGGAAAAGTAAAGCAGCACAGGCGTAATACCGACCACATTACCCCAAAAATCATGTGCCGAAGGTCTGTAAAATTTATGGTCACTAACACCATATTTCCTATACGCCACTTGGCGTGACGGGGGCGCTTTACCTTTTTACTTTCAGGCCCTCAGCTTTCAGTGTACCTAATATATCCATCTTTCTATCTATTGTCCTTTCGTGACGGGGGGTACCTTACTTTTTTTCTTTTTTTTTTTTTTACTTAACAGACATAATGCCTGATCCTGTAGGCGTGTTGAACAATTGATTCATTCAAAATAAAATGTATACAGAAAAGTCATTAAAATATATATTTTTTAAAAAGCAATGAAAACGGTTTGAAGACCTACATACTGAAATGAACTGACTATATAAACATCTTACAGAGGAAATTAAAATAATATGGCTCACACTTAAACACAGTGATTGTTTAAAAGAACAAAAATGGAAGGAATAGTTTCAGGATGACGAGACAGGGGAAGACCAAGAAGGATGTGATTTCAATGCATCAAAGAGACCTTGAATATGACAACAGAAGAAGTTGCAGATCTGACTGGAGACAGAGATTCCTTCAGACTGGTTGTGAAGAGTGCAAGGTTCTGCAAAGGGCACGTAACCCTGATGTGGAACATTTATTCTATTGAGCCTGTCCGAAACAGGAACAAATACGACTTTTGAACAATCATTCAAAACAAATACCATAATTTAGGAAACATGACAGATAAATCAAGTTAGATCTCGAAAAGCAACCTATTTAGAACAAACAAAATTCTGGCAAGAATTTCTTTAAGTACAAGAAATAGAATAACTCTCCGTTTGTATAGAACAGCTGTTCCTCTAGTACAAATAATAGAACAGCTATTCCTCTAGTACAGATAATAGAACAGCTATCCATCTAGTACAAATAATAGAACAGCTGTTCCTCTAGTACAAATAATAGAACAGCTATTCCTCTACTACAAATAATAGAACAGCTATTCCTCTAGTACAAATAATAGAACAGCTATCCATCTACTACAAATAATGGAACAGCTGTTCCTCTACTACAAATAAAAGAACAGCTATCCATCTAGTACAGATAATAGAACAGCTATCCATCTAGTACAAATAATTAAAAAAACTATTCCTCTAGTATAAAAAAGAACAGCTATTCCTCTAATACATATACTAGAACAGCTATTCCTCTAGTACAAATAATGGAACAGCTGTTCCTCTACTACAAATAATAGAACAGCTATCCATCTAGTACAAATAATAAAAAAAACTATTCCTCTAGTATAAAAAGAACAGCTATTCCTCTTGTACAAATACTAGAACAAATATTCCATTGGACACAATTAGTAGCCAAAACAGCTTTTCCTTTAGCAGAAACACTAACCAAAGGACAATTCCTTTGGCACAACTAATATAACAGTTATTATTTATAAGGCAAGTGATGGAATAGTGATCTCCCTTTAGCACAACTAATATAACAGTTATTATTTATATGGCAAGTAATGGAATAATGATCTCCCTTTAGAACAACTAATATAACAGTTATTATTTATAAGGCAAGTAATGGAATTGTGATCTCCCTTTAGCACAACTAATATAACAGTTATTATTTATAAGGCAAGTAATGGAATAATGATCTCCCATTAGCACAAACAGATCAAAACAACTATACGTGCCAGCACAAGCAACAAATAAAATAAACATTCTTTTAATTTAACTCTTACCTTACGGAAGACAACATGTTTCAAAGTTTTAATAATCAAACCACATATTTATATTTATCTAACATATTATATATGCATTTTTAGATAACTTAACATGGTATTTCACCAATACCAAGATGGTACAAGACATGTACAAAGAATATGGTGTGATGATGGTTCATACACAAAGCAAACTGAAAGTGACGCTCTGTGCGGTGAAACGTCCTGAAAGAGTTAAATTACGAATAGTTTCATTGCAAATAATATTAAGAGCAACAACGATCAATGTTTTCAGCTGAGTTAAATAGATGCCAGGTGTCAAGACGATGTATTTCTCGAATAAAGAAGAGTCGGAGTAAATGTAGTCTTCATGGTAAAGTAAAATGTGAGTGGAATGTCCTAGTCTCATGATATTTATGATCGCTGATAAACTGTCGGGGTTAAAATTTAAAAAGCTACTTTGAGGTGGAAAACAACAACCGTGAACTGCGTGTAGCTACTTCCTGGCGATTCCATCCAATCAGTGCTCGTCAGGTTTATTTTGTGATCAGAAGTCATGGACAGAATCTCCATCCGTCCATGTTCTTGGACATTTTCTCATTCTCATTCCAGTCTAGGGCAATGTCCATGAAGTGTTTCCTTGACTTTTTGATGAGAAATGACATTTCACTGACATTTTGTTTGACGAACAGCAGTCAAAACAATGGTCTCTCAAGGCAAACAGTAAAGCTTGGATCTCTTTACTTTGGAACAAAATAATGTGGAGGAAAAAAAATTGCTTTGTTGCAAATAAACAAAAAAAAACGATAAATTGCCCCTTTCATAGAAAATTAGATTTTGAAAGAAAAATGGAGGCAATAAATGCCCTTGTAAAGAACTACAACATGCACACAAGTGCCATTAGTTCATTGTTTAATGCTTCGTTACGAAAAGAGCCCTCATCATTGCTATATCCTGACGCAGGGGGTCAGAAACGCACAACAGCAGGCGCGTTCCAATAGGACCAGTCAGAACTGTGCATGTATTTATAGAACAGCTATAATTATAATTGTTATTAATGAGCAGCCGGAAGTGCTTTTATTTTTAGAACAAATGGCAATCCCAGGAAATATCTTTTTAGGTCAAGTAACTAAATCGAGACTAATAACGCATAACAAGAGGCCAATCAAGAATAAGAAGAAATTGAGAACATCAGATAGTACCGACAAGACCCAAAAGGAAGTTATCAGGAAAAGAGCATAACAATGGTCAATCGAGTGAAAAAATATTAACAGAAAATGTAGATTAACTGGAAAGCAATAAGAAAATCGAAAATCTGATGTCAGTATAGCAAGACAGGCACTGTCGTGGAACCCACAGGGAAAGAGAAGGAAGAATCAGGGATATAAAGGAGAAGAGAAGTCATGGAAACACTTCATGGATATTAGCCCAGACCGGAATGAGAATGAGAAAATGTCCAAGAACATTGACGGATGGAGATTTTGTCCATGACTTCTGATCACAAAAGAAACCTGACGAGCATTGATTGGATGAAATCGACAGGAAGTAGCAACACGCAGTTCACGGTTGTTTCTTTTACACCTGATCATCATCATCATCATGTGTCATACCGGTTGCCGTATACGGCGATCATGTCCTTCCACAATCTTCTATCCACAATGCAACGTACCAGTTCTGTTGTTGACTGTTTTCCATGTCATGACACCGAGCTATCAAGTATTTTCTCTCTTTGTAGTCCGCGATATCTTTTTCCTTTTATTTTACCAGTTGTAACCAAGTATTTCAACTTTCCTCTTCTCATGATGTGTCCGAAAAATATTGATTGTTTCTTTCTGATGTTTTTTAGGACCTCACTTTTTGTGTTTTACACCTGAAAGTGGCGTTTTAGCTCCAATCCTGACAATGTATCAGTGTTTATAGAAGATGTCATGAGACTAGTACATTCCACTCACTCTTAAAATTGATATATTTTTATGGAAGCGGTTCCAATTTGTAACAACAGAAACACAACGTAAAACTGTATAGCTAAAGTCAATTTATATTTAGGAGTGATATTTTAGTGGTTAATGCCCATAACAAAAAAAAACTGAATATTGGTGAATTTGAGTTGGAGTGGGGGGAGTGGGGGGTGGAGAGGAAAAAAAAGGGAGAGGACCGCAAAAATTCACTTATTTGCCACAAAAGTTTGTAACAAATTTTTAAATTCAACTTCTTCTAATGACTTTGAATGTCCTGGATTGACATAAATAATAAAATCAACTAAAGTATCGATGATAAACGACTGTGAAGTCGGAATTCTCCTATTCCTATTTCTCTAATCTCCACTGATTTAATCCCTCAGATTTCGTAGATCTGTTTCCAGAAATTTAATTGCTCTACTTTTCTTCTACAAATGAAAAGACGATTAGAAGCCACAGAGGTGGGATTTCTCAGAAGAATGTTGAAAGTTCCCTGGACAGATAAAAAGACCAATGAGGAAGTTCTCAAAGAGGCCAACACAAAAAGGGAGCTCTTAAAAAACATCAGAAAGAAGCAATCAACATTTTTCGGGCACATCATGAGAAGAGGAAAGTTGGAATACTTGGTTACAACTGGCAAAATAAAAGGAAAGAGAGATCGCGGACGACAAAGAGAGAAAATACTGGATAGCTTGGTGTCATGGCATGGAAAACAGTCAGCAACAGAACTCATACGATGCACTGTAGATAGAAGATTGTGGAAGGACATGATCGCCTACGCCAACCGGCAGGGTACATGATGATGATGACTTTACTTCTCATAAACTAACTCTAACTTCTTAAATCGAACACTCTCTTCTCTTCTTTCAAACTCTAGCTCCACAACACATAATGTTATATTTATCTTCCGTCAAATTTCTAACTCAACGACTCAGATTGTTCTATTTATCCACTGTCAAACTTCCGGCGCCACATCTCAAATTATTCTACTTCTCCACTGTCAAATTTCCAACGCCACATCTCAAATTGTTCTACTTCTCCACTGTCAAACTTCCGACACCACATCTCAAATTGTTCTACTTCTCCACTGTCAAATTTCCGACACCACATCTCAAATTGTTCTATTTCTCCACTGTCAAACTTTCGACGCCACATCTCAAATTGTTCTACTTCTCCACTGTTAAACTCCACAACTCAAATTGTTCTATTTCTCTACTACCAAACTTTCAACTCAACATCTCATATTGTTCTATTTCTCCACTGTCAAACTTCCGACGCCACATCTCAAATTGTTCTATTTCTCCACTGTCAAACTTCCGACGCCATATCTCAAATTGTTCTATTTCTCCACTGTCAAACTTCCGACGCCACATCTCAAATTGTTCTATTTCTCTATTACCAAACTGTCAACTCAACATCTCAGATTGTTCTATTTCTCCACTGTCAAACTTCTGACGCCACATCTCAAATTGTTCTATTTCTCCACTGTCAAACTTCCTACGCCACATCTCAAATTGTTCTATTTCTCTATTACCAAACTTTCAACTGAACATCTCAAATTGTTCTATTTCTCCACTGTCAAACTTCCGACGCCACATCTCAAATTGTTCTATTTCTCTATTACCAAAGATTCAACTCAACATCTCAGATTGTTCTATTTATCCACTGTCAAACTTCCGACGCCACATCTCAAATTGTTCTATTTCTCCACTGTCAAACTTCCGACGCCACATCTCAAATTGTTCTATTTCTCCACTGTCAAACTTCCGACGCCACATCTCAAATTGTTCTATTTCTCTATTACCAAAGATTCAACTCAACATCTTAGATTGTTCTATTTCTCCACTGTCAAACTTCCGACACCACATCTCAAATTTTCTATTTCTCCACTGTCAGACTTCCGACGCCACATCTCAAATTGTTCTATTTCTCTACTACCAAACTTTCAACGCAACAACTCAGGGTGTTCTATTTGCAGCAAATAAATAAGCAAAATCTACATTCATTATAGCAAACTAATAAAATAAATCTACATTCATTATAGCAAGCAGGTAAAATAAATCTTCATTCATTATAGCAAACAGGTAAAAAAATCTTCATTCATTATAGCAAGCAGGTAAAATAAATCTTCATTCATTATAGCAAACAGGTAAAATAAATCTTCAATCATTATAGCAAACATGTAAAATATGTGTTCATTCATTATAGCAAACGTAAAATATGTGTTCATCCATTATAGCAAACAGATAAAAAACATCTTCATTCATTTAACAAAACAAGTAAAATAAGTCAACATTGATTGTAGCAAACACAAGAAGTAAATTAATTTTCATAAATTGCTACATATTTCGCTATGTTGAGCTACAGTGCTATGTTCATAAAATAAATAATAAGCAAAATCTACATTCATTATAGCAAACTAATAAAATATATCTACATTCATTATAGCAAATAGGTAAAATAAATCTACATTCATTATAGCAAGCAGGTAAAATAAATCTTCATTCATTATAGCAAGCAGGTAAAATAAATCTTCATTCATTATAGCAAACAGGCAAAATAAATCTTCATTCATTATAGCAAACATGTAAAATATGTGTTCATTCATTATAGCAAACATGTAAAATATGTGTTCATTCATTATAGCAAACATGTAAAATATGTGTTCATTCATTATAGCAAACAGATAAAATACATCTTCATTCATTTAACAAAACAAGTAAAATAAGTCAACATTGATTGTAGCAAACACAAGAAGTACATTTATTTTCATAAATTGCTACATATTTCGCTATGTTGAGCTACAGTGCTATGTCTATGCTGAACTCACGTCACAAAGTAAAAAAAAAAGACGCATACCCCATTAATGAACCCTCGTCTACGCCCTTGGTGTAATGAGATAGTATAAGAGGAAGTGGGGGGGGGGGGGGCTTCGAGTTTTTCCCCCTATTTTTTTTATATACTTGTCCCGTTCGACCACACCATCGATGTGTATCATTATGTTAAACTGCAACTGCCATTTTTAAAAAAATTGGTATGAAAAATATTTTTTGTTGGTAATGAGAGAAAACCTCCGGGGTCACCCAGCCTCAAAAAATGGGTATCAGAGATTTTTCTGGGAAGTAAAGGCGGTCTGGCGTGATACCGACCACATTACCCAAAAATGTGCCGTGGTCATAGAGAAATATGGTCATCATCGAGTACCGGGCCTACTGGCGTAGGTGATCATGTCTCTCCACAACCTTCGATATCGGCAGCTATTTATCATTTCTGTTGTTGACCTTCTACCAAGCCATTCTCTTAAGCTTTCTGGTATTTTTTCTCTTTGCTTCCCTCTATCTCTTCGTCCCTCAATTTTCCCAGTTGTTACAATATATTCCAGTTGTTCTCTTCTCATTACATGGTCAAAAAATGATGATTGTTTCTTCCTAATATTGACAATTAGCTCTCTTTTTGCTTTGATCTCTTTCAGAACATTTTCATCAGTCTTCCTAGCCGTCCATGGCACTCTCAACACTCCACTGTAAAACCACATCTCCACAGACTCCAGTGATTACCTTGTTATTGTTATTGGTTATGGAAGGCCTCGGTCTCACAGCAAACGAATTAAAATCCATAATTGCTCAACCGCCCGTGCCAGTGGAATCATCCGAATTACTAACTCATCTCCCAAACAAAGAAAGGTAACTGTAGTCCCCATCGCAGCAGTCTCAGCACACGCCAAAAGACATAAGGCGAAACCTTGTCTGTTGTCCCACTGTCCATGACCCGCATCCGTACGCCAAGATTGGCTTTACGTAACACCCAAGAACTCCTTGGTCACTAACACGATATTCCCCATACACCTAGCAAGGCGTGAAAGGGACCTTTACTTTTACTTAATGAGAGAACATTGCTGTGTAGTGACCTTTATTTAAACCTGCGTCACTGGCTAATCTCCGCCCTTTCTCTGTATATGACGCCATATTTTGTTACTCTCGCGTCACCGATTAGTGCGCTTCGCTAGATGCTATTGAGAATTGAGTTATTGAGTTATTTGTGGGTCCATCATTGCACTCCGAACATGTCCATATTGAGAATTTGATGATCAAGTGAAGGAATACCTCAGGTCGTGAAGCACTATCGATTTATTGATCAAAGACCTGAATATTGAAGAGAACTGGCATATAAACATCTTACAGAGAAAAATAAAATACTGCGGGCACACCAAAAGACACAGCGACCTGGAAAGAAAAATAAAGAAAGACATGGTTCCAGGACAGCTCCTTCCGGTCACATCGTCCTGGAACCATCGTCAAACGTGAAGTACCCCGTCACGCCAAGTGGCGTATAGGAAATATGGTGTTAGTGACCATCAATCTTACAGACCTTCGGCACATGATTTTTGGGGTAATGTGCTCGGTATTACGCCCGTGCCACTTTACTTTCCCAGAAAAAAATCCGGTGCAAATTAAAGGTTGAGTGAACCGGAAGCCGTCGGTTGGGATCGAATCCTAACTCTTGTCCTTTGTAGTCCAGTTCTCTAACCATTGAGCTATCGTGGCTCCCATTATATGGTAATAATAAATATGAAAAAGACAGTCACGAAGATACAGACATTGATTAATGGATGTTTGCGCAAATAAAATTATGGAGATTGCATGACATAATCGCTAACTTGGAGATATGTGAAAGTAGCAGTCAAATAACAGTGGACAAGGAGATAGGATGAGGACGGTACCGCTGGTTAAAACAGAGACTGTTGAAGTCACTTGAGAATACTACACGACAAGTCTTTTTTGTTTGAGTCCCCAGGGCGGGAGACCAAGGGGATGACCAAACAAACTTAAGAAAGACAGGTGGAAGCAGAGATTTTGAGGATGGGAAGATATGGGGCGATCTTAAGAAGCTGGCAAGAAACAGGGCGGCAGGAAAATTTTTGTTGAAGACCTATTCTCCACATGGAGTTGAAAGAAAGTATAGTCAATGACGAGAAGAAGCCGAATACAGAACTCTTCTTCTATCCTTCTCTCCATTTCCGTTGGCGTCGAGGGGAGATACAATCTGCGATTCTTTGCTCTTATTTTGGCCTCTTCTGGTGTTATCCTTTCTAGTGAGTAGTACTTCTTTTATCCATCTCTGTTTCACCATCTTCCTCTTAATCTGGCGTTTTCGTAGCGTTTGTTTAAGGCTCTTTGAGTCATTTGTTAGGTCCTTTTGTCTTGTTATGTGGCCGAACCAATTTATCTGTTGTTTCTTTATGTATTCGATGGCTGGGTCAATTTCGAGTTGATCACAACATATCATTCTCTGCAATTAGAAACTTGACACATAATCCATATAGAATAGAGATATGTGATGTTCCACTGAGTCAAAATAGACACCAGCACAGTCACTCCGCCATCTTGAACAATCATCATCATGTACCGTACCGGTTGGCGTTGGCGATCATGTCCTTCCACAATCTTCTATCCACAGTGCATCGTATGAGTTCTGTTGTTGACTGTTTTCCATGCCATGACACCAAGCTATCCAGTATGTTCTCTCTTTGTCGTCCGCGATCTCTCTTTCCTTTTATTTTGCCAGTTGTAACCAAGTATTCCAACTTTCCTCTTCTCAAGATGTGCCCAAAAAAATGTTGATTGCTTCTTTCTGATGTTTTTTAGGAGCTCCCTTTTTGTGTTGGCCTCTTTGAGAACTTTCTCATTGGTCTTTTTAGCTGTCCAGGGAACTTTCAACACTCTTCTGAGAAATCCCATCTTTGTGGCCTCTAATAGTATTTTCATTTGTTTGTCTATTGTCCATAATTCGCATCCATAGGTCAGAATTGGTTCTATATAGCACCGATGAACACTCTTTCTCATTTCTATTGACATAGATTTGTTGTATAAGATATTTTTCATTTTCTGAAATGCCATTTTGGCCTGAGCTATTCTGAACAATACAGAATAATAATGCTAGAAGTGTCATATCAATGAAGCTCCTTTGATCTATCGTCCAACTCCCTCCAGAACATAGGTCATCAATCAATTATTTTCTAAGTTGGTATTTTTGGTGCCATTCTCTTAACATCGTTGCATGTCTTCCCAATCTTCTTCACCTGTGTTACCACCTGTCTTCTTCAAGTATATTTTAGCTTACCCCTTTGTCTCATTCCCTAGAGGTTACAAAAAAGGACCACATGTTATCGAAACACTTCTGTGGGAACACTACCAATAACCGCACCAATAATTATAGTGAAATTAATGACGCCCTAATGTATGCACCCGTGAAAAGCTATCACGGTTTAGTCAAGCGAAATTAATTGTGCGAGAATTTCTTCCAGGGCGCATCAATAGAACGGTCGCTTTATGTTTCCACCTGGGAATTTTCTGTAAACATTAGTTCCGTTCAGATATCCCAGAATGCAGCTTGCAATCAATATGTAGTGCGTGATATTTGCAGTAGCTAACCGTGTAATCTGAGTGGGCGGCTATTTGGGAACTTCTCCGCTTTCTTAAAATGAACTTAATTACTTTCACTTTTTAATTTTTTTAATGCTCTTTCCCTCCTTTCTCTCTCTCTCTCTCTCTCTCTCTCTCTCTCTCTCTCTCTCTCTCTCTCTTCCAGCTTACTATTATGATCTACTGATTACATTCTATCTTTGTGTCATATCCCAGTTACGTATTTCTTCATGTATTCTTACTTTCCTTTAATAATTTGTGTCTATTACTCCTTATTTTGTTCTGTTTATCTCTCCATAAATCTATTATTAATGAAATAGATAACAGATTTAATGCACGGGGAAAAATAAAGTGACAAATTCGCAGCCGTCTTTATCCTTCTCTCCTTTTCCTTTCCTCTCTCTCTCTCTCTCACTCACTCACTCACTCAGTCATTCTTCCTCTGTTTCCCTTTGTCTGTCTCTCAGAGCAGAGCAACAACAACAAAAATTACTCACATGACGTAGAGAAAGATATGAATACTCACAAACAATTAATACTCACAAGCAAATACTCACAAACAATGAATACTCACAAACTATGAATACTCACAAACAAATACTCACAAACAATTAATACTCACAAACAAATACTCACAAACAATTAATACTCACAAACAATGAATACTCACAAACAAATACTCACAAACAATGAATACTCACAAACAAATACTCACAAACAATGAATACTCACAAACAAATACTCACAAACAATGAATACTCACAAACAATGAATACTCACAAACAATGAATACTCACAAACAATGAATACTCACAAACAAATACTCACAAACAATGAATACTCACAAACAAATACTCACAAACAATGAATACTCACAAACAAATACTCACAAACAATGAATACTCACAAACAAATACTCACAAACAATGAATACTCACAAACAAATACTCACAAACAATGAATACTCACAAACAAATACTCACAAACAATGAATACTCACAAACAAATACTCACAAACAATGAATACTCACAAACAAATACTCACAAACAATGAATACTCACAAACAATGAATACTCACAAACAAATACTCACAAACAAATACTCACAAACAATGAATACTCACAAACAATGAATACTCACAAACAAATACTCACAAACAAATACTCACAAACAAATACTCACAAACAAATACTCACAAACAAATACTCACAAACAATGAATACTCACAAACAAATACTCACAAACAAATACTCACAAACAATGAATACTCACAAACAAATACTCACAAACAAATACTCACAAACAATGAATACTCACAAACAATGAATACTCACAAACAAATACTCACAAACAATGAATACTCACAAACAAATACTCACAAACAATGAATACTCACAAACAAATACTCACAAACAAATACTCACAAACAAATACTCACAAACAATGAATACTCACAAACAAATACTCACAAACAATGAATACTCACAAACAAATACTCACAAACAATGAATACTCACAAACAAATACTCACAAACAAATACTCACAAACAAATACTCACAAACAATGAATACTCACAAACAATGAATACTCACAAACAAATACTCACAAACAATGAATACTCACAAACAATGAATACTCACAAACAAATACTCACAAACAAATACTCACAAACAAATACTCACAAACAATGAATACTCACAAACAATGAATACTCACAAACAATGAATACTCACAAACAAATACTCACAAACAAATACTCACAAACAAATACTCACAAACAATGAATACTCACAAACAAATACTCACAAACAAATACTCACAAACAAATACTCACAAACAATGAATACTCACAAACAAATACTCACAAACAATGAATACTCACAAACAATGAATACTCACAAACTATGAATACTCACAAACAAATACTCACAAACAATGAATACTCACAAACAAATACTCACAAACAAATACTCACAAACAATGAATACTCACAAACAAATACTCACAAACAATGAATACTCACAAACAAATACTCACAAACAAATACTCACAAACAAAATACTCACAAACAAATACTCACAAACAATGAAAATTCCCAAATATATCCTGAAGACAGGCTGCTCATATGTCACGTGATTTGGAAGAAAATGTTGAGATAACACGTTGACAGCAAGAAAACCAAACGAAACAAAGAACAGATGACAGATAAATGCTGCCACAGCGCGACATCAACCAATTTTATACTGCGCTAAACAAGAGTTTTCTAGGATTCAGGATTTCTAATGTTATACCTCTCAGCCCATAAACTGGAACTAGAATATATTAATTATAATTTGTTATTATATTACGATCATTCCATGTCTTCCTCATCATCTTCATCTCTGCTTCATCTGTCTTCTCCAAGAATATTTTGGTCTTTCTATTTGTCTTTTTTCTTTGGGATTACAAATAAGGCCTGTTGTGTAATACTCTCAGTTAGCTTCCACAGTGTGTGTCCTATCCAGCGCCATCGTCTTCGTTGTATCTCTTTATCCATTGGTATTTCAGTGGTACTTTTCCATAATTCTATGTTACTGATTTTGTCATGTAATCCCCATTCTTTTATTCTGCGTAAGCATCCATTAATAGAGGTCTGTATCTTCACGGTTTTCATTTTTGTTATTCTCCATGTTTCACAGCCATATAATAGAACTGACGTAACATTTGAGTTGAACATTTTTCATTTTCGTCTCCACTGAAGAC
This sequence comes from Megaustenia siamemsis, assembly GCA_032433765.1. Lineage (NCBI taxonomy): Eukaryota > Metazoa > Mollusca > Gastropoda > Stylommatophora > Ariophantidae > Megaustenia > Megaustenia siamemsis. The sequence goes on from JAVIAB010000091.1 coordinate 29,779,363, forward strand.
ATGCAAGAGCCAAAACAATTTCTATTTTAATAGCGTCCAGGTACACTAAAGTACAACACTGATTCTCAGAGGAAAATGTAACCAAAAGGAACAAGCAATATCTCTACAACCCCCGGATTATATATATATATAATCATTCATCATCATTGAATGCCGTCTCCGCATCGAAGGTTGGCTACCATGGAGCGCCATTCCACTCTTTCTCTTGCTTTGATGATGCAGATTGTCATAGGCTGACTTGTCCATCTTTTGATGTTATTCGTCCATGTTAGTCTTGGTCTGCCTCTGCCTCTTTTACCTTGCATTTTCCCTTCCAAAATTACTTTTATTAGGCTGTTGTGTCTTTTAACATGCCCCAAAAATTTAATTTGTCTTGCTTTAATTGTGTTTAGTAGTTCTATTTTCATTTTTAGTTGTTTTAAAACTTCCTCGTTTGTTTTCTTTTCTTATCATCAAATTCTATCTATTCTTCTATAAATCAACATTTCAAAGGCTTCAGTTTTCTGGTCTAATGTCCATGTTTCTGCACCATACGGGAATATTGAGAAAATGTAACATTTTGCTATTCTTAGTTTTAGCCCTGGTGTTATTTGTTTTGATGTTAGTATATTTTTCATGGCATTGATATTACTTTTTTGCCATACCTATTCTTTTATTTATTTCAGTTGTACATTTTCCATCACTGGTTATAGTATGTCCCAGATAGTTGTAGTTCTGAACTGTCTCTAGATGTATTCCTTCAACTTTGATATTTAATTGTAGGTCTTGAGAATTGTCTTTGTTTATGATCATAGTTTTTTAGTCTTTTTGATATTCATATCTAGTCCATATTTTTTGCTTGTCATGTTTATTACATTAAGTAATTGTTGTAGATCTTTAAGATTTTCTGCTAGTAGTACAGTATGTTCAGCATATCTTAGGTTATTGATTATCTTCCCATATATATATATATATATATATATATATATATATATATATATATATTGCGTTCGCTAGCTTTCACCTCTAGCAAAGTCACTAGAGACTAACAACATTAATTTTGCGTGTTAATCCGTTTTCTCCTGGTAGCCATGTCCACAGCCGTCCCGCGACACACAGGCAGATAATTCCTTCTTCGGTGGTACTCATATATTTTTCCGCGGAAGAGTAATTAAAGTTTCAAGCCGGGCCTCGCTGCTGAGACCAGATGTAGTTGCCGCAGAGCGTAATTATAAATACAAATATCAATTTTATTTTTAAAAAACTAAGATTACATTACACATTTCTCCTTTCTTCTGCGACACTTCAGTGTATCAGCAGTTGGAAATACGAAGATTCCATTTCTGGAGGTTTGCCGTGGGGACTTATAGGAGTCTGAAGGTTTGCCGTGGGTGGGGTATGGGGACTTGTAGGACCAGAGAATACATGCCGTCTACCCAGTACAGTCACCACTAAGTGTTCGGGTATTAGTTTGTAATTTCATTTCCGACAGAAAAAAAAAACCATTTGACTATACTGGGATTCGAACTGGTGTTCTCTTGGTTTCCAGCACAAGTTATCGATTCGGTCGTCCACTCTCCGACTGTGGCCTATGGCAGGGAAAATTTTGTTTTCGTTCACCGGCTTTGGCCTATGACTAAGTCCCTAGAGACTAGGAACTCAATTTTGCGTGTTAATCGATTTGTCCCTGGCAGCAGTGTGCACAGGGGTCCCTCGCCGCACAGGCAGATTACTCCGTCTTCGGAGGTACTCATATTTTTTTCCGTCGATGAGTGACGTTTTAAGCTGCTGAGACCAGGGGTGGTTGCTGCAGAGAGTAATCATAAATGGAAATCCCAACTGTGTGCAGTCGGGATTTGAACCCATAACCTCTCTGTCTCGAAGCCGGCGTCTTACCTCGAGACCAACCAGTCCCCCTCAGGGGTATATTGGGGTATCAAATCAAGAGATAAAGTGAAATGACTGTCCATAATAACCAACCTTCGATGGAGTGAGTGTACAAGATGATGAATGTCGAAATGGAAAACAAAAAAGATGATGGTGATAAATAAATCGAAATTACTGTGTAAAGTAAAGGGGAAGCTACTCTTTTATTATGATTGTATTTTTTCAATCATTATTTTTTGTTTAATTAATGGCCGAGTTCCGTGGTTGTGAGGAATAACTCTGTTCAATATAGCAACCAATCGTAACCGGAAAATCGTCAGATCGCCTGAGGCCTGCGTGTCGCGTTTCCCCGCCTTGATAACACGTGATAACAACATCAGCATCGGCCGGGCACAGTTTACTCAGGTCTGGCCCCGCTGAGCAAATACAAATCTGTTCTCGGTCAGCCATTTTACTCAAGTTGTTTTCTGGTTTTGTGAGTGACTTTCCTGCAGGAGTTATTCTGGTCCAAACTACGACCAAATCTTGTTGTTCGGTCCGTTCTATATACAGTTTCTCATTTTAGCCTCTACAATCGTTATCGTGTGACGTCACTGCATTGAAAGTAGGCTGCCATGTCACCCTGTCACTAGCTTTGATGGGACACACTCCCGCAAGTTTTATCGTTCATCTCTTGATGTTTCCGTTCACTTTAGTATGTGTCTACCTCTACCTCTTTTACCCTGTTTGTTATCCCCCAAAATGACATCCAGTAAATTATTGCTTCTCTTCACGTGTCCACAAAATTTAACTTGTCTTGCTCCAGTTTTGTTACATTTGTCTCTATTCACTTTCAGCTATTTCAAATGGAGCTGGGATGTCTAGAGCTATAGTTATAGCTTTGGTTATTCGAAGGCCTCGGTATCACTGCAAACGAATGAAAATCCATAACTGCTTAACCGCCTGTGACGGTGGAATCATCCGAAGAACATCTCATCGAATATCTAAAAAGAAGAAAGGCAGATGCAGTACCCATCATAGCAAACACAGCACACGTCAAAAGACATAAGGCGTATCAGCGCCGAAAGTGAGCGCAGCTGAAATGTTCTTCATCATACGATATCATCATTCATCGTAATCAATCTGAATATATAACCACGATCCTGATGAAATGCACAGCTCACGGTGTGCACAGAGTACTAAATCCAGTAGCTCCGGTAGCAAGCCGGACTTGGAATATGAGGAAACTACAAGTCAGGAGGTAAGACATCGGTCTTAGCACAGGAAAGTCACAACTCTTGGGTTCTATAACTCCGCCGCAGGCTAAGGGAAGTTATCACTTCGAATCTGTAGTGTGTTCATGGTGTTACTCACCCCTGGTCTATGGATAATAACATCTGACAACATTGTTTCCTCTCAATTGTGTCATGGGAACGAACATTTTTAGCCTGCTCTTTTCGATTTCCAATTACCAACAGGTTCTTTAACGTGCGCATAATGCACACGGGGTCTATATATAGTTCAGGGTTTTATTCTATTTTTGTTGTTGTTCTCCGAGAGAGCTAGACATCGTGGAATCCATAGACCGGGTTGGAGTGAGGCCACGAATTCGTGCATTTGAACCCGAGACAATCTGGTCCATAGGCCGACGTCCTACAGCTAGACCACCAGCCCCTGGTTCGTCTCAGTTTGAATGACGTTTTATTAGAGAGTTTATGTAACAAGACATATTTCTTGACTTGTTTATCTTCATCATTACTCTTTAACCCTCATTCCCTTTCCATCGACATTTCTTCATGTGGGAGCTCTTTAGTCTATTATTATATACATACATGCATACCTACACATACATACTACATATACATACATACATACATACATACATACATACATACATACATACATACATACATACATACATACATACATACATACATACATACATACATACATACATGCATACCTATACATACATACATATACATACATATTTTGGCCAATTTCGTCTTCTCAGACGGTCTAGTGCAGGTTATTGTGTATTTTTTTGAGATTTTGTTTTTGTCGAACAGCTTTTCTCGTGGCTTATTCTACCAATGTTTGACAAACACACACGGCCACAGACTGAACAAGTCAGGCCCACAGGGTTTTTCCATCTTTTTTTCATGAGCCTTTTCTCTTCTAAGTTTTGCCTTAGCACAGTCTCAAATGATGTTATACCGTTCCTTCTGCTTGCTCTCCATGATGTGCGATCACTTGCCAGATGTTCCCAGTCATATTCACATATGGAGAAGTCATTCAGTGATGATTTACAGATATCTCTATATCGTAGTTTAGGTCTGCCGATTTGTCTTTTTCCGTGTGTTAGTTCACCATATAGTATTTGCCTGGGGATGCGCTGTTCTTCCATCCGTTGGACGTGCCCCAGCCATCTTAGTCTTCGACATCTGAGCATCGACATGATTGTTGGGGTCTTAGCATACACACACACACACATTCATACATACATACATACATACATATACATACACTCGCGCGAACAAACACACATACACACGCGTGCATATGTACTTGTATATAACATAATATCATCATCATCATTAAGTACCGGGCCTGTTGGCGTAGGTGATTATGTCTCTCCACAACTTTCGGTCACGACAGTTATTTATCATATCTGTTGTTGACCTTCTGCCAAGCCATTCTCCTAAGCTGTCTGGCATCTTTTCTCTTTGCTTCCCCATATCTCTTCGTCCCTCAATTTTCCCAGTTGTTACAATATATTCCAGCTGTTCTCTTCTCGTTACATGGCCACAAAATGATGATTATCAGACAAGAAAATCACTCGAGTCTGCAGAAATCTGGTTTTACAGAAGAATGTTGAGAATACCATGGACAGCTAAGAAGAGTAATGACAACGTTCTGAAAGAGGTCAAAGCAAAAAGAGAGCTAATTTCCAATATTAGGAAGAAACAATCATCATATTTTTGGCCATGTAATGAGAAGAGAACAGCTGGGATATATTGTAACAACTGGAAAAATTGTGGGACGAATTGAGGGACAGCTAAGAAAAGTAATGAAAACGTTCTGAAAGAGGCCAAAGCAAAAAGCGAGCAAATTTCCAATATTAGGAATAACATAATACAGTGACTCCCAAAAACATTGGCAAGTGTTGACAGAATCTGTAAGTGAAAACATACATAATCATGATAGATATTGTCTGAGGGGAAACAGAATCCATCTCCTGGCTCCCTTCCATGCGACGGATCACGTTACATAACGTGTCATTATATTCTATTATTGAACAGCATACTGTTCCCTAAAGCCAGGTTTGTTCTTTAAGATTGTCTTACTGTTAAGTGTCATGACGTTAAATACGCCTTTATTCGCCAACAGCACTTTCTATGCTGTTTATATGAGACTGGTACGTCTTCTTTCTTCCGTAATTATTTTCTTTCTGTTTTTTTTCCTTCTCTCTTTCTAACTTCCTTTCCTCCATCCGTTTTTCCTTTCTCTTTCTGCTATCCTTCTTTTATTTTTTTTTCCATTTCTTCTAATATGTTTTTTTTCCTGCTGTCTACCTTTCTTTCTTTCTTTCTTTCTTTCTTTCTTTCTTTCTTTCTTTCTTTCTTTCTCTCTTCGATTTATCCACTCTTTAGTTGTTTTATTTCTACCTTATGTTTTTGTCGTTCTATTCTTTCTTCTCATCTACATTTCTTTTTTCTAATTTCTTTTCTTCTTACCTTCTTTTATTTATTCCTCTCTGTCTTTCTTTCTTCCTAACTTCTTTCCTTCCTTCATAACTTTTTCAATGCACATTCCAGTCTTTCTATATTTTTTTTTGCATTCTTTCTACCTATCTTTCTTTATTTATTTCTTTCTTTTCTAACTTCTTTCCTCCCTCATTCTCCCTTTCCTTTCTTTCTTTTTTACTTCTATTCTTTTTCTTTCTTTTCTTTTTTCAGTATACCTACCAACCTACCTTCCTTCCTTCCTTCCTTCCTTCCTTCCTTCCTTCCTTCCTTCCTTCTTTCTTTCGTTTTTAATCTACCAACCTACATTCCTTCCTTTCCTCTTTTCTTTCTTTCCTTCCTTCCTTCCTTCCTTCCTTATTTCTTTCTTTCCTCATTTGGTTTTCAGTATCAAGGCATGGAACAGTTTCCAGTGCCTGCTCTTTGGCTGCCCTCCTGTCATGTGACCGAATATTTCTAACATTTGGCAGATCCTTTATTTCCAAGAAGTACTCACGGACCGCTAATTCTGTAGCGTTTGCTGACAGCTGTGAGGGTTTTAGTTAATTCTTTCTGCCATGTTTTATGATCGAACATTTTAATTTGCTGTGTCTTTATATATTCTACTGCGAGAGAAGGATGAATGACCTCTATCCTTTCATTTCTAATGAAATTGGATGATTGATGTTACCAATCTTTCTGTAACATCGGTTTATCAAAGAGCTTATATGCACCTAATAACACACGTCTAAAGTGCCTGACTGCTTGGCATCGACCGTGCCATTTCACTAACGACATGATCCTAAAAGTCACGAGATAGACGACACACATTATCATCATTTATTGCTGATTGTTTTACCACCTTCATTATTCGTGGAAAGTAAATATTGCAATAACAAAGAGAGACAAAGGTGAGAGTGCACTGGGGATATCAAGACTAGGAAATTGGCCGTATAGGTTAATATTATAGGCAGACAATCTAGTAGAGTGTGGTCCTTTTACGGCCAGTTTCTTTTCGGAGACGGAACACAATGATGAAATATTACAGTCATAAATATGTTCTAATGTACGGTCAACAACAGAAATGATAAACAACTGTCGTGATCGAAAGTTGTGGAGAGACATGATCGCCTACGCCAGTAAGCTTGGTACTTGATGATGATGTACGGTAGTTGGGAACCGCGATAGCTCAGTGGTTAGTGAGCTGGACTACAAAGGACAAGAGTTTGGGTTCGATCCTGATCGACGGCTTATGTGCTCACCCATCCTTAAATGGGTACAGGATTTTGTTTCTGGGAAAGAAAAGCGACACGGACGTAATAAAAAAAAAAAAAACTATCTTTACGACACATAGTACCATTGCTGGTGTATGTCGTGGGGCAACGATAGAACCCGAGGGATAAAGGCCGCTTGGTCAAGCAGTCGCCACAACGTGTGAGACTCAGGATTTTTATTTAACCCCCGATAGAAAAAATCCTTTCTGTCTACCGCGGGCTTCGCACACCATACGCCGGCTTTTCAGCTAGCGGAACAGTGGTTTTAGCCGCACGGCCACGCGCACCTATACGGACGTAATACTTACCACATTACCACAAAATCATGTGCCGAAGGTCTGTAAAAATTAAGGACACTAACACCATATTCCCTGGACGTCACTTGGCGTAACGAGACTCTTTACTTTTTTTTCATGTACGGCTATTATCAGGGAAACAGCACATGATGATGATGAAATATTTCATTAATAAACATATAATATTGTATTGTAGTTATTAGGGAGGAGACACAATACTGATGATGAAATATTGCAATAACATGTCTGTATTTATCAGGAAGGCAACAAGCTATGATAATATATGAATGATTCTTCCTCTTTTATCTAGCTACTGGTGCCTTTAAGCGTCGCAGAGAAAAGAGGTTATTGTCAGAATACATTGGTGTCTCTAGATATTTGGTTACTTGTTGTTGTCAGTATACTATGTTGTCTCTAGATATTTAGTTGCTTGTTGTAGTCAGTATTCTATGTTGTCTCTAGATATGTGGTTGCTTGTTGTTGTCAGTATACTATGGTGTCCTTAGATATTTAGTTGCTTGTTGTAGTCAGTATACTATGTTCTCTCTAGATATGTGGTTGCTTGTTGTTGTCAGTATACTATGGTGTCTCTAGATATTTAGTTGCTTGTTGTAGTCAGTATACTATGTTGTCTCTAGATATGTGGTTGATTGTTGTTGTCAGTATACTATGGTGTATCTAGATATATGTTTGCGTGTTGTTGTCAGTATACTATGTTGTCTCTAGATATATGGTTACTTGTTGTTGTCAGTATACTATGGTGTCCCTAGATATTTAGTTGCTTGTTGTAGTCAGTATACTATGTTCTCTCTAGATATGTGGTTGCTTGTTGTTGTCAGTATACTATGGTGTCCCTAGATATTTAGTTGCTTGTTGTAGTCAGTATACTATGTTGTCTCTAGATATGTGGTTGATTGTTGTTGTCAGTATACTATGGTGTATCTAGATATATGTTTGCGTGTTGTTGTCAGTATACTATGTTGTCTCTAGATATATGGTTACTTGTTGTTGTCAGTATACTATGTTGTCTCTAGATATGTGGTTGCTTGTTGTTGTCAGTATACTATGTTGTCTCTAGATATGTGGTTGCTTGTTGTCAGTATACTATGTTGTCTCTAGATATGTGGTTGCTTGTTGTTGTCAGTATACTATGGTGTCTCTAGATATTTAGTTGCTTGTTGTTGTCAGTATACTATGGTGTCTCTAGATATTTAGTTGCTTGTTGTTGTCAGTATTCTATGGTGTCTCTAGATATTTAGTTGCTTGTTGTTGTCAGTATACTATGTTGTCTCTAGATATGTGGTTGCTTGTTGTTGTCAGTATACTATGTTGTCTCTAGATATGTGGTTGCTTGTTGTTGTCAGTATACTATGTTGTCTCTAGATATGTGGTTGCTTGTTGTCAGTATACTATGGTGTCTCTAGATATTTATTTGCTTGTTGTTGCCAGTATACTATGGTGTCTCTAGTTATTTAGTTGCTTGTTGTTGTCAGTATACTATGGTGTCTCTAGATATTTAGTTGTTTGTTGTTGTCAGTATACTATGTTGTCTCTAGATATTTAGTTGCTTGTTGTTGCCAGTATACTATGGTGTCCCTAGATATTTAGTTGCTTGTTGTTGTCAGTATACTATGGTGTCTCTAGATATATGGTTGCTTGTTGTTGTCAGTATACTATGGTGTCTCTAGATATTTAGTTGCTTGTTGTTGTCAATATACTATGGTGTCTCTAGATATATGGTTGCTTGTTGTTGTCATTATACTATGGCGTCTCTAGATATATGGTTGCTTGTTATTTAATTCTCTTTTTTTCATAAATGGAGCGTCTTTCTTTGGTGTATCTGGTTCCTGTTAAAAAGGTTTGTTTTTGGTCTTTCCATGTCTTTTTTTCCATCTATCCATCTTTACTTTTGTCTTCCTTGTACCCCCTGTTTCGATTTTCTTGGACAGACTGCTCTTGATAACATTCGAGGTGTCCATACCATACAAATGATTAACTTGTATTTTTGTACTGTATATATTAGGTACACACATTACCATCTATACTGAAAGCTGAAGGGCTGAAAGCAAAAAAGTAAAGATTCCCCAGTCACGTCAAGTGGCGTATAGGGAATATGGTGTTAGTGACCATCAATTTTACAGACCTTCAGCACATGATTTTTGAGGTAATGTGGTCGGTATTACGCCCGTGCCGCTTTACTTTCCCAGAAAAAAAAATCCGGTACCCATTTAAGGTTGTGTGAACCGGAGCCGTCGGTTGGGATCGAACCCTACCTCTTGTCCTTTGTAGTCCAGTTCACTAACCACTGAGCCATCGCGGCTCCCTGAAGGGCTGAAAGAGTTTTTCAAAATAGACCCCAAGTTTGTGATGTCTTCAGGTGTGTTAGCTATAGACGTCTCACGTCATGTACCCACCACCGACCCTGTTCGCAATGCTGAAAACGTCACAACATTTGGTTGGTTCCCAGAAGCGAACCGGCATTCAATTTAAGTGGCGATGACACCATGTATAACTTTAATTACTGTCGTTTATATATGTATATATATATATATATATATATATATATATATATATATATATTAGTTTATATAGTACTCATCCAGTGGATGCCATCACACTGTAATATACACGGGAACGAACGCGCAGACAAATTAGCTAAAGAGGTAGGAAGATTACCACAAGAGAACCATCCTCTCAGTTATGATGAAGCTAAATCCATCCTCAAAGGTCAGTACCATGAAAAATGGAAACGAGAACACCCAAAGCATAACGAGAAGGACGGATACCATCAACTATCAAGGAGGGATCAAGTCATCATACTTCGTCAATGCACTGGCCACAACAGAATGAGAAATCACATGTTCACCAAATTCAAAATAGGTACAACCAACCTATGCCACTTCACACTGGACAATATGACTACAAAACATGTTCTACAGGATTGCCCCCAGTACACAGACATGAGAAGAGCAATGTGGTCCACATCCACCTCCCTGGAAGAGAAACTATATGGGGCAGTCGAATCACTTAAACAAACAGCTGACTTCATGAGAGAGTCTGGAATCCTACTCTGATTGAGTCCTGATCGCAGAGAGAGAGAGAGAGAGGGAGAGAGAGAGGGAGAGAGAGAGAGAGAGAGAGAGATTATTTTATTTGTTTGGGAGATGAGATATTATTTCGGATGATACCATTAGTGCGGACGGTTGATTAGTGCGGATGTTAATTCGTTAGCAGTGATACTGGGGCCTTCCATAACCAAACCGATTTATATTAGAAATCCCTCATTTTAAAGTCTATTATTTTACTAAATATGGCGCGAAGGAGAACCAGATGCAGGGATTACAGCTAATATGTTATTGCATTTTGTGTGTGTGGAAATCTGTGACCCTAAGCCTGGCTGCTGACGTCTCAATGAACAAACCATAGCTGACTAAATCTCAACGTGATAAATTCGGAAAACATGTTATTCATTGGGTCAAGTGAATAGAGTTTGGGAAAAGAAAGCAAACTCGGTCAAATAAATGTTGCAATTTCGAACACATCGGTTACAGCTATTGAATTCTCGTTGTAAACTATGATATAATGCAATATGTGTCATGTTCGTGACGAATGGGAAATAGAAAATAGAAGAACAATATAGCTGCTGTTTGTGTATTATTGTGCTTCATGTAGCGACATGTTGTCCACAGACGGCTTGCTAGGCCTGTCTCAGCTTTACCTTAGCTCCGTTAGCCAGGACGTTTCCAGGTGACCTAGGATGATTTTCGTGGCTACGACAGTGGTCACGTGATACAAGGCCACACCATTTAAAATCTTGCATTTTTCTCAATACGTGAGAAGACGAGGAAGAAAATAAGAAGAGGAAGAAGAATAGGAAGAAGTAGAAGACAGTGAATAAGAAGAAGAGGAGGAGGAGGAAGAAAACAAAAAGAACAATAGGAGAAAGAAAATAAAGGAGAAGAGGAAAGCAAAAAGAAGAGCAATAGAAGGAAGAAGATGAAGAGGAAGACGAAAACAAACAAAAAATAACAATAGAAGGAAGAAGAAGAAGATGAAAAATAAGAAAAAAGCAGAAGAAAAACAAGAGGGGAGTGACTACTGTTGATAAATAAGGGCGGACATTAAAATGCTTTGTGCAAAAGAAAGTTCTTTATGTTTCCTTTACACCTGGTCTTCTCTTCTCTGCTCTATGATTTCCCATGACAACATGTGCTAGCTTACCTCCATTTCTGAAGCTCAACGGCACGAGAAGCTAAAAGATAAGACGCTTTCTGGCCGTCTGTTTCAATGTAAAACCGCCTTTCTTCACTTTTGTCAGTGACCTCTCTCGCTAGACTGCAATTGATTATTTTATATTAAATCCCTTTCACTAGACTGCAATGGATTATTTTATATTAACTCCCTTTCGCTAGATTCCAATGGATTATTTTATATTGACTCCCTTTCACTAGACTCCAATGGATTATTTTATATTAACTCCCTTTCACTAGACTCCAATGGATTATTTTATATTAACTCCCTTTCACTAGACTCCAATGGATTATTTTATATTGACTCCCTTTCACTAGACTCCAACGGATTATTTTATATTGACTCCCTTTCGCTAGACTCCAATGGATTATTTTATATTAACTCCCTTTCACTAGACTCCAATGGATTATTTTATATTAACTCCTTTTCACTAGACTCCAATGGATTATTTTATATTAACTCCCTTTCGTTAGATCCCAATGGATTATTTTATATTAACTTTTGTCAACCCTCCCATGACTTGAAGACTTGACATATGGGCTCGACGGCAGAGATGATGAAAAGGCGGTCCGCGGGCCAGATTCAGCCCGCCAGTCTAATTTTCGTGGCCAGTGTTGTTTCTAAACTACAGAAGAAAACGTCCATAAATAAAAACCTAATTTTCAGTCATCATCATCAAGTACCATGCCTACCGGCGTAGGTGATCATGTCTTTCCACAACTTTCGATCTTGACAGTAATTTATCATTTTTGTTGTTGACCTTCTGCCAAGCCATTCTCTTAAGCTGTCTGGTATTTTCTCTCTTTGCTTCCCTCTATCTCTTCGTCCTCGAACTTTCCCAGTTGTTACAATATATTCCAGCTGTTCTCTTCTCATTACATGGCCAAAAAATGATGATTGTTTCTTCCTAATATTGGAAATTAGCTCTCTTTTTTGCTTTGACCTCTCTCATAACGTTTTCGTTAATCTTCTTAGCTGTCCATGGTATTCTCAACATTCTTCTATAAAACCACATTTCTACAGACTCCAGTGATTTTCTTGTCTGTTGTCCTACTGTCCATGATTCACATTCATATGTTAAGACTGGCTCTACATAACATTTAAGAACTCTTTTTCTTGTTTCCATTATCAAAAATAGACTGCACAGTATCTTCCTCATTGGAAAGCTGCTTTTGCCTGAGCCATTCTGCATCGCATATCTGTTGTACATCTACCAGACGAGGTTAACATTGTTTCCAAATATTTAAATTCATTCACCTGTTTTAATATTGTCTCACTTGTCTTTATAGTGCACTGAGGTGATGTCTTTTTCTTTGTTCCATTACTTATGTTTGTCTGCTATTAAGGCTGCGTCTTTTATTTTTGCTTTCCTTCAGTATAATGTCTATCATTTCTTGTAACTCATTTTCACTCTTAGTGATTAAGACTATCATCCGCATACCTTAGATTATTTATATTATGATCCACAATCGTTAGTTTCGGTAAGTTAGCAAGGAAAATAAATAATTAATTTGTTTTTTTTTTACAAATGATAAAACATGTCACAAAAGTGCAAGCATTGTTTATTTATTACTGAATCACATCATGTAATCGTTGACGATACTCTTATGTTTGGTCCTCTGGTCCTTGCCCTGGCTATACTCCGGCACAAAAAGTGGCAAGTGGACGGTAGCTGTCATATATTGGGCTACAGTAGACGACAGTTTAAAATGATGCAGGATACTCCATAGCATACAACATTGTAGTGAAGTGAAATAAGGTCTACATTACATATCTGGCAGGACGTTGGCACCCTTCCACTAGAATCATGATCCCTATTTACCAACTTATATTTATAATTATGTAAACGGTTACATTTCTTTGTTTGGGAGATGAGATATTAATTCGGATGATTACGCTGGCACGGGCGGTTGAACAATTATGGATTTAATTCCTTTGCAGTGATACCGAGGCCTTCCATAACCTAATAAGCAATTTTATAATTACATCAGCACTGCTATTGTTTGCCTGTACTTATATTTATTATCCTTATCAATACATATTCTGCCACTTTATATTCCAGTTCTACCTTACTCTCCTTTTTTTTTCTTTTCATTCAATTTCCATATAGCTGCTTTTATACTACTCCTGTCTGACACTACCATCCTGTATGCCAGTCCTCCATAAACTCTCTGTTACGCCTCATTTATATCCTTGTTACCTGAGTCACGTCCGGCTTTAATTGCTCGTTTTCAATTCATATACACGCTTCCCTATCTTTTTATGTTACCTGTGTCACTCTTGACTACCTCTTACACTTCATTCTATCACCTTCAAATCTCATCAGACTTCTCGACTAAACATGTGTCTAATTTTCCCCCTCCTCCTCATGCGTCTCATCCCTTGTGACTTATAGTCATCTATTATATGTGAGCTTTTGGATCTTGCCCCAGTTAAGTCTCGGTTTAATTGTATACATATATATATATATATATATATATATATATATATATATACATATATTTTAGCTTACTATTTACATATTATCAATTGTACTCCTCCGGTATGTAGCACATCTCCCTTTCGTTTTATCATTTCATCTCTTATCCCTCTGTTTATTTCTCCTTGATATACCTGGCACGCTCTTTCTAGATGTAGTAGAGTTTATCTTTGTTCGTTCTTTGTTTGTTGTTGTTCTCGTTTTCTGAAGAAGACCGCATGTAGGCCAAAACGTCAGTATTTTGTTGTGTTCCTTTTTTGTAAAGCTGTCACCAAACATTGTATGAGTGTAAGTTACACCCCACTACTTTATCTTATAACAGCTCGTCTGAAGGAGTCTGTCTCTAGGTACATCTCTCATATAACGTAGCTCTCCTAACAACACGTCTGAAGGAATCTGTCTCTAGGTACATCTCTCATATAACGTAGCTCTCCTAACAACACGTCTGAAGGAATCTGTCTCTAGGTACATCTCTCATATAACGTAGCTCTCCTAACAACACGTCTGAAGGAATCTGTCTCTAGGTACATCTCTCATATAACGTAGCTCTCCTAACAACACGTCTGAAGGAATCTGTCTCTAGGTACATCTCTCATATAACGTAGCTCTCCTAACAACCCGTCTGAAGGAATCTGTCTCTAGGTACATCTCTCATATAACGTAGCTCTCCTAACAACCCGTCTGAAGGAATCTGTCTCTAGGTACATCTCTCATATAACGTAGCTCTCCTAACAACCCGTCTGAAGGAATCTGTCTCTAGGTACATCTCTCATATAACGTAGCTCTCCTAACAACCCGTCTGAAGGAATCTGTCTCTAGGTACATCTCTCATATAACGTAGCTCTCCTATCAACCCGTCTGAAGGAATCTGTCTCTAGGTACATCTCTCATATAACATAGCTCTCATAACAACCCGTCTGAAGGAATCTGTCTCTAGGTACATCTCTCATATAACGTAGCTCTCATAACAACCCGTCTGAAGGAGTCTGTCTCTAGGTACATCTCTCATATAACGTAGCTCTCATAACAACCCGTCTGAAGGAATCTGTCTCTAGGTACATCTCTCATATAACGTAGCTCTCATAACAACACGTCTGAAGGAGTCTGTCTCTAGGTACATCTCTCATATAACGTAGCTCTCCTATCGGCCTGTCTGAAGGAATCTGTCTCTAGGTACATCTCTCATATAACGTAGCTCTCCTATCAGCCTGTCTGAAGGAATCTGTCTCTAGGTACATCTCTCATATAACGTAGCTCTCATAACAACCCGTCTAAAGGAATCTGTCTCTAGGTACATCTCTCATATAACGTAGCTCTCATAACAACCCGTCTGAAGGAATCTGTCTCTATGTACATCTCTCATATAACGTAGCTCTCATAACAGCCTGTCTGAAGGAATCTGTCTCTAGGTACATCTCTCATATAACGTAGCTCTCATAACAGCCTGTCTGAAGGAATCTGTCTCTAGGTACATCTCTCATATAACGTAGCTCTCATAACAGCCCGTCTGAAGGAATCTGTCCCTAGGTACATCTCTCATATAAAGTAGCTCTCATAACAGCCTGTCTGAAGGAATCTGTCTCTAGGTACATCTCTTATATAACGTAGCTCTCCTAACAACCCGTCTGAAGGAGTCTATCTCTAGGTACATCTCTCATATAACGTAGCTCTCCTAACAACCCGTCTGAAGGAATCTGTCTCTAGGTACATCTCTCATATAACGTAGCTCTCCTAACACACCGTCTGAAGGAGTCTATCTCTAGGTACATCTCTCATATAACGTAGCTCTCCTAACAACCCGTCTGAAGGAGTCTATCTCTAGGTACATCTCTCATATAACGTAGCTCTCCTAACAACCCGTCTGAAGGAATCTGTCTCTAGGTACATCTCTCATATAACGTAGCTCTCCTAACAACCCGTCTGAAGGAGTCTATCTCTAGGTACATCTCTCATATAACGTAGCTCTCCTAACAACCCGTCTGAAGGAGTCTGTCTCTAGGTACATCTCTCATATAACGTAGCTCTCCTAACAACTCGACTGAAGGAGTCTATCTCTAGGTACATCTCTCATATAACGTAGCTCTCCTAACAACCCGTCTGAAGGAGTCTATCTCTAGGTACATCTCTTATATAACGTAGCTCTCCTAACAACCCGCCTGAAGGAATCTGTCTCTAGGTACATCTCTCATATAACGTAGCTCTCCTAACAACTCGTCTGAAGGAGTCTATCTCTAGGTACATCTCTCATATAACGTAGCTCTCATAACAACCCGTCTGAAGGAATCTGTCTCTAGGTACATCTCTCATATAACGTAGCTCTCATAACAGCCTGTCTAAAGGAATCTGTCTCTAGGTACATCTCTCATATAACGTAGCTCTCATAACAACCCGTCTGAAGGAGTCTGTCTCTAGGTACATCTCTCATATAACGTAGCTCTCATAACAACCCGTCTGAAGGAATCTGTCTCTAGGTACATCTCTCATATAACGTAGCTCTCATAACAACACGTCTGAAGGAGTCTGTCTCTAGGTACATCTCTCATATAACATAGCTCTCATAACAACCCGTCTGAAGGAATCTGTCTCTAGGTACATCTCTCATATAACGTGGCTCTCATAACAACCCGTCTGAAGGAATCTGTCTCTAGGTACATCTCTCATATAACGTAGCTCTCCTATCAGCCTGTCTGAAGGAATCTGTCTCTAGGTACATCTCTCATATAACGTAGCTCTCATAACAACCCGTCTAAAGGAATCTGTCTGTAGGTACATCTCTCATATAACGTAGCTCTCATAACAACCCGTCTGAAGGAATCTGTCTCTATGTACATCTCTCATATAACGTAGCTCTCATAACAGTCTGTCTGAAGGAATCTGTCTCTAGGTACATCTCTCATATAACGTAGCTCTCATAACAGCCTGTCTGAAGGAATCTGTCTCTAGGTACATCTCTCATATAACGTAGCTCTCATAACAACCCGTCTGAAGGAGTCTATCTCTAGGTACATCTCTCATATAACGTAGCTCTCCTAACAACCCGTCTGAAGGAATCTGTCTCTAGGTACATCTCTCATATAACGTAGCTCTCCTAACACACCGTCTGAAGGAGTCTATCTCTAGGTACATCTCTCATATAACGTAGCTCTCCTAACAACCCGTCTGAAGGAGTCTATCTCTAGGTACATCTCTCATATAACGTAGCTCTCCTAACAACCCGTCTGAAGGAATCTGTCTCTAGGTACATCTCTCATATAACGTAGCTCTCCTAACAACCCGTCTGAAGGAGTCTATCTCTAGGTACATCTCTCATATAACGTAGCTCTCCTAACAACCCGTCTGAAGGAGTCTGTCTCTAGGTACATCTCTCATATAACGTAGCTCTCCTAACAACTCGACTGAAGGAGTCTATCTCTAGGTACATCTCTCATATAACGTAGCTCTCCTAACAACCCGTCTGAAGGAGTCTATCTCTAGGTACATCTCTTATATAACGTAGCTCTCCTAACAACCCGCCTGAAGGAATCTGTCTCTAGGTACATCTCTCATATAACGTAGCTCTCCTAACAACTCGTCTGAAGGAGTCTATCTCTAGGTACATCTCTCATATAACGTAGCTCTCATAACAACCCGTCTGAAGGAATCTGTCTCTAGGTACATCTCTCATATAACGTAGCTCTCATAACAGCCTGTCTAAAGGAATCTGTCTCTAGGTACATCTCTCATATAACGTAGCTCTCCTAACAACCCGTCTGAAGGAATCTGTCTCTAGGTACATCTCTCATATAACGTAGCTATCCTATCGGCCTGTCTGAAGGAATCTGTCTCTAGGTACATCTCTCATATAACGTAGCTCTCCTAACAACCCGTCTGAAGGAGTCTATCTCTAGGTACATCTCTCATATAACGTAGCTCTCCTAACAACCCGTCTGAAGGAATCTGTCTCTAGGTACATCTCTCATATAACGTAGCTCTCCTAACAACCCGTCTGAAGGAGTCTATCTCTAGGTACATCTCTCATATAACGTAGCTCTCCTAACAACCCGTCTGAAGGAATCTGTCTCTAGGTACATCTCTCATATAACGTAGCTCTCCTAACACACCGTCTGAAGGAGTCTATCTCTAGGTACATCTCTCATATAACGTAGCTCTCCTAACAACCCGTCTGAAGGAGTCTATCTCTAGGTACATCTCTCATATAACGTAGCTCTCCTAACAACCCGTCTGAAGGAATCTGTCTCTAGGTACATCTCTCATATAACGTAGCTCTCCTAACAACCCGTCTGAAGGAGTCTATCTCTAGGTACATCTCTCATATAACGTAGCTCTCCTAACAACCCGTCTGAAGGAGTCTATCTCTAGGTACATCTCTTATATAACGTAGCTCTCCTAACAACCCGCCTGAAGGAATCTGTCTCTAGGTACATCTCTCATATAACGTAGCTCTCCTAACAACTCGTCTGAAGGAGTCTATCTCTAGGTACATCTCTCATATAACGTAGCTCTCATAACAACCCGTCTGAAGGAATCTGTCTCTAGGTACATCTCTCATATAACGTAGCTCTCATAACAGCCTGTCTAAAGGAATCTGTCTCTAGGTACATCTCTCATATAACGTAGCTCTCCTAACAACCCGTCTGAAGGAATCTGTCTCTAGGTACATCTCTCATATAACGTAGCTATCCTATCGGCCTGTCTGAAGGAATCTGTCTCTAGGTACATCTCTCATATAACGTAGCTCTCCTAACAACCCGTCTGAAGGAGTCTATCTCTAGGTACATCTCTCATATAACGTAGCTCTCCTAACAACCCGTCTGAAGGAATCTGTCTCTAGGTACATCTCTCATATAACGTAGCTCTCCTAACAACCCGTCTGAAGGAGTCTATCTCTAGGTACATCTCTCATATAACGTAGCTCTCCTAACAACTCGTCTGAAGGAGTCTTATTTCTAGGTACATCTCTCATATAACGTAGCTCTCATAACAACCCGTCTGAAGGAATCTGTCTCTAGGTACATCTCTCATATAACGTAGCTCTCATATCAACCCGTCTGAAGGAATCTGTCTCTATGTACATCTCTCATATAACGTAGCTCTCATAACAGCCTGTCTGAAGGAATCTGTCTCTAGGTACATCTCTAATATAACGTAGCTCTCATAACAGCCTGTCTGAAGGAATCTGTCTCTATGTACATCTCTCATATAACGTAGCTCTCATAACAGCCCGCCTGAAGGAATCTGTCTCTAGGTACATCTCTCATATAACGTAGCTCTCATAACAGCCTGTCTAAAGGAATCTGTCTTTAGGTACATGTCTTATATAAGGTAGCTCTCCTAACAACCCGTCTGAAGGAATCTGTCTCTAGGTACATCTCTCATATAACGTAGCTCTCCTATCGGCCTGTCTGAAGGAATCTGTCTCTAGGTACATCTCTCATATAACGTAGCTCTCCTAACAACCCGTCTGAAGGAATCTATCTCTAGGTACATCTCTCATATAACGTAGCTCTCCTAACAACCCGTCTGAAGGAGTCTATCTCTAGGTACATCTCTCATATAACGTAGCTCTCCTAACAACCCGTCTGAAGGAGTCTGTCTCTAGGTACATCTCCCACAGAACGTTGCTTTCATAGCAGCCCGTCTGAAGGAATCTGCCACTAACCAGAATTTTCCATTTTCTCCTTTCAAAGTAGCTTTGATGTCTTGAAACCCCTCTTCTTGGTCATCTCTTCTCGCCTTCATGGAACCATGCACATACACATCAGTATCAGAATAAATGTGTTATTTTTATTTCTTATTATTTGCGGATTTCAACATTGTGACACCAACGTATCGTAGCGGTTACAGTGGACATGAGGTTTTCATTCACTATCATCATGTGCCTCATCGGTTGGCGTAGGCAATCATGTCCTGCCACAATTTTCTATCTTCAGTGCATTGTATCAGTTTTACTTTCAACTTTTTTCATGCCACGACACTAAGCTATCTAGTACCTTCTCTCCTTGAATTCGCAATCTTTCATTTCCTGCATTTTGCCAATTGTAACCAAGTATTTCAACTTCTTTTTTCTCATGATGTACAAAAAAATGTCGATTGTTTCTTTCTTTTTTTTATTGGCTCCATTTTGTGTGTTCGTTCACTAGCCCTATTGAAGTCTTTAGGTACATTCATCCAGATATGCGATGCAAAGCCGTAACAATGGGCAGTGTTGGATTTGAGAGACTTTGACCTAAAAGTTGTGGAGAGTTACGCTTATCAAGTTTCACGCCAAAGTGAAGATAAATAAATATATTTACTCTGAATATATATATATATTCCTGTGAAACTTACCTGTTTACAGTCACCATGTCTGGAACATGAATCTCTTATGTTTGTTCTGCCTGTGAAACCTGTTAAGATAAGATGGCAAGATGCGGAGAGAAACACAAATGTGCTGGCACGTGGCGATAATCTCAAACATGCTTACACACTCTGGGATATACAGATCACAGCTGTGCTTAGCCAGACATGTTTCTATGCTAGATCAACGTCCGCCAAAGTAAATACTTTGTTATGAGATACAAAACGACGATTACAAGGCGAGTTGGGAGAAGAGATTCAGGGAAACTGTAAGGTAACATTGTAGTTATCACTAAAGATGCCACTAAAGATAACACAAAAAGTACAATTTAAAATATCATAAAAATACCATCAAAGACATCACTTACTGCATGCGAAATCTAACCAGTCGCGAGATTAAATGTGTTAGGCGAATGACAGGAACAACTTGAAAGATAAGATTAGAAATTAAGAACTGAGAAAAAAGCTAAGAATAATTCCCGCTATAGAATGCATAAAGAAACAAAACATAAAATGGTTTGGCTACGGGATAAACTGAACAACCAAAACGCAACACAATGAGCCATCAATAAACGTTGCGATAACACGAGACTCGAGAGCTGACCACGAAAATGATGGATTGATGAAATATGAAACATAACAGTAACAGAGGCCCACACAAGAGAAAAACACCTCAGAACACAAGACCCAAGGGCTGACCACGAAAACGATAGAGTGACGGAATATTAGAAGTACTAGGAAATATAACAGCAGCAGAGATTAATAGAAGAGCAAAACACCGTAAATTATATCTTCTATCGACGCTGAAAGGCAAATGATGAAGAGAAGTAGACGAATGCACTGGTGTATCAACCCCAATGATCGGAAAGCAAATACTGAGTGTCATTATTTAGAGATTACAGGAATTTGTTTGTGTGTGTGTGTCTACGAAATGATTGCAACTGCCGGAAAGCTACAAAGAAGATCAAAAGAAGACCGATCACAGCAATAAATAAAACAGAACAACTCCGCACATTTGGCAAGGAAATGATAAAACATCAAAACTTAGGTTTCTAAGAGCCTGACATTTTTTGCGACCATTATCTGGCTGTGAAACGTGGACAATCAACACATTTGATGATAAATTCATGAAAGTCTTTTAATGAAAGTTTCACAGAAGAATACCATGGACGAAGACAAGAAGAAATAGTCCCTTTTGGCAATAACTAATCGAAGGAAGTCGTTCCTAATGAAGATGACAAGAATAAAATATGAAGAACATGTAAAACTGTTTGATGACATAGGAAGATAAGAGAGAGAGGGGGAGGGGGAGGGGATCAAGATGAAGGTGAGCAGAATATATCACACATGAGCTAGACATGGGGGGGGGGGATCAAGATGAAGGTGAGCAGAATATATCACACATGAGCTAGACATGGGGGGGGGGGGATCAAGATGAAGGTGAACAGAATATATCACACATTAGCTAGACATGACTGAGGTAAACGCTGGACATCTTGAGCAAGAAGCAAGAAATAGCAACCGCTATGGCTGTCGAGTCAACTTAGTTCCAACAGGGACAAGATAGATGATGATGATGATGATGATAATGATGATGATGGTGGTGGTGGTGATGATGATGATGATGATGATGATGATGGTGGTGGTGGTGGTGATAGTGGTGGTGATGATAATGATGATGGTGGTGGTGGTGGTGGTGGTGGTGATGATAATGATGATGATGATGGTGGTGGTGGTGATGATGATGATGGTGGTGGTGGTGATGATGATGACGATGATGGAGAATAAGAGACCTTCCATTTATAAAGTCATGCATAAAGAGTTTCCCTATCTCTCTAAGCCAATTTGACAAATCGACATTTGTTTCTAATTACAATCTTCTGAAACGAAATAGTGCGAATGAGGCACATTTAAGTGAAGGTAAACACTTACTTCGTGGTCTTTCTGACTGCAAGCCATGGCTACCAGTAATCATGTCTGACATTTCCGAGGAGCGGGTATAATCTCACTTCCCGTTGATAATACCTGAGAGTCTCCGTGACCGCGAGAGTTGAAAGAAAATCTGCCTACACTAATAATGCTCTTGACATTCTGATTGGCTACCTCTAAATCCATCATGGCTGCTTTCCACATTTGTGTACCTGCGGGGATTCTTTATACTTTGACCTTTCTATCTTGCTCTTTCTGTTTCTTTAATCAGTTAATTGTTTTGTTAATTTCTATACACTATTTACCAGCAAACATTAGCACCAAGATTATTTCTTTCAGAAATTATTTAATTGACGGATACAAACGTCAAATCATTGGACAGCTATCACCACTATTGTCCAACAAGGAAATAACTCCAGGGGCAAAACGTGCACTTTACAATACAATCTTCATCCCAACGTTGTGCTACCAATGCCAGACCTGGACCCTACATGCAAGAACAATAAGAAAAATAACCTCTACTGAGATGAAATGTGTTAGACGAGTCACAGGAAACAGCCTGAGAGACAAGAGCAAAAATGAAGAACTGAGAAGAAAGATCAAAACACAACACAACGAGCCTTCAATAAACGTTGTGAGAACACCAGACCCAAGGGGCGACCACGAAAAAGATGGATGGACGGAATATTAGAAATACTAGAAAACATAACAGCAGCAGAGGCGAATAGAAGAGCAAAACACCGCAAATTATATCTTTCCTCGACGCTGAAAGGCAGATGAGGAAGAGAAGTAGACGAATGCACCGTTGTATCAACGCCAATGATCAGAAAGCAAATACTGAGTGTAATTATTTAGAGATTACAAGAATGACATTTTGTGTTTGTCTATGAAATGATTGAAACGACCGGAAAGCTACAAAAAAGATCAAATGAAGAGCGATCATAGATATAAATAAAACAGAACTCCACACATGTGGCAAGGAAATGACAAAACTGGAAAGGAGAAGAAGATGATGATGATGAAGAAGAAACATGACAGTGCAGATAAGTTTGAGAATATATTTTTTTTTCAACTATAATTTAATACAATCGTCAAAGTTCTTACAGGATTCAGACCGCCATCACAGAAGATATAGACCCATCATTTGAAGTTACCCTATTTAACCGTTAGCCCTATTTAACCGTTTAGCCATGTTTCATTGCCAATGTGGCTACTCGGGTCCAGTCAGGGGAGTATCAGAGGAGGAGGCCAGGATGTGAGATTGAACTTTAACCTGATAATTTGCGACATAAACATCACTGCAATTTACCATACGTAAAATAGTTCTTTCAATTATTTTCCATAATTTAACATAATTATAACGGCATCATAATATTTTAGTTATTTACATTATGGGTTGTGAGAGAAAAAAATATGGCTTTGCTGTTAATTAACATCTCTTACAGTTTTGTTAATTGTATATATTTATATATAAAGGCGCAGCGTGATGATTCTAACTAGGCACTAGATGAGCCTGCTTATATTGGCTCTACTTCTTTAAGTTTGGATAGAGCGTTATATTATTAGCCGTTCTTCTGTTGTCAAAGCAACGAAGAGCTGTTTGCTGAAATTGCCTACCTGGTTCTCATACACATTGCAAGATTTGTGTATGCCTTTGTACGGTTGTAGTAGGTCTGGCCTACATAGACGTTGAAGCCGCTCTAGTGGTAACGGCTTCAATTATTTGAGCTATATCACGGCTATGCTAGGGAAATACGGTGGCTAGTTATATGCTGACATTGAACTCATTGAACTGGAATGTAAATGTGCTATGTATTTTGATCAAATATTAGAGGAGTCGTGGACACCGTTGTATCCTCTGAATACCCTCCGCAGCATGGGAGAAAAGAACGCAACCTATTTCACTTGGTTTGGCTACATGACAAGGCAGAAAGATCAAAGCACAACGAGCCTTCAATGGACGTTGCGAGAACAACAGACCCAACGGCCGACCTAAGAAAAAGATGGATTGACGGAATTTTGGAAACACCGTCGTGTTTATCGTTTGAAGTAACCGAGTAGGTTGGGAGATCTGCACATGTTACAAACAATGTATCACCCTGCACACGTGACAATGTTTAGTTAAAAATAAAACATAAAAGCCGATGAAAGGAAGCAATTTAGAAATGCAGTATCTTTGAAAACAGTGGTCTTTTAAAGGCTGCTTCTGATGGTGCGGGTTGTCATAGGCTGACTTGTCCATCTGTTAATGTTACTCGTCCATGTTAGTCTTGGTCTGTCTCTGCTTCTTTTACTTTGTATTTTCCCTTCCAAGATTACTTTTAGTAGGTTGTTGTGTCTTTTAACATGTCTCAAAAATCTAATTGGTCTTAGTTTGAATTGTGTTCAATTCATTTTTAGTTGTTTGAAGACTTCACCGTTTGTTTTCTCTTCTATCCATCCAAAATTTAATTTTCTTTAAATCCACATTTCAAAGGCCTACATTTTCTGTTCTGTTTTCTTGTTTAATGTCCATGTTCCTGCACTATAGAGGAATGCTGAGAAGATATAACATTGTCAGTTTTTTAGATTGTATACAACCAACAATCCATTCAGTCGTCCTTCACTGAAGATCATTAGATTCATCCGTTCTGTGGATGGATCTGTCTGTCCAGGATTGGCAAATTCAGCCACGAGAAAAGATGTTCAGTAAAGCAGCACCCAGTATGAGACACTAATGCTTTACCAAACTACTGACTTATCATGATTGCTTGCTACCAATCGTCTGTCAAGACGCCAAAGGCCATATATATATATATGATATAAGAGATGTGAGTTATGATGGGCACAGCTAGAAACGAGAAACTTAGTGGGCGTGCAAGAAGACAAATCAACCAACACAGAACTGGAGTCGTCAGTCGCTGGATACTACGGGACTTGCTGAGGAGGGGATCTGAGCACCTACGGACATGTTCGGAGTGCAATGATGATGACCCGCTAATAACTCAGTAACACAATATATATATATATATGTTTTTGTATATATGTATATATGTAAATGTCTGTTTTTGTATATATGTAAATGTCTGTTTTTGTATATATGTATATATGTAAATGTCTGTTTTTGTATATATGTATATGTATTTTGTCATTTTATGATTTCAAATCAATGAGTAGAGACACACAACACTATCCTCTTCGCGGCGCTCCTGGTAGTCCCAACAGCGCACACTTTAGGCGCCAAAACATTAACAACAAATTTTGAACTTTTCAAAAGTCTCTGAGCCAGTCTCATCAAAACTGCCTTGATTAGAGTTGTCACAGAAGAGACGCATATTGACTGCAGCCGCAGATTCTAGTCCCAAGCTGTAGATGAGCAGTGCTGCAGCTCAGATGTGCTCACCGCCTCATCTTTCTACTTCTTCTTTCCTTCCTCATTTGCCTTTCAGCGCCGAGGAAAGATATAATTTGCGGTCTTTTGCTCTTCTGTTCGCCTCTGCTGCTGTTATGTTTTCTAGTGTTTCTAATATTCCATCGATCCATCTTTTTCGCGGTCCTTTACCTTGGGTCTGGTGTCCTCACAACGTTTGTTGAAAGCTCGTTGTGTTGTGTTTTGATCTTTTTGCCTTGTCACGTGGCCAAACCATTTTATCAGTTGTTTCCTTATATATTCTATGACGGGTGCTATTCCTAGCTTTTTTCTCAGTTCTTCATTTCTGATCTTATCTCTCAGGCTGTTTCCTGTCATTCGTCTAACACATTTCAACCGCCTCATTATGAACCGATAGGAAGAGATCAACGCCGTAGTGTTTGTCATCCGAATAGAGTGGCCTCTTGACATAGTCAGGCCTCGAAAGTGTTTGCTGAAGAAAGAGCCTTGCTGCTTGCTAGCGTTCGCTCGATGACTAAAGGAATACACCTCTTCATCATCCGCCCTTAAAAGGGCGTTAAGTGGTGTGTGTACGTTGTGTTGTGGATTGCAGTAAAACTGAGATATTTGCGCCTTTCGGCCCAAAACATCCGACTTCAGCATGAGTATGGGCCATGAAACTATACCCACAACGAAAACACTAAAACGTGTGCATTTTTTCTATCATCTTGTCCAGCTTTGTGCACAAGTAACGCATTTTTTTTTTTATTTCTATTTTATTTCTCGAATTTCTGTGTTTGTGCTTTTTTTTTTTTTTAACTTGCTTGTGTTGTTCTATGTTTTTATGTATTTATCTGTAGAACTACCGCTGTTAAATTGATGCATCTCATTTCTCATGAGATCATCCCTGTGGATTTGTCTCTTTCGCATATTGGTGGTTATTATGTTATTGTTTATTTAGGTAACTGCATACTGTGCCTTCGTTATATGTATGTATGTATGTATGTATGCGTGTATGTATGTATGTGTGTATGTATGTATGTGTGTATGTATGTATGTGTGTATGTGTGTATGTGTGTATGTGTGTATGTGTGTATTCATTGTTTAACTAGTATAGTTTAGTTTGTTATTGGTTTTTGATGAAATATGTACAACATATGAAAGTTTGCTCATATGAGAAGAACCATCATCATCGAGTGCCGTTTCCGCATCGAAGGTTGGCTACCATGGAGCGCCAGTCCGCTCTCTCTCTCTCTCTCTCTCTCTCTCTCTCTCTCTCTGTCTCTCTCTCTTGCTTTGATAGTGCAGGTTGTCATAGGCAGACGTGTCCATCTCTTGATGCTACTCGTTTATGTTAGTCTTTCTTTTCTGCTTCTTTTACCTGGTATTTTCCCTTTTAAGATTACATTTAGTAGGCTGCTGTGTCCTTTAACACATCCCAAAAATCTCAAATGGAAAGAATGCCAAAAGATACCACACAGAATATATCAAAAGAGGAAATGGAAGAAGATCCTGTGGTAGGACTAGGAGTGTTGACAAAATCCGAGGTACACTACAACATTAAGTGACAAGGTTCACAAGAGTTGAGGCTACCTCAAGAGCAAGAAATAAAACCTTTTATCTCCCTCGACACCGAAGGGGTGGGTATACGAAGAAATGAAGAGAGAGAGAGAGAGAGAGAGAGAGAGAGAGAGAGAGAGAGAGAGAGAGAGAGATTGCTTGGCGACTTGGTTGCTTTTTTTTTTTTTTTTTTTTTTATTTTTTTTTTTGCGTCCACCAGCTTTGACCTCTGACAAAGTCCCTAGAGACTAGGAACTGAATCTTGCGTGTTAATCCATTTTTCCCCTGGCAGCCGTGTGCACATGGGTCCCTCGCCGAACAGGCAGATAACTCCATCTTCGGAGGTACTCATATTTTTTTTCCGTCCATGAGTAATTGACGTTTCAAGCAGGGCCTCGCTGCTGAGACCAGGGGTGGTTGACGCAGAGAGAAATCACAAATAAAAATCCCAATGGGTGCAACCGGGATTTGAACCCACAACCTCTCTGTCTCGAGACCAACCAGTCCCCTGGTTGCTTGTTTTGAAGACGGAGTCTTGGTGACTAAGAAATCAGTTATCTCGTTACTCATCTGAAGGGTCAAAGTTCGATTCCCAGATGTGACGACCTTTATTTTTTTTTAATCAAGAAAGCTTCGGGATTCACCTAGCTTTATAAAGAGGGTGCCACAGGTTTCTCTGGTAAATAAATGCGGACTGGTGTTATACCGACCACCAAAACGTGCCGCGGTCATTGACAAAATATATTATGTTGAACAATTTTCCCTAACCGCTGTAAAGGCTAGGGAGGGAACTTTTACTTTGGTAACCGGATACTTAGTTGGTTGATAAATGCAAGATAAAAGAGGCAGAAGCAGACCAAGACTAATGTGGACGAGTAACATCAAAAGATGGACAAGTCAGCCTATGGCAATCTGCACCATCAAAGCAAGAGACAGAGTGGAATGGCGCTCTATGGTAGCCAACCTTCGATACGGAGACGGCACTCAATGATGATGATGAGTTGGTTGATCGGGTAGCTGGTTGTTGGATGAATTGTTAGTTAGTTGGTTGTTGAATGGATCGTTGGTTAGTAGATTGTTGGATGGATTGTTGATTAGTTGGTTGTTGGATGGGTTGTTGGTTAATTGCTTGTTGGATGGATTGTTGGTTGTTGGATGAATTGTTGGTTAGTTGATTGTTGGATGAATTGTTGGTTATGGGTTGTTAGATGGATTGTTGGTTAGTTGATTGTTAGATGGATTGTTGGTTGTTGGATGAATTGTTGGTTAGTTGATTGTTGGATGAATTGTTGGTTAGTTGGTTGTTGGATGAATTGTTGGTTAGTTGATTGTTGGATGGATTGTTGGTTGCTGGATGAATTGTTGGTTAGTTGCTTGTTAGATGGATTGTTGGTTGGTGGATGAATTGTTGGTTGTTGGTTGTTGAATGAATTGTTGGTTAGTTGATTGGTGGATGAATTGTTGGTTGTTGGATGAATTGTTGGTTAGTTGATTGTTAGATGGATTGTTGGTTATTTTGTTGTTAGATGAATTGTTGGTTAGTTGATAGTTAGATGGATTGTTGGTTAGTTGATTGTTAGATGGATTGTTGGTTATTTGGTTGTTAGATGAATTGTTGGTTAGTTGATTGTTAGATGGATTGTTGGTTAGTTGATTGTTAGATGGATTGTTGGTTATTTGATTGTTAGATGGATTGTTGGTTAGTTGATTGTTAGATGGATTGTTGGTTAGTTGATTGTTGGATGGATTGTTGGTTAGTTGATTTTTGGATGGATTGTTGATTAGTTGGTTGTTGGATGGATTGCTGGTTAGTTGATTGTTAGATAGATTGTTGGTTAGTTGGTTGTTGAATGGATTGTTGCTTAGTTGATTGTTAGATGGATTGTTGGTTAGTTGATTGTTAGATGGATTGTTGGTTAGTTGATTGTTAGATGGATTGTTGGTTAGTTGATTGTTGGATGGATTGTTGGTTAGTTGATTTTTTGATGGATTGTTGGTTAGTTGATTGTTGGATGGATTGCCGGTTAGTTGATTGTTAGATGGATTGTTGGTTAGTTGGTTGTTGAATGGATCGTTGGCTAGTTGGTTGTTGAATGGATCGTTGGCTAGTTGGTTGTTGAATGGATCGTTGGCTAGTTGGTTGATCGGTTAGTTGGTTGTTGAATGGATTGTTGACTAGTTGGTTGTTGAATGGATCGTTGGCTAGTTGGTTGTTGAATGGATCGTTGGCTAGTTGGTTGTTGGATGGATTGTTGACTAGTTGGTTGTTGGATGGATTGTTGACTAGTTGGTTGTTGGATGGATTGTTGGTTAGTTGGTTGTTGAATGGATCGTTGGCTAGTTGGTTGTTGAATGGATCGTTGGCTAGTTGGTTGTTGAATTGATCGTTGGCTAGTTGGTTGTTGGATGGATCGTTGGCTAGTTGGTTGTTGAATAGATCGTTGGCTAGTTGGTTGTTGAATGGATCGTTGGCTAGTTGGTTGTTGGATGGATCGTTGGCTAGTTGGTTGTTGGCTGGATTGTTGACTAGTTGGTTGTTGGATGGATCGTTGGTTAGTTGGTTGTTGAATGGATCGTTGGCTAGTTGGTTGTTGAATGGATCGTTGGCTAGTTGGTTGATCGGTTAGTTGGTTGTTGAATGGTTTGTTGACTAGTTGGTTGTTGAATTGATCGTTGGCTAGTTGGTTGATCAGTTAGTTGGTTGTTGGTTGGATTGTTAACTAGTTGGTTATTGAATGGATCGTTGGCTAGTTGGTTGATCGGTTATTTGGTTGTTGAATGGATCGTTGGCTAGTTGGTTGTTGGATGGATCGTTGGCTAGTTGGTTGTTGGCTGGATTGTTGACTAGTTGGTTGTTGGATGGATTGTTGACTAGTTGGTTGTTGGATGGATCGTTGGTTAGTTGGTTGTTGAATGGATCGTTGGCTAGTTGGTTGTTGAATGGATCGTTGGCTAGTTGGTTGATCGGTTAGTTGGTTGTTGAATGGATTGTTGACTAGTTGGTTGTTGAATGGATCGTTGGCTAGTTGGTTGATCAGTTAGTTGGTTGTTGGTTGGATTGTTAACTAGTTGGTTATTGAATGGATCGTTGGCTAGTTGGTTGATCGGTTATTTGGTTGTTGGATGGATTGTTGGCTAGTTGGTTGATCGGTTGGTTGTTGTATAGATTGTTAGTTAGTTGTTTGTTCGGTTAGTTAATTGTTAAATGGTTGTTGGATGGATTGTTAGTTAGTTGCTTTCTTGATTGTTTTTCCCTTTTTGCTTGGATGTTGTGTTGGTTGTTTAGTTCATATGTTGATTGTTTGTTATGTTGGCTGTGTTTTATTTGGATTGTTTATTGTTTGTTTATCGGGTTTGTTCTTTGTTTGTATGTTTGGTTGGTTTATTGTTTGTTTGTTTGTTGTTTGTTTGGTTGATTTATTGTTTGTTTGTTTGTATGTTTGTTTGGTTTGTTGTTTGTTTGTTTGTTTGTTTGTATGTTTGTTTGTTTGTTTGTTGAATCCATATTAATTTATGCACAATGCTATGTTGTTGTGTCTTCAAGTGTTTGTGAATTTTTAAAATCCAACAATGACAAGAGAGATGATGATAATGATAACGATGATGATAATAATGATGACGATGATGATAATAATCATGACGATGATGATGACGACCGCCCCATATGTTAGGATAAAATTCGTTATCCCCTATGCGAGTAACGTCCCCTGTAGTATGATTTATACTGGGAAATCGTGCCTTGTTATGCACCCTGAATGCATCCCATGTAGCTAATATTTTTATGATGAATGATTAGTCTGAAAGCCAGTTCCAGTTCAATCCCTAGAGAAAATAAAATGAGTAAATTGCTACCCAAAAAAATTAACCATTATGGAAAATAGGAAGCAACTTGATTAAATTACATTGATGGTGGTCGGGAGTATGTGAGTTAAAATGAGATTTCCGTGTGTGTTCATGGAGAATATTGAAATGCAAATTGGCAGTATGTTCGCGTGCGATGTTGCTGTCTTGTGTACAAGAATACTAGTTTGTGTGTATTTGTAATCTATTAACCCATATTTTAAAATAGAACTTCTATGTTTGGTTGCATTTCAATTCCTGGACTTTTGCTAAATTTCGCATCTCTTATTTTTCTTTCAGACATGACGAGCGTGATGGATAACTTGACAGAGGAAGCATTCAGTTTCCACAATCCTGTAATGGTCTCGCCAAACTCCAGTGAGGAAGTGACGAAACTCTTACGCCGAGCGAACAGAGAGCGGGCGCTGTACAACATTCCTGCTATGATCTGGGTGGGTCTGCTCATGGTGGTTGGGATCATAGGCAACTCACTTGTTGTTTACGTTTACAGAAGACGTTTCAAGAAAACATCTTCCAATTACTTCATTTTATCAATGGCCATTTTTGACTTGATCGCCTGCCTGGTGGGGATGCCCACAGAGATCTATGACCTCAATAACCCGTACACATTCTACAGCTCTGCTGCTTGTAAGATCCTCAGAGGATGCGAGATTTTCACAGTGTATGGTTCAGCAACCGTGCTTGTTGAGATCGCGTTTGATCGTTACTTCAAAATTTGCAGACCTTTGATGATCGTCAGTTTAACAAGAATCCGAATACTCTGTGCTCTGGCTGTGTTTATCGCCATACTATTCTCAATCCCTCCATTTATTTTGTCTGGCATCAACCGAGTGAACACCTCCATTCCTGACATACAAGGTTACGACTGCTCCATAGCTCAGTATTACAAGAACTCGACGTTTCAGATCGTTTATTTCGTTATCCTTGGTGTCCTGATTATCTTGATCTTCGTTTCCTTAACTGCAGTCTACACTCGGATCTGGTTGGAGATTCGGTGTCGGCGGAGGCTTGTCATCGGTGACCAGATCACGAAGGAGGATGACAGTGATTCCAGAAAGCAACTCCGATTTAAATACGTGCCCAGCGTCAGCGAGGACGAGTCTATGTACAACTCTGTCAGCGCCCACTCCAACAACGTGTCCATGTCGGAGTTGCAAGTAAACCACGTCAGCAAGACCACAAACAGCCAGAACTCGGTTGAGCGCCGATTCAAACTCAGAGCATTCGCGAACTGCGCATCCCGACTCAAAGTGACGAGAACAACAATCGTGCTCTTCGCGGTAACCGTTGCCTTTGTTCTCAGTTACCTACCATCTATTGCTGTCATGTTGGTCCGTAGCACGATTAAGAACTTTGACGAAAACCAGACCACAGGTGCACAAGTTGTAGCCAAGATCTTCTCAAACTGTTTCTTCATCAATAACGCAATTAACCCAATTATCTATAGCTTCCTCAACATTCATTTTCGACGGCAGGTCAAGAAAATATTTCAGCGCGTCTTTTGCTGCATCCGGTGGAAAAAATATCCACCACAGAAGATGGATTCAGAGAGAAGTACAAAAAAGAATTTTTGCCAAAAGACTGAAAAGTCCGAATAACAAATTCTCTCCGGCAGTTTAAATTGCCAGATCTTTCTTGTGCATCGGTTACTGTAAGTGACGACACTAGGTTTGATCTGTCAGTGTAGTTGTTGGCCAACCTATTGAACTCAAGTCCAACCTGGCAAAGCATCAAACTTGTCCACTTACAAATTGGCCGCTTAAAGGGAATGAAGCGGGGGCAGGTAGAAGCGGAATTTGTTTGCAGACTTTTCAAGCCAAGAATGTGAAATGACGTGTGATAATTTTATTGTCGTCTTTTTTAACATTTGGCTCATAAAAGTCCGTGCTAACGCATTTTGTTGAAGACAGATGGAAAGATAAGAGGAGTTAAAGGGAAAACAAGAGGAGTTAAATGGAAGACAAGATGAGTTGAAGAAAAGGCAGACGCTCATTCCTCATTTTATGAATACTCACCAAAATAATACCAATTCAAAATCATGCTTTATCATATGCTATCATGTGTATGTATAAAGTACTCCATATGTGTGATCTGGTTCAAATTCTTTCAGATCATTGATGTATTCGAAAGATAATCTAGTCATTGG
Source organism: Megaustenia siamemsis (assembly GCA_032433765.1). Classification (NCBI taxonomy): domain Eukaryota; kingdom Metazoa; phylum Mollusca; class Gastropoda; order Stylommatophora; family Ariophantidae; genus Megaustenia; species Megaustenia siamemsis. Next base: position 29,812,414 of record JAVIAB010000091.1, read on the forward strand.
TGTTTACACCACGAATATTTGTTACAATTGTATATTTTATTTTAATTTCGCAAAAATTTCAGAACTGCGACAAAGAAATTGAATTCTTTGGAATATGGTCGCTAGACCACTATATGGTTGCAGAACACATTTACAAGTGTATCTTAAAGAAAAATAATGACACCGTAACATGTTATTTTGATAACAGTTAATATTCCGGCCTGTTATTTGTTATCCTTTCCTCGTTGTGAGTTGGAGGCTGTCCGGGTATCAGCGCCAAGTTCAGCATGTCAGTGAAATGCCTGACGGCTGGTTCACGGCGCATCCGAAATGTCATAGATTTTGTCATTCAAAGGCGACTCTGAAGACTTCAAACTTGTCTTGAACTGAACATTACAGGTTACAAGGCTGAAGAATACGTTCTGTATATTCTGGAGAATACGTGGTGAAGATGCTAGAGAATACGTGGTGTATTTGCTAGAGAATACATGGTGTTTATGCTGGAGAATACGTGATGTATATGCTGGAGAATACGTGGTGTATATGCTAGAGAATACGTGATGTATATGCTAGAGAGTGCATGGTGTATATGCAGGAGAATACGTGGTGTATATGCTGGAGAATACGTGGTGTATATGCTAGAGAATACATGGTGTATATGCAGGAGAATACGTGGTGCATATGCAGGAGAATACATGGTGTATATGCTGGAGAAAACGTTGTGTATGTGGTATAGAATACGTTGTGTATATGCTGGAGAAAACGTTGTGTATGTGCTGTAGAATACGTTGTGTATATGCTGGAGAAAACGTTGTGTATATGCTGTAGAATACGTGGTGTATGTGCTGGAGAAAACGTTGTGTATGTGCTGGAGAATACGTTGTGTATGTGCTGGAGAAGACGTTGTGTATGTGGTGTAGAATACGTTGTGTATATGCTGGAGAAAACGTTGTGTATGTGCTGTAGAATACGTTGTGTATGTGCTGTAGAATACGTTGTGTATGTGCTGTAGAATACGTTGTGTATATGCTGGAGAAAACGTGGTGTATATGCTGGAGAAAACGTTGTGTATATGCTGTAGAATACGTTGTGTATGTGCTGTAGAATACGTTGTGTATATGCTGGAGAAAACGTGGTGTATATGCTGTAGAATACGTTGTGTATATGCTGGAGAAAACGTGGTGTATATGCTGTAGAATACGTAGCGTATATGCTGGAGAATACGTTGTGTATATGCTGTAGAATACGTTGTGTATGTGCTGGAGAATACGTTGTGTATATGCTGTAGAATACGTTGTTTGTATGCTGTAGAATACGTTGTGTATATGCTGTAGAATACGTTGTGTATGTGCTGGAGAATACTTTGTGTATATGCTGTAGAATACGTTGTGTATGTGCTGTAGAATACGTTGTGTATGTGCTGTAGAATACGTTGTGTATATGCTGTAGAATACTTTGTGTATATGCTGTAGAATACGTTGTGTATGTGCTGTAGAATACGTTGTGTATATGCTGTAGAATACGTTGTGTATGTGCTGTAGAATACGTTGTGTATATGCTGTAGAATACGTTGTGTATGTGCTGTAGAATACGTTGTGTATGTGCTGTAGAATACGTTGTGTATGTGCTGTAGAATACTTTGTGTATGTGCTGTAGAATACGTTGTGTATATGCTGTAGAATACTTTGTGTATATGCTGTAGAATACGTGTATGTGCTGGAGAATACGTTGTGTATATGCTGTAGAATACGTTGTTTGTATGCTGTAGAATACGTTGTGTATGTGCTGGAGAATACTTTGTGTATATGATGTAGAATATGTGATGTATGTGCTGGAGAATAAGTAAAAAAAAAAGTGAAGAGCCCCGTCACGCCAAGTGGCGTATAGGGAATATGATGTTAGTGACCATAATTTTTACAGACCTTTCGGCACATGCTTTTTGGGGTAATGTGGTCGGTATAACGCCCGTGCCGCTTTACTTTACGGGAAAAAAATTCGGTGCCCATTTAAGGCTGGGTTTACCCGGAAGCCGTTGGTTGGTATCGAACCCTACATCTTTGTAGCCCAGTTCACTAACCACTGAGCTATCGCGGCTTATGATGGAGAATATAGTATGTATATTCCAGAGATAACCACTTGGATGTGTTTATCACCACTTAGTTCATTATCTCCCTTTGTGTGATTGACATATTGTGGAAGTTGATGTGTCCAGCCGTCGATCTGAAACAGAATGATGTCACCTTTCGTAGGACAGTTGGTGATGACGTCATGTCTTTAAAACTTGGCTGAGAGATCTTCAATTTTTCCCAAAGTCGTGATAACAGTTTCAGTTAATTCAAATACTTTATTTGTTACAGGACACTTCCGAACTTCTCAATAAACGAGACAAAACTCTACCTCGTGATAGCCAAGGGACTTCACCATGTAGCAAAAGTTGATCTTTTGCTTTAGTTATTGTTGTTGCTTTTTTTAAGTCTTTTAAATTCAGTGATTTTCTGTTTTTTTAATTGACAGTCTTAATTAATTTATTTAACTCGTTAATGTAACCTGCTTCGTCAGCCTCAGTTTTATCTCTTTATGGAATTTGCACTGTGGTTTGTTCGTCGTAGGCTGCTTTCACTAGAGTAATCAGGAATCTAAAGGGAGCGAAATTGTTGTGTGTACGACGTTGCTGTGTGGTTCGTCATCGTAATGGTTCATCATTTATCCCTAGACCGGCCGTACGCTAATCTTACGGTCTGTTGTTTGATGTACGACGGGGATAATCTGACGACTAACTGTGTGTCTATATGTTCGGAATTGGAGTCAACAACGATGGCCTAACATTATCAAGCGCTATACATTTTTTTTTTAAATTCGACGATCATCAATTTCAAGAGGACGTGAACTTCCGGTATATGGTGGATAGGCGGAGGGAACAATTGAAGGCTATGCATGAAAAGTGTTCCTTGTTGCAGTTTCCTCATATTCCAAGTCCAGCTTGTTGCAGGAGCTACTGAGTTAAATGATCTGTGCACACCGTGAGCTGTGTGTCTCATCCGTTTTGATCCTGTTACGATATTCCAATTGTTTACGATGAATAATGATATCGTATGACAGGGAACAGTTGGCTGTGTTCACTTTCTGCGTGGTTTCGCCTTATGTCTTTTGGCGTATGTTAAGACTGCTACGATGGGGACTACAGTTACCTTTCTTTGTTTGGGAGATGAGATATTAATTCGGATGATTGCGCTGGCACGGGCGGTTGAGCAAATATGGATTTTAATTCGTTTTGCAGTGATACCGGAGCCTTCCATAACCAAATAACCAAATTAATGTATTTAATATTTATTTTAATATCCGGGGTGAAGCCGGGGGGAATGGGGGTGTAGTTGAATCTGTGATTCGTAAATGATGCATGCTAGCAGGGTAGGAATATGACATCCAGAATTGACATGCTAGCAGGGTAGGAATATGACATCCAGAATTGACATGCTAGCAGGGTAGGAATATGACATCCAGAATTGACATGCTAGCAGGGTAGGAATATGACATCCAGAATGAACATGCTAGCAGGGTGGGAATATGACATCCAGAATGGGCATGCTAGGAGGGCTGGAATATGACATCCAGAATAGGCATGCTAGGAGGGCGGGAATATGACATCCAGAATGGGCATGCTAGGAGGGCGGGAATATGACATCCAGAATGGGCATGCTAGGAGGGCGGGAATATGACATCCAGAATGGGCATGCTAGGAGGGCGGGAATATGACATCCAGAATGGGCATGCTAGGAGGGCGGGAATATGACATCCAGAATGGGCATGCTAGGAGGGCGGGAATATGACATCCAGAATGGGCATGCTAGGAGGGCGGGAATATGACATCCAGAATGGGCATGCTAGGAGGGCGGGAATATGACATTCAGAATAGGCATGCTAGGAGGGCGGGAATATGACATCCAGAATAGGCATGCTAGGAGGGCGGGAATATGACATCCAGAATGGGCATGCTAGGAGGGCGGGAATATGACATCCAGAATGGGCATGCTAGGAGGGCGGGAATATGACATCCAGAATGGGCATGCTAGGAGGGCGGGAATATGACATTCAGAATAGGCATGCTAGTAGGGCGGGAATATGACATTCAGAATAGGCATGCTAGTAGGGCGGGAATATAAAAAAAAGTAAAGAGCCCCCGTCACTCCAAGTGGCGTATAAGGAATATTATGTTAGTGACCATAACTTGTACAGACCTTCAGCACATGATTATTGGGGTAATGTGGTCAGTATTACGCCCATGCCGCTTTACTTTTCCAGAAAAAAAATCCGGTACCCATTTAAGGCTGGGTGAACCCGGAAGCCGTCGGTTGGGATCTAACCCCGCCCCTTGTCCTTTGTAGTCCAGTTCACTAACCACTGAGCTATCGTGGCTCCCAGGGCGGGAATATGACATCTAGAATAGGCATGCTAGCAGGGTGGGAATATGACATCCAGAATAGAGATACTCAACATTTGATTGGTCAACAGATGTATTAATTGTAAGAATAGCACATTAGAGCAAGGAAAGAAAGAAAGAAAGAAAGAAAGATATTAAGAAAGAAAGAAAGAAAGAAAGAAAGAAAGAAAGCAATAAAGAAAAAAAGAAAGAAAGCAAGAAAGAAAGAAAGAAAAAAAAAAAGAAAGAAAGAAAAAAAAAAAAGAAAGAAAGAGAAAAATTAGCACAGGAACACTGTATTTTCTATGTTGCACAAGGTATGATGGGTAATCATTTCTTTTCACTACATAGAAACACTTTACAAGGCAATCTCTATTTTTTACCTAAATGGTCTAGAGATATTAAACTACTTTATCTACATGGTCTAGAGATAATAAACTACTGTATCTTCATGGTCTAGAGATAATAAACTACTTTATCTTCGGAGTCTACAGGGAATAAACTATATCGTTATGATCTAGAGGTAATAAATCACTTTATCTTCATGGTCTAGAGGTAATAAACTACTTTATCTTCGGAGTGTATAGGTAATAAACTAATTTATTTTCATGGTCTAGAGGTAATAAACTACTTTATCTTCATGTTCTAGATGTAATAATCTACTTTATCTTCGGGGGCTAGCTGTAATAAACTACTTTATCTTCATGTTCTAGATGTAATAATCTACTTTATCTTCGGGGGCTAGCTGTAATAAACTACTTTATCTTCATGTTCTAGATGTAATAATCTACTTTATCTTCGGGGGCTAGCTGTAATAAACTACTTAAGAACCGAATGGCGTCACTGCATGCTTAGCATTCCCACATCTGCACAGCCCTTGTTCCAGGAATCAACGAAATGTTCTAGTGAACGGGTCGCGTTCTGAAAATTAGTGCGCAGCTCAGGATGTACACATCCTGGTCGCTGGAACGGTCGCCGCGGGTAACACGACCGTCACGCACCCGCGTCGAATCCAAATAGACTTCGTGATCGTGCCCCAAAAACCGCTGTCCCAACAAATGAAGTCAGACTGATCTCCACCTCCGTGAAACATGTGATTCTACCACAGTCCAGCTGGTAGCAGATTTTAAGTCCAACACAAATCACATTTCCCGTCCCCGGGCAAAGCTGGGGCCTGGTACTTTACTTCTTCATTCAAAGGGCAGTCGCCTGCAGCACGAATCTCATCGCGCTGGCGACACAACCATGTTGACTTTGTGGTCAGGTGAATGTGACCGGCCCACCACTGTCTGCGCAAACGATAATCAAGACCAGATAAAATAATTTGAAAACACACTACAGCAAAACTGTCACCAGACTCAAACCTGATTTGTCTAGGCGGCCATCTTGGCCCGCCGCATCAACAAAAAGTCTAGTAGATTGACTTTGCCCTAGCACAAGAGAGTAATAAATTATGTGATATGTACCATCAACCTGGACAACATATTGAAATATAAAATATTATGCAGGAAAACTAAACGTATTATTAATCCTTACCTAATAACTACCCTTGTGAAAACTGAAAAACAACAAAAGTGACTGAGAGAAAACTAAACGCTTTTTGAAGAAAATTGTTTAAGGATACACAGTGTACAGTGGAATGAATTCAAGACTAATATAAAAATAAGACAAATGGCCAAGTAAACAACGATCTCTTCTACAATTAGGAAGAGAAGATGAACATATGTAGGACATGTGTTGAGAAGAGACAAAAAGACAATTTCAAAACAGACTCTTGTATGTGAAACATCAGGTTAAAGAGAACGAGGAAGATCTAGTGAGACTGAAAAAAAACACTGATAAGAGAAGCAAAGCTGGCAGACTTAGACTCATTTGATGAGATCTAACATCTCGTCCAGAGTAGAAGTGTAAGGCGTAAAACACCGTGAGCCTTATGGGTCGTCAAGCTGGAAGTATCAAGATAACAAAATATCACCATTGTTGTACATCTATCATCTGATGCTAACATCGTTCCTATACATTTTGTATGCACTTTCCATCAGTTAATAATTTTCTATAAAACTTTTTGGTATATAAGGCGGATGAGAAGTTATAAGAAATGTACTATAAAATTAGAGCGAATGACGAACAAAGAGTACATAATCTTAACTCTTGTCCATAAAAGAACCATGTGACTTTGTCGTTTCGTATTCATGCTCAAATATGCTCTCTATGTTTGTCTTAGCTACACTATATTGCTGCTGCTCCTCTTTGTTCAACGTTTAACTTCATTCAATAACACGGGATTGATTGTTATAAATATAATGATTAATGTCATTATTTTTCTAACTATTATTATTCTTATTGCTGTAATTATTTCATTAATTATTAATAAATTCTTAGGTTTAAAAAAAAAAAGAAATTCTGAAATGTCTTATTTGTTACAAACTAGAAGATAGCTTCAGTTTCATTCATCGGTGCCGTTTGTACAGGATGGCTACCGTGGAAAACCATTGTACTCTGTTTCTTGTCTTGATTGTGCATGTTAACACAGGTTAGCATGTCCATCTTTTGACGTTATCTATCCACTTTAATCTTGGTCTGCCTCTGCCTCTTCTGCCTTGTACCTTCCCTTCAAAGATGACTTTTAAAAGGGCATTATGTCTTATCACGTCAACAAATTTCAGTTGCCTTTTTTGAATTGTATTAAGCAGTTCTTTTTTTTATTTTTAGCCGATTCAGAACTTCCTTGTTTTACTTTTTTGTATCTTTCCCCCAAAATCTCCCCATTTTCTTATAGATTCATGTTTTAGTGCCTGGTCGTCTGCAAATAAAAGTTCTTTGATCTCCTCTGTCTCTGATGGATTGGCTAGCTTGCATATATAGTCCATGTATATAATTAATAAATAGTAGGGGGGATGGTACGCACCCCTGTCTTACACCTGATCTAACTTCGAAGTGGTCTGTGTAGCCTGCTGCTGTTCTGACCCTGCAGCTGCTGTTGATGTAGAGACTTTTAATAAGGTTGTAACTGTGGATATTTGTAATAACTTTGGATATAATAAATAAAATTGCTAACATTAAGGTAACAGAAATAGTTTGATGTAATGTTTTAGATGGCATTATGTAACTTCAAAGAGACATTTTCCTTGCCTTTGCTGCTGTAATCTTTCACAGCTTGCAATAGATGTTGCAACAGTCAATAAGATCTGGAGAGTAACTCTCAGATTTGGAAATACATCATCCCTATACTGCACAATGAAGCGAAACCGGTCCTCTGGTGTCAAAAGCTTAACATCAGCCCTCGTCTTGAGTAGGACTCGGCAGACAATTATTTCACTGAACATCTCCAAGCCATCCAAGTCTGTATCATAAAAGCTTCCCATCAAAATGCATCTGTTTCAAGCTATTTTCATTAGTTGTGCACATTAGTTCCTCTATGTCTAAAAGAAAGCCAAAACTAGAGTTCAGTTTCTTCAAGCTGATGAATCAGTCTCCCACTTCTGTGTGTCTCTTGTTAATCATACTTATCTCGTAGCATTTCATTTTCTGTTCTGACTCCTACATACTCTACTCTTTCTCCAATCATTTTCTGTTCTGACTCCTACATACTCTACTCTTTCTCCAATCATTTTCTGTTCTGACTCCTACATACTCTACTCTTTCTCCAATCATTTTCTGTTCTGACTCCTACATGCTCTGCTCTTTCTCCAATCATTTTCTGTTCTGACCCCTACATACTCTGCTCTTTCTCCAAACATTTTCTGTTCTGACTCCTACATACTCTACTCTTTCTCCAATCATTTTCTGTTCTGACCCCTACATACTCTGCTCTTTCTCCAAACATTTTCTGTTCTGACTCCTACATACTCTACTCTTTCTCCAATCATTTTCTGTTCTGACCCCTACATGCTCTGCTCTTTCTCCAAACATTTTCTGTTCTGACTCCTACATACTCTACTCTTTCTCCAAACATTTTCTGTTCTGACTCCTACATACTCTACTCTTTCTCCAAACATTTTCTGTTCTGGCCCCTACATACTCTGCTCTTTCTCCAAGCATTTTCTTCTTCTTTCTCTGCCGACTTTCAATTTGGTCATCACAAATGCTACTTTGCTTCTTCAAGAGAATTATTTAACATGACGTCACTGTTTTCTACGAAATACCCTCTAAATACTGAATATCTTGAGAAGTATTATGGAAACTCGTGGTGTGGTCTTGAAGCTTTTTCTGAACCCGGTCAATCTTGGCAACTACAGTGTTTCAGAACAGAAGAGGAACCAAATACTCAAAAGTTAAAATCCGATGTAACAACAGAATTGCATTACTTCTTTTATCTGAATGTTCATGCTGATCATCTACAATGTTTCCCAATAGTTCTACAAAGTGTTGATCATGTACCTGAATGTCCATCCTGATCATCTACAATGTTTCGCAATAGTTCTACCAAGTGTTGATCATGTACCTGAATGATCATCCTGATCATCTACAATGTTTCCCAATAGTTCTACCAAGTGTTGATCATGTACATGAATGTTCATCCTGAACATCTACAATATTTCCCAATAGTTCTACCAAGTGTTGATCATGTACCTGAATGTCCATCCTGATCATCTACAATGTTTCCCAATAGTTCTACCAAGTGTTGATCATGTACCTGAATGTCCATCCTGATCATCTACAATGTTTCCCAATAGTTCTACCAAGTGTTGATCATGTACCTGAATGTCCATCCTGATCATCTACTATATTTCCCAATAGTTCTACCAAGTGTTGATCATGTATCTGAATGTTCAGGCTGATCATCTACAATATTTACCAATAGTTCTACCAAGTGTTGATCATGTATCTGAATGTTCATCCTGATCATCTACAATATTTACTAAGTGTTCTAGTTGATCATGTATCGGCAGCTTCTACTCTGACACTCCAATGAGTTTCTGACGTCACTGTACACCATGAGCAGTTTTCAGTCTCCTCTGCCATCGAAGAGTAGACCGCTAAAAATAAACATAGACAGCTTGTACTTGCTGAAAGATGTCACACCTACTGCCTCATGACAAATAGCATGAACCCCCATCCAAATTAAGTTTGTGGTTATCATAGTTAACAAATGTAGCCTTTGAGTTAAGTGCAGTCTTTGTTGTACTCCTGATTTGTAGCCAGACATTATCGTAACACTGTGATCGACAGTCATTGAAAGCTAATTTATCCTTGTCCAGTTGTCCCAATATTATGTCACATTGACGTAACACTGTGATCGACTGTCTTTAAAAGTTAATTTATCCTTCTCCAGTTGTCTCAATATTATATCTACAATCTATCTATTTATCATCCTTTCGAGCCAAAGACGGCACATAGGGCAGAACCACAATCTCAAAAAACAGAAACCTTGCGTGCCAAAATGGCACATATTGCGGAGATCACTGCTTCCAAAACGTATGTCTCTGTTTCCATAACAATACTTTTTACAATGACAACTTCTCAAGCCATCGATCAATCTCCTTAGTCGCCTTTTACGACATGCCTGGAAGATCACAGTGTCACTATTCTTTACTTCCCTCATAATGAGGCCCGGTAACACACAGGAGTTATATCTACAATACTTACTCCATATTTTTAATGTGCTTGAATAATTCCTAAGAAAGAATCATTTACAGCTATAGTGTGTTTCCTCAAAGTTTAAATCCACATATGTAACGGTCTCCGACATTTGTTCCTGGTGAGCACCATCAGGTGTTGGTTGACTGATTATCCTTTTGAGCTGAATACAGTGCCTAGGGCAGAAGTCATAGCTCCCTATGTCCGACGGTCTGTCGCAGCCTGTTTTGATTCTTGATTGTTTCTGATACCCATAGTTGTGCTCTCTTTGATGATAGTTCTACGTGGGGTTTCTTTCAGTCTTTCTCGTTTTCTTTTACCTCTGGTGTCCAAATAAGGAACTGGTGATGTAGTCTTTTGACGACCTATGCGAGAACGTGGCCAAAAGTATTTCCAGCGACGCTTTCTAACATAGTCGGATACAACATAGTTTTGATTAGTTTCTTGTCTTATTTCTGTAGTTGGTTTGACCATTGGATGTTTAGCAGCCTTCGAAGACATTTTTTTTCAAAATCGTTTAGTCTTTGATCTGGAGCCTTTGTTTTCCAGGTGTTGAATCAAACATTCCCTTGTATTTGGCTCTATGGATGTCATATACACGTTGTTCTCTATTTGACTCTCTGGATGTCATACACACGTTTTTCTCTATTTGGCTCTCTGGATGTCATACACAAGTATTCTTCTATTTGGCTCTCTGGATGTCATACACTAGCTGTTCTCTATTTGGCTATCTGGATGTCATACGCAAGCACTGCTCTGTTTGGCTCTCTGGATGTCATACACAAGTCCTCTATTTGACTCTCTGGATGTCATACGCAAGTACTACTCTATTTGGCTCTCTGGATGCCATACACACGTTGTCCTCTATTTGGCTCTCTAAATGCCATACACACGTTGTTCCCTATTTGGCTCTCTGGATGTCATATGCAAGTTGTCCTCTATTTGGCTCCCTGGATGTCATACACAAGTTGTCCTCTATTTGGCTCCCTGGATGTCATACACAAGTTGTCCTCTATTTGGCTCCCTGGATGTCATACACAAGTTGTTCTCTATTTGGCTCCCTGGATGTCATACACAAGTTGTTCTCTATTTGGCTCTCTGGATGCCATACACAAGTTGTCCTCTATTTGGCTCCCTGGATGCCATACACAAGTTGTCCTCTATTTGGCTCCCTGGATGTCATACACAAGTTGTCCTCTATTTGGCTCCCTGGATGTCATACACAAGTTGTCCTCTATTTGGCTCCCTGGATGCCATACACAAGTTGTCCTCTATTTGGCTCCCTGGATGCCATACACAAGTTGTCCTCTATTTGGCTCCCTGGATGCCATACACAAGTTGTCCTCTATTTGGCTCCCTGGATGTCATACACAAGTTGTCCTCTATTTGGCTCCCTGGATGTCATACACAAGTTGTTCTCTATTTGGCTCCCTGGATGCCATACACAAGTTGTCCTCTATTTGGCTCCCTAGATGCCATACACAAGTTGTCCTCTATTTGGCTCCCTGGATGCCATACACAAGTTGTCCTCTATTTGGCTCCCTGGATGTCATACACAAGTTGTCCTCTATTTGGCTCCCTGGATGTCATACACAAGTTGTCCTCTATTTGGCTCCCTGGATGCCATACACAAGTTGTCCTCTATTTGGCTCCCTGGATGTCATACACAAGTTGTCCTCTATTTGGCTCCCTGGATGTCATACACAAGTTGTCCTCTATTTGGCTCCCTGGATGTCATACACAAGTTGTTCTCTATTTGGCTCCCTGGATGTCATACACAAGTTGTTCTCTATTTGGCTCCCTGGATGTCATACACAAGTTGTTCTCTATTTGGCTCCCTGGATGTCATACACAAGTTGTTCTCTATTTGGCTCCCTGGATGTCATACACAAGTTGTTCTCTATTTGGCTCCCTGGATGTCATACACAAGTTGTTCTCTATTTGGCTCCCTGGATGTCATTCACAAGGTGTCCTCTATTTGGCTCTCTGGATGCCATACACAAGTTGTCCTCTATTTGGCTCCCTGGATGTCATACACAAGTTGTTCTCTATTTGGCTCCCTGGATGTCATTCACAAGTTGTCCTCTATTTGGCTCTCTGGATGTCATACACAAGTTGTTCTCTAACTGTAGATGCTAAAAGCTGGATGAACTCATTTTATATTTCTGGTGAACGGTACGTAGTTGCTCCTGGATGCTGCTGCATATATTAAAGGTGGACCTTCATGAGTGGATCGAACTCTGCAACAAGCTTCAGAAGTTCTATAAAATTTCCATCGTTTTAACATGTAACATCAATTTGGCGCCCCCCCCCACCCCCCGCCCCAGATGCTGCGCCCGGAGATAGATGTCCCCCTTTGCAACGCCACTGCCTTGATCTCTTTTAAATTAAAAAAAAATCTACTTCAATATTTTATTGTATATTTTGTGCCTTTTCTATGACAATAATCATAGTTTTAGTCTTCTAAATATTTATTTATTTCCAATCCATATTCTTGGCTTGTCTTGTTTATTATTTTGTTCACTAGTTGCTGTAAGTCTTCTGTATTTTCTGCCATTAATATGGTATCATCAGCATATCATAGTTTATTGGTTATGTCTCCATTGATGTTTAGTCCTGGCACTCACATGACATCTTTGAAGATCTGCTCAATGTATCAGTTAAACAGACACGGTGATAGAATGCAGCCATGTCTTGCTCTTCTTTTTCTATCATTAGGTGTTGAGTTTTCATTGTTGTATTTTATCATAGCTGTTTGTTCCCAGTATAAATTACATATTAGTCTTATGTCAGCATCGTTTAGATGTATATCTGTCGATCATTTTATTTGTTGTTTATGGTGTATTCTGTCCAAAAATCTTTTCTTGTCTCACTTTTTTTCTAAATCGAACTGTTATTCTGTTTTAATTATCAATTTTATTGTTAATTCTTCCTTGTGTAACATTAAGGGAGATTTTGTTATATGGTTCATTAAACTTATTGTTCTAAAGTCACTACACTCCACAGCTCAGGTTTTTATTGGCAAAGCAATAAATATTCATGTTTTAAGGACATATGGTGTGTTTGCTGTGTTGTAAATGTTATTTCATAGGTCTGTGATAATGGCTATGCCAAAAATCCATATGGCTTTTATCATTTCAATCTGAGTGTTGTCTGGCCCTGCAGCTTTTCCTTTGTATTTATACCTTTCTCTACTTCAGATTTTGTAACCTGACACACACCTTAATGTTGGCTTCTTATCTCTAGCTTCAGTTTCGATTCCTTGAAAGTCTGGCACAAGAGAGACAACAATGGAGACTTCGTGATTGTCTTATGCCTTTGAGAACTAAGTATTAAACTGATTTCTTATTAAACAATACAAAATGTATTTTACATGATTTGTCTCATTTTGCTTAATTGTAAAAGTATTGTTAATTTAGTAGATCTTCGTTGTGCTACATTACCAGAGAGTTATGACTTTGATCTGAATGTTTAGACGTTGATATCTTCCATACTTTTTAAATTACTCATATTATAATATCACGATCACTGTTATCATTTAATGATAGATGTCAAGTTATTGTGAAATATGTCTGTTTAGTTCTTTAAATAAATTTTATTTGTTAAAATAGTCTCATGTGATAACATTTATTATATGCATATACAAATTAATGTTGATAATTAAGCTTTCAGAATGTGCATTATTTGTTCCGTTGACATGTGCAATATATTGTTTTAAAAGCTCGAGATTAATTTATTATACTCATCTATAGCCTATTTGTGTTTATCGCATTTTATGTACATTTTTGGTGACAGACTTCTAAAATTCAAAACAAGTTGCTTGCAAAACATCAAAATAATATTTGTAAAAGAAATAAAGAGCCATCGTCACGCCAGGTGGTGTATAGGGAATATGGTATTAGTGACCTTAAACATTACAGACCTTCAGCACATATTTTTTGGGGTAATGTGGTCGGTATTACGTCCGTGCCGCTTTACTTTCCAAGAAAAATATCCGTTACCCATTTAAGGCTGGGTGAACCCGGAAGCCGTCGGTTGGGATCGAACCCTACCTCTTGCCCTTGGCAGTCCAGTTCACTAACCACTGAGCTATCGTGGCTTCCAAAATAATACGTATTTATTTTAAATAAAATCAGATAATGCAGAGATGTTTAACATAACAGAGTAGTATGTGGCCGCTGATTTAGGATGAAAAGTGTGTTAGCTACTTGGACAGAAGGGGGGGGGGGGGGGGGGTTTACTAATATTATTAACACGACTCATGCTTGTCGTCGCCTATTGAAAGGAGATGCACACCTTATGTGCTGCCACAGATGCCTGAATCAAGACATCGAAAATGTAAGTGTTCAATCAAAACAGATAGAATAGCGTTGCATAAATTCTCGTGAAGGCAAATACACAAGTACCCATTTACAGTTGGCGGCATAACTCTGATAAATTATCTCTTGTTTTACTGTGGTTATAGCACTTATTCTTCAGATCCAAGCTCCCCATTTATATATTAGTTACACCAAGACGTGGTGTAGAAATAAACAATCGAATTGGTAAGGCAGCTACGACCTTCGGCAAACTCACTGAAAGGGCCTGGAACAACGCGAAACTAACACTGAAGAGTAAACTCTATTTGGATCTCATATATCAAACTTGTGTGCTTAGCACACTATTATATGGATCTGAAACCTGGACAACATACTCAAACCAGGAAAAAAGACTAAATGTCTTCCACATGCGATGTCTCCGCAAAATAATGCACATCAGATGGCAGGACAAAAAAACCAACTTAACTGTCCTGCAACTTGCTAAGACACCAACAATCATGTCGATGCTCAGATGTCGAAGACTAAGATGGCTAGGGCATGTCCAACGAATGGAAGAAAAACGCATCCCCAGGCAAGTACTATATGGTGAACTAATACACGGAAAAAGACAAATCGGCAGACCTAAATTACGATATAGAGATATCTGTAAATCATCTCTGAATGACTTCTCCATATGTGAATATGACTGGAAACATCTGGCAAGTGATCGCACATTGTGGTGAAAATGTATAAAGAACGGTATAACATCATTTGAGACTGTGCTAAGGCAAAACGTAGAAGAGAAAAGACTCATGAAAAAGGATGGTATACCCTGTGGATCAGCGAGCCTGACTTGTTCATTATGTGACCGCGTGTGTTTGTCAAACATTGGTAGAATTAACCACGAGATAAGCTATTCGACAAAAACAAAACCTCAAAAAAAAATACACAATAGCCTCCACTAGACCGTCTGACCAGACGAAAAGAGCCATATATACACTAAGAAGATCTTTGTCTTCTATGTAGACCGGCTTGATTACACCAAGACCATCTTTGTCTTCTATGTAGACCGGCTTGATTACACTAAGACCATCTTTGTCTTCTATGTAGGCTGGCTTGATTACACTAAGACCATCTTTGTCTTCTATGTAGGCTGGCTTGATTACACTAAGACCATCTTTGTCTTCTATGTAGACCGGCTTGATTACACCAAGACCATCTTTGTCTTCTATGTAGGCCGGCTTGATTACACTAAGACCATCTTTGTCTTCTATGTAGACCGGCTCGATTACATCAAGACCATTTTTGTCTTCTATGTAGACCGGCATGATTACACTAAGACCATTTTTGTCTTCTATGTAGACCGGCTTGATTACACCAAGACCATCTTTGTCTTCTATGTAGACCGGCTTGATTACACCAAGACCATCTTTGTCTTCTATGTAGACCGGCTTGATTACACCAAGACCATCTTTGTCTTCTATTTAGACCGGCTCGATTACATCAAGACCATCTTTGTCTTCTATGTAGGCTGGCTTGATTACACTAAGACCATCTTTGTCTTCTATGTAGACTGGCTTGATTACACTAAGACCATCTTTGTCTTCTATGTAGGCTGGCTTGATTACACTAAGACCATCTTTGTCTTCTATGTAGACCGGCTTGATTACACTAAGACCATCTTTGTCTTCTATGTAGGCCGGCTGGATTACATCAAGACCATCTTTGTCTTCTATGTAGGCCGGCTTGATTACACTAAGACCATTTTTGTCTTCTATGTAGACCGGCTCGATTACACTAAGACCATCTTTTTCTTCTATGTAGACCGGCTTGATTACACTAAGACCATCTTTGTCTTCTATGTAGACCGGCTTGATTACACTAAGACCATCTTTTTCTTCTATGTAGACCGCCTTGATTACACTAAGACCATCTTTTTCTTCTATGTAGACCGGCTTGATTACACTAAGACCATCTTTGTCTTCTATGTAGACCGCCTTGATTACACTAAGACCATCTTTGTCTTCTATGTAGACCGGCTTGATTACACTAAGACCATCTTTTTCTTCTAAGTAGACCGCCTTGATTACACTAAGACCATCTTTATCTTCTATGTAGACCGCCTTGATTACACTAAGACCATCTTTGTCTTCTATGTAGACCGCCTTGATTACACTAAGACCATCTTTGTCTTCTATGTAGACCGCCTTGATTACACTAAGACCATCTTTGTCTTCTATGTAGACCGGCTTGATTACACTAAGACCATCTTTTTCTTCTAAGTAGACCGCCTTGATTACACTAAGACCATCTTTGTCTTCTATGTAGACCGCCTTGATTACACTAAGACCATCTTTGTCTTCTGTGTAGACCGCCTTGATTACACTAAGACCATCTTTGTCTTCTGTGTAGACCGCCTTGATTACACTAAGACCATCTTTGTCTTCTATGTAGACCGCCTTGATTACACTAAGACCATCTTTGTCTTCTGTGTAGACCGGCTTGATTACACCAAGACCATCTTTGTCTTCTATGTAGACCGCCTTGATTACACTAAGACCATCTTTGTCTTCTATGTAGACCGGCTTGATTACACCAAGACCATCTTTGTCTTCTATGTAGACCGCCTTGATTACACTAAGACCATCTTTGTCTTCTATGTAGACCGGCTTGATTACACCAAGACCATCTTTGTCTTCTATGTAGACCGCCTTGATTACACTAAGACCATCTTTGTCTTCTATGTAGACCGCCTTGATTACACTAAGACCATCTTTTTCTTCTATGTAGACCGCCTTGATTACACTAAGACCATCTTTGTCTTCTATGTAGACCGCCTTGATTACACTAAGACCGTCTTTGTCTTCTATGTAGACTGCCTTGATTACACTAAGACCATCTTTGTCTTCTATATAAACCGGCTTGATTACACCAAGACCATCTTTGTCTTCTATGTAGACCACCTTGATTACACCAAGACCATCTTTGTCTTCTATGTAGACCGCCTTGATTACACTAAGACCATCTTTTTCTTCTATGTAGACCGCCTTGATTACACTAAGACCATCTTTGTCTTCTATGTAGACCGCCTTGATTACACTAAGACCATCTTTGTCTTCTATGTAGACCGGCTTGATTACACCAAGACCATTTTTGTCTTCTATGTAGACCGCCTTGATTACACTAAGACCATCTTTTTCTTCTATGTAGACCGGCTTGATTACACTAAGACCATCTTTGTCTTCTGTGTAGACCGGCTTGATTACACCAAGACCATCTTTGTCTTCTGTGTAGACCGGCTTGATTACACCAAGACCATCTTTGTCTTCTATGTAGACCGCCTTGATTACACTAAGACCATCTTTGTCTTCTATATAAACCCGCTTGATTACACCAAGACCATCTTTGTCTTCTATATAAACCGGCTTGATTACACTAGGACCATCTTTGTCTTCTATATAAACCGGCTTGATTACACTAAGACCATCTTTTTCTTCTATGTAGACCGCCTTGATTACACTAAGACCATCTTTGTCTTCTATGTAGACCGCCTTGATTACACTAAGACCGTCTTTATCTTCTATGTAGACCGCCTTGATTACACTAAGACCATCTTTGTCTTCTATGTAGACCGCCTTGATTACACTAAGACCATCTTTGTCTTCTATGTAGACCGCCTTGATTACACTAAGACCATCTTTGTCTTCTATGTAGACCGGCTTGATTACACCAAGACCATCTTTGTCTTCTATGTAGACCGCCTTGATTACACTAAGACCATCTTTGTCTTCTATGTAGACCGCCTTGATTACACCAAGACCATCTTTGTCTTCTATGTAGACCGCCTTGATTACACTAAGACCATCTTTTTCTTCTATGTAGACCGGCTTGATTACACCAAGACCATCTTTGTCTTCTGTGTAGACCGGCTTGATTACACCAAGACCATCTTTGTCTTCTATGTAGACCGCCTTGATTACACTAAGACCATCTTTGTCTTCTATGTAGACTGCCTTGATTACACTAAGACCATCTTTGTCTTCTATATAAACCGGCTTGATTACACCAAGACCATCTTTGTCTTCTATATAAACCGGCTTGATTACACTAAGACCATCTTTGTCTTCTATATAAACCGGCTTGATTACACCAAGACCATCTTTGTCTTCTATGTAGACCGGCTTGATTACACTAAGACCATCTTTGTCTTCTATATAAACCGGCTTGATTACACCAAGACCATCTTTGTCTTCTATGTAGACCGGCTTGATTACACCAAGACCATCTTTGTCTTCTATATAAACCGGCTTGATTACACCAAGACCATCTTTGTCTTCTATGTAGACCGGCTTGATTACCGATGTATGAAGTCTGTCTTAAACTAAACGTCCTTCAAGTCTCTGCAGAATGCTGTACTCTTTTTCGGCCCAACATTATTTCCAACAAAGATCGTCATAAGGATACCGGCACTAAAACATCACTATAAAGATCCAAAGAGAAGTTGGCCTTGGTAAAACATGTTCTCAGAGTGCCCTGGGTAGCGATACCGAGAGTAGCTTTTCACTAGACTCCAGATGTCATGATGACAAGCGTATGATTATGAGAGACATGACATAAATTATATGATAGAGAAGGGAGAGAAAGAGCCTTCACGTGGGTGTAGATGATTGAAGAGCTCACTAAGGGCAGACAACAACACGGTCTGTACACACCGTGAGCTGTGTGTTTCATCCGTTCTGATCATGTTTCGACATTCCAATTGTTTACGATGAATGATGATATCGTATTATAGGGAACAGTTGGCTGTGTTCACTTTCTGTGCGGTTTTGCCTTATGTCTTTTGGCGTGTGCTGAAACTGCTATGATGGGGACTACAGCTACATTTCCTTGTTTGGGAGATGAGTTAGTAATTCGAATGATTCCACTGGCATGGGCGGTTGAGTAATTATGGATTTTAATTCGTTCGCTGTGATACCGGGGCCTTCCATTTTCAGAGAACCAAAGATAACAATAGGGATCTCTAGTAGTGGTCCCATATGGGCATGACTATTTATGTCCCTTACAAGCATCTACGTTTATATTTGGGTAATTTTCGTTAGAATAAACTTTTGGGAGATCTCTACTCTACAGGCGACTTGACATTCTTGAGCTCAACACTAACTGATAAGTAAAGTAAAGAGCGACGTCACGCCAAGTGGCGTATAGGGAATATGGTGTTAGTGACTATAATTTTTATATTATAATTTTGTTACCTTAGGCACGTGATTTTTGGGGTAACATGGTCGATATTACGCCGGTGCTGCTTTACTTTCCCAGAAAAAAATCCGGTACCCATTTAAGGTTGGGTGAACCCGGAAGCCGTCGATCAGGATCGAACTCGACTCTTTGTAGTCCAGTTCACTAACCATTTTGAGCGATCGTAGCTCCCTAACACAAACTGATGCTCAAGAATAAATTTTAAAAAAACTCAACAATATATATCTCTGGTCAAATAGGCTTGCAGATCAACACGACCATAACAAATGTCATGGATAGTGTTAACAAAGCTTCTGACGTAACAGTTAACAATGTCATTTTACGAAAAGTTATAAATTTTATCTAGTTAGACAGCAAAATGTTCAGAGATGGAGACATATCATACATCATGACACATATCCCACTAGCATCAAATGCTTTCAACAGACTGACGAACATCTGGAGATCCAAAGGTCTCAGTCAACGAGCAAAACTTACACTGTTCAACTCCTGTGTGATACAAGTGCTAACATATGGATGTGATACAAGTGCTAACATATGGATGTGATACAAGTGCTAACATATGGATGTGATACAAGTGCTAACAAATGGATGTGATACAAGTGCTAACATATGGATGTGATACAAGTGCTAACATATGGATGTGATACAAGTGCTAACATATGGATGTGATACAAGTGCTAACATATGGATGTGATACCAGTGATAACATATGGATGTGATACAAGTGCTGACATATGGATGTGATACCAATGCTAACATATGGATGTGATACCAGTGATAACATATAGATGTGATACAAGTGCTAACATATGGATGTGATACAAGTGCTAACATATGGATGTGATACCAGTGATAACATATAGATGTGATACCAGTGCTGACATATGGATGTGATACCAATGCTAACATATGGATGTGATACCAGTGTTAACATATGGATGTGATACCAGTGCTAACATATGGATGCGATACCAGTGCTGGCGTATGGATATGATACCAATGCTAACATATGGATGTGATACCAGTGATAACATATAGATGTGATACCAGTGCTGACATATGGATGTGATACCAATGCTAACATATGGATTTGATACTAGTGCTGACATATGGATGTGATACCAGTGCTAACATATGGATGTGATTCCGGTACTAACATATGGATGTGATGCCAGTGCTAACATATGGATGTGATACCAATGCTAACATATGGATGTGATACCAGTGCTAATATGTGGATGGATACCAGTGCTAACATATATGGATGATACAAGTGCTAACATATGGATGTGATACCAGTGATAACATATTAATGTGGTACCAGTCCTAACTTATGGATGTAATACCAGCACTAACATTTGGATATGAAAGTTGAAAATCCATCCAGACTTTAGATCGGAAATTAAATGCCTTTGAAAACAAATGTCTTCGTATGATCCTAAACATGCGCTGGAAAGATTACATTTCAAACGATCAAATAAGAGACGAATAAAAAAAAAAAAAAAGAATATATGTGGAGCTTTATAAGAAGGCGTTGGAAATACATCGGACAAGTGCTGAGAATGAATGAAGAAATATTTCCCCATCAGGTTTTCATTTGAAAACCATCTAGTAAAGGAAAATGAGACAGACGCAGAAAATTACTGCACAGAACAATTAGTAAGGAAGGCTCAACCATGGGACTAAGAAACAACCAAGAACTACATGAACAAATAGTCAATCATGGAGAATATGACATCCGTTCTATGTGCCGCCTTCGAACTGAGAGGATACTGATGGTGATGAATTTCCATTTGTTTAACAAACAAAAAAAGTAAAGTACCCCCGTCACGCCAAGTGGCGTATAGGGAATATGGCGCTAGTGACCATACATTTTACAGACCTTCGGCACAAGATTTTTGGGGTAATGTGGTCGGTATTACGCCCGTGCCGCTTTACTTTCCAAGAAAAAAATCCGGTACCCATTAAAGGCTGGGTGAACCGGAACCCGTCGGTTGGGATCGAACCCTACCTCTTGTCCTTTGTAGTCCAGTTCACTAACCACTGAGCTATCGCGGCTCCCCATTAGTTGAACAGACTCCTATATATTCCACCCAGTACTCTCCCCTTCATAGAGTTAGCCAGTTAAATGGACGTTGGTGTATGCCTGCGTTATTTCCCATATTTGACTTCCGCAGACGATGATGATGATTAATGATGATGCCGCTTCCGCCAGCGCGTGTAGGATCCTGCGTTGTGTGAAGACCAGCACCTTCTATCTCCTCCCTTCTTTGTTGCAACTGAATTAATTACAGCGGCCGCCCACCAGTGGCGTCGCTAACCTTGATTGTTGACTTGACGACTGCAGCAAGGACGGCTCATTAAGAACAGAGCCTTCAACCACTTGGAGCTGCCACTCTGTTGATGCTGTGAAGTCTCCTTACACCTTGAGCCTTCACGTGCCCGTTGCTCAGCGTCTGACCTCACGCCTGGTTTACACTGTCTCCCACGCCCGCATGACCTGGCACGATTGAACACCACAATCACCCTGGGCTTGTAAGGTCGGACTTGTCCGACTGCCTGGAGGCTATGAAGGGGAATCCCCCTACTGTGTCAGCCCATGTTGGGGCACTCTGTCCTTGTCTGATACTAATGGTCAATTGATCGTTTCTTGTAGTACTCCCGTTAGTGATTGACACCCCAGCGTCCTCTCTCACTGGGGACAGACAATTACAGCTAGCGCTATAAGAACATCACTGAACACCAGGTAAAACACACTCCTGAAGTTTTTATTCTCATAAGAACTAAATCACATTTCACAATCTCAAGTTATAATTATGATGGTATTTCAGCCGCCTTGCACACACATCTTGAATACTCTCCTGCCTCACTCTACTCGTGGTTGTCAATAACTTCAGCCACAAGCACTCAATGCAGCCTAGCACACACATCTGAATACTCTCCTGCCTCACACTACTCGTGGTTGCCAATAACTTCAGCCACAAGCACTCAATGCAGCCTTGCTGCTACTCACAATGTTGGGCGATCTGGGTTTCACTTCCCTTCGCCAATATGGTGATCTAGTGGAGAATCATACTCTGTCTCGCGCCCTGTCTTAATGTCCAGGACCCTTGCGAGCTATTACGATACTTGATACGAACTGTCGTGTACTATGACACATAGCTTCATAGGATTTCTTCTCTTGAAGCTCATCAGGGAATTGCTCCCGACTTGACGAATAATTGTTCGCTGTGCGCTGGCACAACTACATTACTTGCTATAGTCCGTTCAGATTCGTTTGCCTAGACATTAATTTATTTTTTTCAAAAACTTATTGTTCATTTGCATTGATCTTTTGAAGTTAGGTTTAGAATACTAATGTCGCTATAAAAATATTTTTTTATCAAAGAAATGTGATCCAGTTTCAAAGATGCCTTAGTTAACCTATATTAAAAAAAAGTTAATCGATATTATAAACACCGGCGGGATTATGTAGATGCTTACATCTCACAGCTGATTCTTTAACATATAGGCATGACCTTCACGGCTGAATGCGCACCGTCCTAAAATAGTTATGTTTCCACTATAAATTTTTATAAAGAAATGTTACATATGAAATTTCCCGTTTAGCACAAAATGACATTTTAGCCGAAACCGGAAATTATGTGACGTCAAAATCACGGCCGTAGACTCGAGTTCGAGTCATACTTCAGAGGCAAATCTCAATACATGTATTTACAGAAAGGAGGCGGCACTATCCATATTATCTTCTGCAAGTCTATGTGAGAATGAATATAAAGGCAAAATATTTTACTGAGCATAACATTGTTATAAAGATTTATACAAGAACGTGGCCATAGATGTTTGAGACTACCTCAATATCATGCACACTTAAATCCTATAGAACTAGTTTGGGCAAAAGTTAAAGGACACGTAGCATATACAAATAAAACTTTCAAATTATGCGATGTTGAGACACTTACAAATCAGGCTCTATCAAATATAAATAAAGACTACTGGGTAAAATGTGAGGATCATGTGTTACGACAAGAAGAGGAATATTGGAAAAAGGATGGTTTGTTGTTTGTTCAGCCGAAAGCAGTAATCGACCTATTTGACTCGTCTGATTCTGAATGATCATTACTCTGATTAAGTCTACAGATAAATAGTTTGATTTGCAAAATGTCCTAGTTGATTTGTTAAACAGTTTATTGTTCAAGACCACCCAAGCAATCAAAAATATGTTATAAGCAAACCAACAACCATTACTTTGAATGGAAGCCTGCTTGAGTCAGTACAGAAGTTCAGCTATCTTGGATCCACTATTACAGCCACACTTTCCTTAGATGAGGAACTAAATGTACGTATTTGAAAGGCAGCGACAACATTTGGGAAACTCACACCAAGAGCATGGAACTATATCAAATTGACTCTACGAACAAAAGTTCTATATATAATTTAAAATTTGTATACTTGCCACCAAGTAAAATTTTATGGACACGCCTATGGGTCATCGTTGCACTAGATTACTGTAAAACATTTTGATTAGGGTCAAAATAATAGTTACATGGGCAAAGATCAAAGGAATTCGCCGCTTTAAGAAAACCGTTATAGCTAGACATCGAGTAACACATATGTTCTCGTGACATGGACATTTTAACACCGTATGCCAAAAATCATGTGAAATCATCAAGAACTTTTTGAATTATAAATCATAACATCTCGGCAAACGATTCTGAACGGACTATAACTTCTCTTGAAGCTAACTCGGTGACATATTCACCTCTTTACAATAAATGTTCGTGTATTATGACACAACAATTCATAGGATTACTTCTCTTGAAGCTACTCAGGGAATTGCTCCCGACTTGACGACTAATTGTTTGTTATGCGCTGGCACAACTACATTACATGCTAACTTCTCTTGAAGCTAACTTAGTGCTATATTCACACTTTGACAATAATGTTCGTGTACTATGACACACTACATGAGATGCTTACTTCTCTTGAAGCTAATCTATTGACTATTCTCGACTTAACAGACATTGTTCGTGGTAATAAAACACAACCACAGTCTAGGAATCTTTCTCTGGCAGCTAACTTTGTGACTATTCACAAATCAATCTTAAAGCTAACTTAATGACGATTCACAAATTTATCTTGAGGTTAACCTAGGGACGATTCACAACTTGCTAATACTGCTCTAAGGTTGATGTTGCTCACTTGTATCCTAGCCTATCCTTACTATCTACTGTTCTACATACTCTTCTGTTCTCCTGGAAACAGAATCTGTTCCCTGTCGCGTCAATACACCAACTAACTTGTAGATCGCTCTCGGTTGTACTAGCTCCCCCTTGATCCCAAGTACCGGCTGTAACAACAAAACACAGCCGTCTGTATCAGATCCTCGCTACTTCTAGTATGAATCTAAAATCTACCAATTCCTGCCTTTGTCTACTTAACTCCCCTTGCCTCGTTTCTAATCATGCTTCACGTTTTTCTCCTATTTCACGAAGTGTTCACTTTTCTCGTGGTTCACGACATATTCACCTGTTCACGCCCCTCGCGGACACCTCACTTTATTTGTTATTTTTATTTGTATCCACTACCTCACCCCTACTTGTCTTCTCAACCGCTCACTGCTATCCCCTGCTTTAGGTGTTGTTCAGTTCAAGCCAGTTATATTTGTGCATTTCAACCCGACACATTCGTCTTCGGCATGAATACATTTCTAATTAACAATTGTTGACACCGATCATCTTTGGTCAACTCTTTTAGACTGCTGACTGTCAAATTTCTTTTAACGTTTGCAGAGTGCACACACAAACCTGTTTTGCGCCGTCATCCGGAAGGGCTAGACATCACATCTAATTACCCAAAGACCAGGGGAGGGCAAAGGCACGAAGAAACCAGGATTCGAAGAGAAAGGTTCCTACTGCCTCCGACGATATTCGAACCCAGGATTTTCTTACACGGAGACCGACGCCTTACCTTT
Organism: Megaustenia siamemsis; assembly: GCA_032433765.1. Lineage (NCBI taxonomy): Eukaryota > Metazoa > Mollusca > Gastropoda > Stylommatophora > Ariophantidae > Megaustenia > Megaustenia siamemsis. The sequence continues at coordinate 29,837,921 of JAVIAB010000091.1, forward strand.
AGACCCATTTCCTCCAATTGTCCCGATATTTTAGTTATTTCCCTTTGTTTATTTACTTCCTTACTATTCCCCATTTGGAGAGATAAAGAATAACTTTAGCGTTAAGATTAGACTGATGGGCACCCTTGTTGTATCAGATTCTTTCCTCTTCTAAACGTTAGCGAAACGTGGACTCCTGCAGCAGACACAACAATACAAGATGTGGAGAATAACGTGCAGCAGACACAACAATACAAGATGTGGAGAATAACGTGCAGCAGACACAACAATACAAGATGTGGAGAATAACGTGCTGCAGACACAACAATACAAGATGTGGAGAATAACGTGCAGCAGACACAACAATACAAGATGTGGAGAATAACGTGCAGCAGACACAACAATACAAGATGTGGAGAATAACGTGGAGCAGACACAACAATACAAGATGTGGAGAATAACGTGGAGCAGACACAACAATACAAGATGTGGAGAATAACGTGCAGCAGACACAACAATACAAGATGTGGAGAATAACGTTAACTAAGATCTTGACATCACTTACTTTGATCGTATCACAAATGAAAAAGTTCACACACAAAAAATTCGTTCTCTTTCTGGCTTTCACAGGATGACCAGTAAAGGAATTGATTGTGCTCTTAGTCATCCGTCCTTAGAAGGACTTTAAGTGGGCGTAAATGCATTGTGTTGTCGTTCGCAGTAGAAATGGGATATTTGCTTCTTTCACCCCAGGACATCCGACTTCAGCAAGGTATTTTTGAGTTCCGGGTTGCATCCCCTCTCCATCTCTACTCACTTGCCAGACTAGACTGCGTAGTCTGTTTCTAGGGGGACCGCGAAGAGGTGGACAAGAGTATGGATAGTTCAGGTTCACTGAGCCTGGCCCAAACCACCAACTTGAAGTCGCTGACAACTTTCAGTCTCTGCCCCTATATTTTCAAGTTTTTGTTTACAATTTCTCTCATAAATTATTTCGCGTGTTTTATTTCCCGTTTTTAATCTTTCGAGAAAATTCTCCATGTCTGACACTGGTTGCACTATAAACGATGTTTCTATTAATTTTTTTCTGAAACTGACGAGGCTTTCAATTTCATCAGTCTGAAAATTTTTAACGGAATCACTTTTTGGGAAGAGAATGACCACGTCAGCGAGATAGAAGCAGATATAGACTAAAATGACGTGAAAATGACGCAACAACAAAAAATGCAGCGTGTACCCTCAAGGTAAGAGATGGATAGGTGAATCTATGACAATATGCACCCTAAACTACATACAAACACAACGGAGTAAAATCGAGCTCCATGGTGGCTAACTCTTGATGTGGTGACGTCATAACATGATAGGGGCGGTCTGGTGTATTACTAACCATATCGCCCATAAGTGTGCCAATACAAACTTATCAATAGTATGTCTACACTATAACAATCGCTAGGTAGCCGCGATAGCTCAATGGTTAGTGAACTGAACTACAAAGGACAAGGCGTAGGGTTCGATCTAACCGACGGCTTCCGGGTTCACCCAGCCTTAAATGGGTACCGGATTTCTTCTGGGAAAGTAAGGTGTCACGGGCGTAATACCGACAACATTACCCAGAAAATCATGTGCCGAAGGTCTGTAAAATGTATGGTCACTAACACCATATTCCCTATACGCTACTTGGCGTGACGGGGGCTCTTTACTTTTTTTTTTTACTTATAACAATTGCTATGTCATGCGAATATAACAAAACACTTCATTTGTTAAGCTTTAATTCTATCTTTCTTTTAATTCCCAGAATGCATCACGAGTTTTTATTTTATTGGAGTATATCTCTTGTGTGGGAGCCGCGATAGCTCAGTGGTTAGTGAACTGGACTACAAAGGACAAGAGGTAGGGTTTGATCCCAACCGACGGCTTCCGGGTTCACCCAGCCTTAAATGGGTACTGGATTTTTTCTGGGAAAGTAAAGCAGCATGGGCGTAATACCGACCACATTTCCCCAAAAAGCATGTGCTGAAGGTCTGTAAAATATAGGGTCACTAACTCCATATTTCCCTATACGCCACTTGGCGTGACGGGGGTACTTTATTTTTTTTTTTAATATATCTCTTGTGTATATTTTCGCAAACAAATTAGAATGATACGTATTATATTATATATAAGTACATTTTTTTTAACATTTTCGCATACGTCTGCATCAAAATATATGGATAAATATTTTTTAAATACCAGTGCTCGTGTAAGTTTTGTATTGTCTTGTTGATTTCAGAAAATAAAATATTTGGTATTTCAAACCAGTTTGTGTTTCTGTAGTATTCATGGTTAATTAAATACAGCATGCTAGGAATGAAATTAATGGGGATCTCAATATTTTAAAATTATAAACCTGTACTATTATAATATATAAGACATTAACGTCTTTCTGTTAAACGAGTTATCTCTCCTGATTGACAGCACTTATTTAAATGTATCGTCAACTGCTTCTAGTTTTTGTGCATTTAATTTAATATTTTTTAAACAAAGTTTAGGGTACTTTTAAGGGCATTCCCATGGGTCTCAAATGACAGATTAGAGAATGACCGGGTAAAGAACAAGGAGACGTTACTCCAAGCAGAAAGACGCTAAACTAGAACTTTACAGATATTGTACCATTTCAAAGCATACATTTTGCTTTGCTGGCGTTCGCTCTATGATTAAATGGAAACACCTTCTCATTGAGAATCCTCTAAGAAAGCCTGAGCATTGAAAGACAGACACTGTCATGAGAACTCATTGGAAAAGAGGAAGCCATGTATACATGGGAAAGAGAAATCATGGAAACCCTTAAGCTTATGAGCAGCGTTAGGATATGACCCACCTGGTGTTAAGTTGCTTTAGCTGCCTTCTCTATCTTGAATCGGTTCACCAATCTACCTTCCAACGAGCTCTCCGCATTTCCCGTCCAGAGCCATTCACCCCATCCCTCGCGGCTTCTCCGATTGAACTATATTCACCCTCATAACTTAGTTGCGGTGAAGATTGTTAACTGGTACCGCTATATTCACCCTCATAACTTAGTTGCGGTGAAGATTGTTAACTGGTACAGCTATATTCACCCTCATAACTTAGTTGCGGTGAAGATTGTTAACTGGTACCGCTATATTCACCCTCACAACTTAGTTGCGGTGAAGATTGTTAACTGGTACAGCTATATTCACCCTCACAACTTAGTTGCGGTGAAGATTGTTAACTGGTACAGCTATATTCACCCTCACAACTTAGTTGCGGTGAAGATTGTTAACTGGTACCGCTATATTCACCCTCACAACTTAGTTGCGGTGAAGATTGTTAACTGGTACAGCTATATTCACCCTCACAACTTAGTTGCGGTGAAGATTGTTAACTGGTACAGCTATATTCACCCTCATAACTTAGTTGCGGTGAAGATTGTTAACTATCTATCTATCTATTGACCTTTCGAGCCGTAACCGGCCCATAGGGCGTAGACCAAGATACACCTTCTCCTATATGAATTTTTGTTCTAGCAGTTTTCTTTTAAAGATATTTTATCAAATCTCGCCATCTGTCTCTGTTCTGTGCAAGCAGTTCTATCTCATTGAGGGAGCCGACTCCTGCTGCTCTTGCCTCTCTCATCAATGTTCTTCTCAGTGTCTCCCTGGGTCTTCCTCTTTTTCTTTTACCTGTTGTTTCCCATATGAGGGCTTGCTGTGCTATTCGATTATTATCTCTTCTCATCACATGTCCAACGTATGACCATCGTCTTTTCTTTATTACTGAAGATATTAATGGTTGATTGAAGATTGTTAACTGGTACCGCTATATTCACCCTCACAACTTTGTTGCGGTGAAGATTGTTAACTGGTACAGCTATATTCACCCTCACAACTTAGTTGCGGTGAAGATTGTTAACTGGTACCGCTATATTCACCCTCATAACTTAGTTGCGGTGAAGATTGTTAACTGGTACAGCTATATTCACCCTCACAACTTAGTTGCGGTGAAGATTGTTAACTGGTACAGCTATATTCACCCTCACAACTTAGTTGCGGTGAAGATTGTTAACTGGTATCGCTATATTCTCCACTCTTATCCCACTACCCGTCTACTTTTTGGTCATCATCCTCTTATCGCCTTCAAACGCGACAGGAGTCAGAGAGACATTCTTGTCAGGAACCGCCTCCCCCGCTCAAACCACAAACAGCTAGGCACTGTTCCATGTGGACGTCGAGTCTGTAGTACTTGTGGCCATGGACTTCGCACCGACTCCGTCCTGTTCCCAATGAGCGATGTAATATATCAAGGAGGGTTTTACATGCATGTCGCGGATTAGTATTTACGCCATAATATGTCAGCATTGCTATAGATGACTTATATTGGCGAGTCAGGACGACATCTTTGTGAAATATTCTGTGAGCATTTTCGTGATGAGCAGAAGACTGGGACTACGGTGTCGTCCCATTTCAATTCCCAAGGCCATAGTGCTAAACCCGACATACGAGCCACTGGCATTATCTGACGTCACTTTAACAATCGTAGCTTGTTCGTCCTTGAGAATCGTCTGAGTCCAGTTGGGTTCGCTGTTCCCACAAGGCATAAACATATTGTTTTCATACATCATAGGATGCCTAGTACATATTTCTTATTCTCGTGTGCACCTTTACATTTGCGTATATTTGTCTGCACGTGTACTTGCAAATAAGGACATCTACGGGCGTGTATTGTGACAATATATACATAAGTATATGCTTATGAACATATGGTTATGCATGCATGCATTTAGACACATCTGTTTGGAGTGCAATGTTCCCACTACATACTCTAGCTGTTCCCTGCTCATTAGATGATAATAAACGAGGATTGTTCCCTGCTCATTAGGTGATAATAAACGAGGATTGTTCCCTGCTCATTAGGTGATAATAAACGAGGATTGCTCCCTGCTCATTAGATGATAATAAACGAGGATTGTTCCCTGCTCATTAGGTGATAATAAACGAGGATTGTTCCCTGCTCATTATATGACAACAAATGATGATTGTTCCCTTCTGATGTTAGAAATTAGCTCTCCTTTTTGCTTTGTTCTCTTTTAGAACACCCTCATTACTCTTGTGAGCTGTCTATTCTCAATATTCTTCTGTAAAAGCACATTCATGTGGTTGAACCTAACAATGAAGAGCTCTTTTACCTACTTGCATTAACAAACATGGGTCGCATACAACCTTTCTCATTCTTTAGAAAGCCACCTTTGCCTGAGCTATTCTGCACCATCTTTGTTATATCATTACCATATGCAGCTAACATGATTTCTTGACATTTAAATTCATTTCCCTGTTGTAATACTATCCTATTTTTGCCATTCTAGAATTCTCTGACCATTTTCGTTCATTTTGCCAGTACCATGGTGACCTAGGTGTGATGATCAGATCCAATGCGTGCATTTAGATCGCCAAGCACGTAAAGTTGTTCTGCTTTTGGGATTGAATCCAAGGTAACTTGGAGCATCTCATAAAATTGATCTTTATCTGCTGTGGTTGCTGACATTGTTGGTGCATATGCGCTAATGATGTTAATTGGTCCAGCTTTTAAATGGATCTTTAGTGTTATTATGCGTTCTGATGTACCACTTGGGGTGTTTATATAATGTATGAGCTCATTATGCACAGAAAAACCCACTCCATGTAAGCGAGGTTGCTCAGGTTTTAGCCCCTGCCAGAAAAAGGTGTAATTTTTTCCCCTGACTGAACCACAATCTGCAAGCCTTGTTTCCTGAAGGGCTGCAATATCAACATGTAGTCTCTGCAGCTCCATGTCGATGAGGGCTGTTTTCCTGATGTTTTCTACATTCGTGAGGTTGGTGTTATTAAATTCAGGACACATGGTTCTAACGTCCCATGTGCCGAGTATGAGAGATTGTGTCTTCCTTCTGCTGTGTCCTAACGTTCCATGTGCCGAGTATGAGAGATTGTGTTTTCCTTCTGCTGTGTCCTAACGTTCCATGTGCCGAGTATGAGAGATTGTGTCTTCCTTCTCCTGTGTCCTAACGTTCCATGTGCCGAGTATGAGAGATTGTGTCTTCCTTCTGCTGTGTTCTAACGTTCCATGTGCCGAGTGTGAGAAGTTGTGACTTCCTTCTGCTGTGTCCTAACGTTCCATGTGCCGAGTATGAGAGATTGTGTCTTCCTTCTGCTGTGTCCTAACGTTCCATGTGCCGAGTATGAGAGATTGTGTCTTCCTTCTGCTGTGTCCTAACGTTCCATGTGCCGAGTATGAGAGATTGTGTCTTCCTTCTGCTGTGTCCTAACGTTCCATGTGCCGAGTATGAGAAGTTGTGACTTCCTTCTGCTGTGTCCTAACGTTCCATGTGCCGAGTATGAGAAGTTGTGACTTCCTTCTGCTGTGTCCTAACGTTCCATGTGCCAGGTATGAGAGATTGTGTCTTCCTTCTGCTGTGTCCTAACGTTCCATGTGCCAGGTATGAGAGATTGTGTCTTCCTTCTACTGTGTCCTAACGTTCCATGTGCCGAGTATGAGAGATTGTGTCTTCCTTCTGCTGTGTCCTAACGAGGATGGAACTGACATTTCAGCTTGTTTGCTATGCCTGGGCCAATAATATGGAGATAATGCTTTGCCCAAAACACACTAGCCCCCTCTCGTCTCCTCTTTGAAGTGTTCCGAAGGAGGGACTAGGTCCTTACGTTCGGAAACAAAGTTGAGTTGCAGGGGGATGCCAGAAGATGGATAATACACCACCGACTGCCTTAAGGTCACTCCCTCCGGATTTTCTGTTTGGGTTTACTCCCGTAGCCTTCAAACTCTCATGAGTCTTCTCACGAGGCAGTGAGCGAGTTGGACAAGAAAGCCGCTGTCGGATATAGGCATTTACCGATGCAACAGTGAAAACAATTACCTATCATCGATAGTTTTATCCCGATCGAAAAGTAGAAAATATCCACTTAGCAACAAGAATTGATTGCACTATGAAACATAGAATATGTTTCATAGTGCAATAACTCAATATTCCTGTATGGTGCAGAAACATGGACATTAGACAAGTAAACAGAACAGAAAATTGAAGCCTTTGAAATGTGGATTTATAGAAGAATAGGTAGAATTGGATGGAAACAAAAGATAACAAACGATGAAGTTTTAAAACAACTGAAAACAAAAAGAGAACTGCTGAACACAATTAAGACAAGACAAATTAAATTTTTGGGGCATGTTAAAAGACACAACAGCCTACTAAAAGTAATATTGGAAGGAAAAATACAAGGCAAATGAGGCAGAGGCAGACCAAGACTAACATGGACGAGTAACATCAAAAGATGGACAAGTCAATCTATGTCAGCCTGCACCATCAAAGCAAGAAACAGAGTAGAATGGCGATCCATGGTAGCCAACCTTCGTTGCGGAGAGGGCACACGATGATGATGATGATGAAACATAGAAATCAAAAGAAATTAGGTTAAATACACAGAAAAATGTTCAACTCAAATGTTAAATCAGCCCTGGCTGTGGGGCATGGAGATTTAAAACAACAATCACAAAGATACAGACTTCCATTAATGGATGTTTGCATAGAAATGAAGGATGGAAATGGCAGGAGAAAATCACTAACATAGAACTATGGGAAAGTACCAGACAAACACCAAAAGATGAGGAGATGTGACAAAAGATGATGGTGCTGGACACACACTGGAAGCCAACTGAGAGTATTACATGACAGGCCCTTTTTGGAATCCTCAGGGGTAGGACAACACATACTTGGAGAAGACAGGTGGAAACATAGGTGAAAAAAAAGGGAAAAACATGGAATGATTTTAAGAAAATAAACAGGAAAACTTGGCAAGTGTTTGTCGAAGGCCTATGCCCAACCACAGGGATCTTGAAGATAGAATTATATAAATAATAAAAAAGTTACATGAAAAATATCTACTTGGATTATTGTAAAATTTCAGTTAAGTTTCACAAAACCACGAGCACTCTGAGAAAAAACAAACAAAACGAAGCAAATAACCAAAATAACAGTTTCTTTATTGTAAGTATGTCAGACTGTCCACCTGTAAAAAGTTATGTCCAGAGATACACAACAAAAGTTAAATGCTGCATATTTCTGCCATAGACCTAGCATAAGAAAAAGTGTCTATGGAGTCCATGTTACTGAAAAACACAAATAATGACAAAAGCATCAAAGTTTTCAGCTACTCAGACTAGACATTTAGCACGTGGACTCTAATCACAGCGGCACATTCCATAACAAAAGATCTAACTATGACTACAACAAAATATGTCTAATTAATACTGTAAAACGCATAATATCATTTGTATTTTTCTTTGAAATAAATATGTTAATAATACTAACACTGGTCCACCTATTACGGCAGATTCATCAAATAAGGTCACAGAATTATCCAACACAAAAGTGTTTCACAGCAGAATTATGTAACTGTCTCATGCATAACATGACATAAGAACAATCTAACAATTTGATTTATTAAAGTATTGATATTACAAGAAGTTCTGTTTAAAGGACTTCATTTGCAGAGCACAGAAGATATAACACTAAGGTGTTTACCATACCTTCCATCTTGTAAGATCATCCTTAATTTGCATAACATTTTTTTTTTTTAAACATGCATACACACACACATAGGCTTGAAAGTTCATACAAGGCATATGTAAGGAAAATAGATCTTTTTGTGAGACTTTTACCTGTTTTTCTTTCTATAAATAAATCTACAACTCTTTTTATAAATAAATTGTCTGTAAAAATAATAAAAACAACTCCTATTATAAAATTTTATGGAAAAAATGTTTCATTCAGTATTATAATTAAGCACTGTTGTATTGGAAAGTAACTATGTATGCCTCAAATAACTATTTTTAAAAATGAGAATTGTCAAAAGGTGTATTTTTAACATATTTTTTTTTAAATTAACGTGTTAATGAACAGTCATACCTTCCATACTGTAATGGTTTCCCCTTAATGTGTTAGGGTTCTTCTAAAAATCTGGCCTGTAAGCCAAGGCAATTCATAAGGAAACACAGGCCACTTGTAGGAATACTTTTGCATATTTAGCTCCTTAACATAAATCTACACATAACATTTGGGAAAATAAAATTTAGATCGAAGTGCAAAAATAGGTCTGCTTTAAAGTGTACTCGCCAATTAAATCACAATAAACCTTCATTTTAAACAGACTATAAATATCTAGACAGACCCGCCATGCAACAAGAGTACAGATAACCAATAAAAATGCAGTTTCACTGCGATCTTTTACAATGGTAAATACAGTCTAGTATAAGCTGGAAGAAATAGTCTGAGGTTGAATGGATTGTGTCTTACCAAGAAGAAAACAAAAAAAAAGGAGTCAAGATAAACTAGACATACTACACTTTGTGTCTGGAAAAGGAAGGAGGGTGTGTATATGTTTTTTTTCCCTCCCATTCAGAGAATAGAACTTTTAAAATTTGGCATAAAAATATGACAGGTATGAATACAGGAATACATCATACTTGTAAACAATAATAAAAGTATGACAATCACCCCCAAAATATGATATGTAAGGATTGTTTACTTTGCAGGGATTTATTTTATCTGGCTACAGGTTTGTCTCAAATAAATGTGAAAGGTATGGTATACAGTTTGATTCTGTATTAAAACACATGCATTTGAACATCGCAGGTTTTAAGTATCAAGGTGTCACAACAAAATGGGGTTTATAGTTTAGAAATTGTGATGCTTCACACTGTCACACCACCGGAGCTCAACTTCTATAAATGGATCATTTTAATCAAACTCTTTCCCTTGTTAACAAGTTAGCTGATTCGTTGTAAAACTGTTCAAATAAACATTTGCACCTCGAAAATATTAGCTGGGATTTCCCCTCATTACTAATTTATTTTATAAGCAGACATTTGCAAAACAACATTTTAAGGCTTATGCCAGCTATGAATATGATAGGTCACATATGTGCTCATTTTATATTTTCTTTTCATATTTAAATTTCATAACAATAACAATTGTTATCTCATGCTAAATGCAACAAACTTCAGACTATCTGGCCCTTGAAGATGAAGTATTAAAATGCTACAAATTTGGCACTGTTCATCTCCTGTCTATCTCACAAAGCATCATCAATTGACACCAAGCTTGCGTTTCAAAGACTCTGGCATCTCTGGTGGTGGGGGTCGGGGCAAGCGGAACACCACCTTGACAGTGTCGTAGATGAACCACTGGGCAGCAGTGAGAGTACCAATCATGATGATCCTGGGGAACAAGCCCTTCCACATACCTGCCCAAGAGAGAATGAACAAATCAATAATGGCTCTGTATACTTTGAGTATTGTTTAAATAATCTCTCTATCAATATTTTTTTTTTATAAATCAATATAACTTCCATACAAATGAAAATTGTTTAACTAAATTCTCTCTTTATCTCTTCAGATACAATAAAACATTCAATAACTTCCAAACAAAAGAGTAAACTTTCTATCCCTCTCTCTTTCTCTCTCTCTCTCTATCTAGATGTAAACAAAATTCAATAACAATTCCATACCAAACAGTACTTTTAACTAATCGTTATCTGAGCTTATGAAGAAATAACCTCAAAGCCAAAGATAGAAGTAATGGTTTCAACAAGGAAAAAGAAATTCCTAAATGTACAATTAAATTAAATGGAACAGTAATAAAACAGGTCAATGAACTCAAATACCTGAGAATATATGAAGTCAAATACCTGAGAATATATGAACTCAAATACCTGAGAATATATGAAGTCAAATACCTGAGAATATATGAACTCAAATACCTGAGAATATATGAACTCAAATACCTGAGAATATATGAACTCAAATACCTGAGAATATATGAACTCAAATACCTGAGAATATATGAACTCAAATACCTGAGAATATATGAACTCAAATACCTGAGAATATATGAACTCAAATACCTGAGAATATATTAACTCAAATACCTGAGAATATATGAACTCAAATACCTGAAAACTTCGGTTGGATGATGTATAAAAGAGGAAAGATGCAAAATAGCTCTGGAAATGGCTGCATTAAAATGAAAAATATATTATGCAGCCAATCTTTGACAAAGAAGATAAGAAATAGAATCCTTCATAGTTATGCAGAGGAAGTCTTGATATATGGATGTGAATCATGGACAAAGGAGAGCAGACAAGAAAATCTATGGTGGACACAGAAATGAAGTTTTAAAAATGAGAGTTCAAAATATTATGGACAGCTAACAAGTGTAATGAGGATGATTCCATTGGCACAGGCAGTTGAGCAATTATGGATTTTAATTTGTTTGCAGTGATACTGGGGCCTTCGACTAACCATAACCACAAGAGGTTGTTCTGTGCAAATATCAGGTGGAAATACTTCTGGGTATAATAGGTGGGCAGAGAAGAGAACAAATAAAGATGTTCTGAAACAGCTGAAAACGAAGAAAGTCTTCCACGACTTTGGGAAAGGAGATGGACAGGAGAAGCTATGTCAATATGTACCTTCAAGGCAAGAGATGGGGTGAAATGGTGATCTATGGTAGCCAAAAGATAAATAAACAAGAAACTTAAAGACCAACATAGCAGCATATCAAATGTCACCTTCATTCAAACAAAAAATGGCAACAACAATCAATAAATAGTAAACTTTTTCCATATCTCTAGTGTCATGTCAACCATTTGTGTAAAGGAGAAAGATTACAATGGGAATGAGATTAATTGGGACAGAAAAAATATCCAAGTCTGTACCAATGGGACATATGTCGTGATAACAAATCTCTCTCTGGTTAGTTCTCTGGTTATGGAAGGCCCAGGTATCACTGCAAGTGAATTAAAATCCATAATTGCTCAACCGCCCGTACCAGTGGAATCATCAAAATTAATGTCTCATCTCCCAAACAAAGAAAGGTAAGTGTAGTCCCCATCGTAGCAGTCTCAGCACATGCCAAAAGACATAAGGCGAAACCGCACAGAAAGTGAACACAGCCAACTACCCTGTCATACAATATCATCATTCATCGTAAACAATTGGAATATCGAAACATGATCAAAACGGATGAGACACACAGCTTACGGTGTGCAAAGAGCACTTAACTCAGTAGCTCCTGCAACAAGCCGGACTTAGAATATGAGGAAACTGCAACAAGGAACACTTTTCATGCATAGCCTTCAATTGTTCCCGCCGCCTATCCACAATATACCGAAAGTTCACGTCCTCTTGAAAATGATGATCGTCTTATTTTTTAAAAAAAAGTATAGTGCTTGATGATGTAAGGCCATTGTTGTTGACTCCAGTTCCGAACATATACATGACAGTTAGTCGTCAGATTATCCTCGTCGCACATCAAACAACAGACCATAAGATTATCGTACGGTCAGTCTAGGGAACAAATCTTTTCCATGGATAACCAAAACAATATGTCTGTTGCATGGATAACTAAAACAAGCCCACTCCAAGAATAACTAAAACAACAAGATTGCTCCATTCATTATTAAAACAAGGCTGCTCCACAGATAACCAAAACAAGCATGCTCCATTGATAACTAAAACAACAAGACTGCTCCATTGATAACTAAAACGAGGCTGCTCCACAGATAACTAAAACAAGCCCACTCCAAGTATAACTAAAACAAGCCCACTCCAAGGATAACTAAAACAACAAGACTGCTCCATTGATAACTAAAACAAGGCTGCTCCACAGATAACCAAAACAAGCATGCTCCATTGATAACTAAAACGAGGCTGCTCCACAGATAACTAAAACAAGCCCACTCCAAGTATAACTAAAACAAGCCCACGCCAAAGATAACTAAAACAACAAGACTGCTCCAAGGATAACTAAAACAAGCCCACTCCAAGTATAACTAAAACAAGCCCACTCCAAGGATAACTAAAACAAGCCCACTCCAAGTATAACTAAAACAAGCCCACTCCAAGGATAACCAAAACAAGCCCACTCCATGGATAACTAAAACAAGCCCACTCCAAGGATAACTAAAACAAGTCCACCCCAAGGATAACTAAAAGAGGCCCACTCCATGGATAACTAAAACAAGCCCACTTCAAGGATAACTAAAACAATCCCACCCCAAGGATAATAAACAACAAGACTGCTTCATGGATAACTAAAATAATCCCACTCGAAAGATAATAAACAACAAGACTGCTCCATGAATAACTAAAACAAGCCCACTCCAAGGATAACTAAAACAATCCTACTCCAAGGATAACAAAACAAGCCCACTCCAAGTATAACTAAAACAAGCCCACTTCATGGATAACTAAAACAAGCCTACTCGAAGGATAACTAAAACAATCCTACTCCAACGATAACTAAAACAAGCCCACTCCAAGTATAACTAAAACAAGCCCACTCCAATGATAACTAAAACAAGCCCACTCCAATGATAACTAAAACAAGCCCACTCCAAGGATAACTAAAACAAGCCCACTCCAAGTATAACTAAAACAAGCCCACTCCAAGGATAACTAAAACAAGCCCACTCCAAGGATAACTAAAACAAGCCCACTCCAAGGATAACTAAAACAAGCCCACTCCAAGTATAACTAAAACAAGCCCACTCCAAGGATAACTAAAACAAGCCCACTCCAAGTATAACTAAAACAAGCCCACTCCAAGGATAACTAAAACAAGCCCACTCCAAGGATAACTAAAACAAGCCCACTCCAAGTATAACTAAAACAAGCCCACTCCAAGGATAACTAAAACAAGCCCACTCCAAGTATAACTAAAACAAGCCCACTCCAAGTATAACTAAAACAAGCCCACTCCAAGGATAACTAAAACAAGCCCACTCCAAGTATAACTAAAACAAGCCCACTCCAAGGACAATAAACAACAAGACTGCTCCATGGATAACTAAAACAAGCCCACTCTATGGATAACTAAAACAACAAATCTGCTCCATGGATAACTAAAAAAAAAAAATGAGAAAAGATGGCTAGGCTCTATAAGAAAATTGTTTAAAGCACTCACTGCTATATCAACGCATTAGTGAAATTGAGAATAAAGTGATTGATCACTGATCTCTTGAGAATAGAATCTATCAGCTACCATTACTTAACTACTACAGCAGACAATCTGACTTCAAAACTTGAAATAACAGCACAAAAATCCTGCTGGACAAAAGCTAACAGTACAACACAATTAACCCTAGATTACGATACTGTAGTAAAAATTACTGCATGAAAACACAAATTCTTCCAAATTTGACATTTTTGCAGAGATCACACATTCCCTGCCCTTGTACCTTCCTAATTACCACTTTCGGAGAGTCCAGAGTGTTCAATTTACTTCCATTTTTGTTGGATCTTTTTTTTTAAATCTCATATAATGCAAAACTACAAAATTGCAAGGATTGAGACTGCTAGAAAGAAAATTTATAAAAGAGATAGAGTATCTGGGTCTATGCCCTATGGGCCGACCACGGCTTGAAAGGTCAATAGACAGATAGCATACAAAACAAAAATCACCAATTTTCAAGAAAATCTATTTTTTTGTTTTGCTGTGATCAAGGAAATTTACTTGGTCGTAGGCCAACATCAAACTGTCCATTGTAACTCTGGAAACGCAGCAAATAACGCTATGAGGTAGCTGAACATATTAACAGACTTATGGGAGTCCGTACCGATAGATATTTTAACATGTCTGACCCCAGAGGTCAAATTCAGGTCTTACATCAACCTGAGCCAAGAAATTTGAATTCACTGTGTTTGTCCTAGTGTAAACACACAGTTGTGTGATGAAAAGTTCAAAGAAAACACTATTTTTAGAACTCCTGTTGTTACAGTTAAGTGGTAATAATTGTTACTATGGTATCATAAACAAGTGAGTCACAGATTGATATCGTAATCTAATGTTCATGCAGACAACTGTGTGGCTCTCACATACTTAACAGTACATTGCTCTCATAGCACATAACATTTGGATAGGATAGGTAAGGAAATATATCAGGTTTTGGGACAGGAAGTCAAGTAAACGTTTTCTCAATGCCTTTCTAGACATATGGAGAAAATGGTGGAGTAACCATATTTTTCCATGTCCAACAGCACATATTTAGATGACGTGTTGGTATCACTCCAGGCTGCCTTCACTTTCTAGACGTATGGAGAAAATGGTGGAGTAACCATATTTTTCCATGTCCAACAGCACATATTTAGATGACGTGTTGGTATCACTCCAGGCTGCCTTCACTTTCTAGACGTATGGAGAAAATGGTGGAGTAACCATATTTTTCCATGTCCAACAGCACATATTTAGATGACGTGTTGGTATCACTCCAGGCTGCCTTCACTTTCTAGACGTATGGAGAAAATGGTGGAGTAACCATATTTTTCCATGTCCAACAGCACATATTTAGATGACGTGTTGGTATCACTCCAGGCTGCCTTCACTTTCTAGAAAAATCTCCGGTATCAATTTTTAAAGGTTGGATAAATCCTCGGAAGCTTATCGATCTGGAAAAAACTTCTGCCACTTTTGATAACTGAACTCTGGCCCCTCTAATCAGGAAGTGAACACATTAACCATTCAGCCACCGAGACTCGTTAAAGGAAAGTGTTGTTTATTAATACATCAAGAATGAAACACCTCTAGTGACACAGCTCTGACAAAATCAATAGCCATGCTGCCCGTGTCTAGTCTAGTGTGCTTGGATGGCTCAACCAAGCAAGATGGGTGTCTTGGAAAGGGGCAAAAAAAAATCTTACACAGTGGTCACTCAAGTTGGAGGGAGGGGGAATGTTGGCATGAGGCCAACACCCTCAGCTTGCACCCACTTGAGGGGGCTTTAAACAGAGAAAATGTATTTGTTACAGAATCTTTCAATTAAAATCACAACTCAAGCCCTCATATGAGAAACAATGGGAAAAAGAAGCTAAACCTGAGAAGAACAATGGCAAGAGAGGCAAAGACAGCAGGTGTTAACTTATGGGGAGCTATACTGCAAATCCTGAATGCTGTTTGACAGCATTAGAAAGAGGCAAGGTGATATAAGTTGAAGATTGTACTGAAAATGCACAAAGGTACGTAACTTACCAAGAAGTCCTAGAGATTTGGCAACATCTACAAAGTTGCTGCCCTTCTGCTGATTCAGCTTGGACACAATGGTGTCAGCAGGGTGGGATACAATAGCACAGAACACACCAGCTGGAGGAGGCAGACAAATGCACTGTTAGAGCTTCACTATTTATTTTACATGCAGAGCATTTATTACACAATATTTATTATACAGCATAATCTACAGCAATTTATGTGAGCCTGTTTCAGCTGATGGCATCGGACAAGGCAATCAGTGGCTAATAAATATTTGGGTAACTTCTTCCTCTCATTATTCATCATCCCATAACCTCAGGGGTCGTTGGGGAACAAGTAACAGACCTCAACAACCTTCTACATTGATCTCTATCTTCAGCTGTTCATTAGGACTCTGCAAAGTCATGGTCTGTCTATTCTTTGATTCTTTCTATTCTTCCTACCCTTTCTCTGTCTACCTCTCCTTCTTCAACCTTTCACAGTTCTTTACAGAATGGTCTTTGCCAGGCCAGACAATCAAGATACTTGGCAAAACTATTTCATTTTGCATTTCTTTACAATAGTCAAAAGGTCATCATGTACTCCGAGTGCTTGTTGTATCCCTTTGAAAGCTGTTTCATTTGCGCTATGATCTATGTAAAACACCCAAAACATTTCATATTCATAGCTTGTATTTTATTCAGCAGCTCTCCTTTAAGGGTTTAGTATCTCGTAGACCAAAGCTATCAAATCCACACATCTTCCGTGTTCCAAGGTTGTCTTTTCTATACTTCAAATCTGACCCACATCTTGCATGTTTGCCATATTCTATATCAAGGTGTAGGTAGTAGGTCATAAAATTGTGACAATCTAATGGCCACAAGAAATGATCAATCATCCCCAAACTGGTTAACGTTTGCACCACTGAAATATGAACATTTTAATTCATTTATTGTCTACTTTATTGAACATAAAAACATGTCTAGATTTATTTCCCTTACTTATTAATATCAAGTACCGGGCCTGCTGGCGTAGGTGATCATGTCACTCCAAAACTTTTGATCTCGACAGTTATTTATCATTTCTGTTGTTGACCTTCTGCCAAGACATTCTCTCAAGCTGTCTGGTATTTTTTTCTCTCTTTGCTTCCCTCTATCTCTTCGTCCCTCAATTTTTCCAGTGGTTACAATATATTCTAGTTGTTCTCTTCTCATTACATGGCCAAAAAATGATGATTGTTTCTTCCTAATGTAGGAAATTAGCTCTCTTTTTGCTTTGGCCTCTTTCAGAACATTTTCATTACTCTTCTTAGCTGTCCATGGTATTCTCAACATTCTTCTGTAAAACCATATTTCAACAGACTCCAGTGATTCTCTTGTTTATTGTCCTATTGTCCATGATTCACATCCATATGTCAAGACTGGCTCTACATAACATTTAAGAACTCTTTTTCTTGTTTCTATTGTTAAAGATAGATTGCATAGTATCTTCCTCATTTTTGGGGAAAGCTTTCACTTATTTAATTTTTGTTAAAAAGAAACTATTTTTAAATTGCCTTGACTACACACACACAAACTGGACTACAAAGGATAAGAGGTAGGGTTCGATTCCAACCGACAGCTTCCGGTTCACCCAGCCTTAAATGGGTACCGGATTTTTTTCTGGGAAAGTACACACACAGCAATAAAAAAAAAAAAGTAAAGGTCCCGTCATACCAAGTGACGTATAGGAAATATGGTGTTAGTGACCGAAATTTTTATACACCTTCAACATATGACCTTTTTTGGGGTAATGTGGTCGGTATTACATCCATGGCATTTTTCTTTCCCAAAAAAAATCTGGTACCCATTTAAGGCTGGGTGAATCCAGAAGCTGTCAATGAGGATCAAACCCGGCCTCTTAACCTTTGTAATCCAGTTCACTAACAACTGAGTTATTACAGCTACCATGCACACAAGAGTGTTTGTGTTATTTTTGCTTGAGAAATAGAAAGGTCATTTTGACAACCCAACAACAAATGTTTATGTGCACAGAATGTTGCCAAACTGTGTTATGTAATTCAAAGCACTTTCTGGTCTTCTAATTTATATTATCTCTCTCATTTAATCTCAAATCTGACTGACTTCTTCTTCTTTTATCTTTTCACTGATACCTAAAAGGTGTCGTGGTTTATATCATTTGTCGTTCTTGAGCTGCTCGAACTGTCTGAATTAGTGATTTTCCTTTGTTGTTACATGTCTCTGTCACTGCATCTATCCATCTTCTTCTGGGTCTTCCTCTTGGTCTTTTCCATGCATTCTCGAGAAGAACGCCCTTGATGGTGATTGATAAGGATTCATTCTGACCAGGTGGCCAAACCATTTAAGTTATTGTTGTTCTATATAACCATTACTTCTGTTTTCTTACTATTCAGACTGAGACCTTTCTTGTTGCTTTCTTTTACTTTTATGTCTATCATTTCTTGTAGTTCGTTCTCTGTCTCTGCTATTAAGACTGTGTCATCCGCATATCGCAAATTATTTATGTTGTGACCGTTATATCGAAGAAACAACCATCACCATCATGCAGCATAAAAATAAACGAGACAAACCTGAAACAAGTACAACGTTTCAAATACTTGGGCACAATAATTACATCAGATGGGAGATGCACCACAGAAATAAAAAGCAGAATAGCTCAGGCCAAAATAGCATTTCAGAAAATGAAAAATATCTTATGCAACAAATCTATGTCAATAAAAATGAGAAACAGAGTTCATCGGTGCTATATAGAACCAATTCTGACCTATGGAAGCGAATCATGGACAGTAGACAAACAAATGAAAAGACAATTACAGGCCACAGAGATGGGATTTCTCAGAAGAATGTTGAAAGTTCCCTGGACAGATAAAAAGACTAATGAGGAAGTTCTCAAAGAGGCCAACACAAAAAGGGAGCTCTTAAAAAACATCAGAAAGAAGCAATCAACATTTTTCGGGCACATCATGAGAAGAGGAAAGTTGGAATACTTGGTTACAACTGGCAAAATAAAAGGAAAGAGAGATCGCGGACGACAAAGAGAGAAAATACTGGATAGCTTGGTGTCATGGCATGGAAAACAGTCAACAACAGAACTGATACGATGCACTGTAGATAGAAGATTGTGGAGGGACATGATCGCCAACCGGCAGGGTACATGATGATGATGATGTTCTATATATTCTTGGAAGGGTTTTGTTCCTACCATTTTTCTTATGGTTTCATTTGGTATTCTATCTCTTCTTGTGTTGTTTGTTACTTTTCTCAAGCATCACATCTCACATGTATTGATCTTTCTTAATTGTGATTTAGAAAGGGTCCATGTTTGACTTTCATAGCACAAAGTTGGTATGAAAATGCTATTTATCATTTGTTGTTTAGTTTGCATTGAAATGTTTGGATGTCTTAGCAATGGTGAAAGCTGGTATGTAACAGCATTTGCTTTTTGTATTCTCATGTCAATTTCTCTGTCTAGTTTTCCATCATCTGTGAACATTGTGCCTAAATACTTGAATTCCTCTACTTGTTTTATTTCTTTATCTTCAAATCTGACTGACTTCAGAAATAAATTGCTGAATTACACAGGATTTGTCAGACATAGAAACCATGTTGGGGTCAACCTATAGTTCATTCAATGGTGTAAACAGATCATGTGACCTAGAATAATAAATAATGACTGTCTAGAAGTACAACTTCATGAAACATTTTACATCAACAAGAATGCTAACTAATGTATTTTGTGCTAATATTTCCCACTGGAATGGAAGTTAAAGAGGAAACATCATTTAGTTAACACTTTATGCATTTCAAACTTTCATTCAAAGACTATACATTTTCTATCTCTAAGTGTGTTTATTGGATTTTTGACAATTCAGCCAATGGTATATTAAGTGCTTAGTAGTTTAGTTAGGGTTCTTAGGCTATTTGCTCATGTATGATTATTTAGCATCATCATCATCGAGTGC
Source organism: Megaustenia siamemsis (assembly GCA_032433765.1). Classification (NCBI taxonomy): domain Eukaryota; kingdom Metazoa; phylum Mollusca; class Gastropoda; order Stylommatophora; family Ariophantidae; genus Megaustenia; species Megaustenia siamemsis. The sequence continues at coordinate 29,857,930 of JAVIAB010000091.1, forward strand.
CATTTCCGCAACGAAGGTATGCTACCATGGAGCGCCATTCTGCTCTGTCTCTTGCTTTGATGGTGCAGGTTGTCATAGGCTGATTTGTCCATCTTTTGATGTTACATGTCCATGTTAGTCTTGGTCTGCCTCTTTTACCTTGTATTTTTCCCTCCAAGATTACTTTTAGTAGGCTGTTATGTCTTTTAACATGGTCCAAAAATCGCATTTGTTTTGTTTGAATTGTGTTTAGTAGTTCTCTTTTCATTTTTAGTTGTTTTAAGACTTCATCGTTTGTTTTATTTTCTTTCCATCCAATTCTCTCTATTCTTCTATATAATTATTTAGCCTACTTTCCATATTTCTTTTACAGGTGAACCTGCACACCAGACTAAAAAAAGATGTACACATGGAATAAAAATGTACACATGCATTTTCCTAAGTGTTAATTTATAATAAAAAGTGTCCTAACAGTTCCAATTAGAGAAGACATTGTCTGATTTCTTTCAGGTATGGTATGTTTAAATTAACACTAAATTCAAAACTCCTTTTTCCTAGCATTATCCAGTAAATAACTATTCATTCACCTATTGGGTGTGGTCTCCACATCAAAGGTTGGTTATAATAGAGTGCCATTTTATTCCATCTCTTGCTTTGATTAGTGCACACTATCATAGGTTCACTTGTCCATCTTTTGATGTTATCAGTCCACGTTGGTCTTGGTCTGCCTCAGTCTTGTCTACCTTGTACTTTCCTCTCCAAGATGACTTTCATCGTGTCTCTCTTCACACATCCCAAAAATTTCAGTTATCCTGTTCAAATTGTGTTTTGCAGTTTTGTTTTTTTCATTTTTAGCTGATTCAAAATTCTGTTGTTTATTTTCTTTTCTTTCTACTCAATTCTCCCCATTTTTCTATAAATTCACACTTCAAAGGCTTTGATTTTCTGTTCTGTTTTCTTATTTAATATCCATGTTTCTACACCACACAGCAATGTTGAGTACATATAGAATTTTACTATAAAATTAATTATTAAATATTGACAATGTCCCTGTTGAAAAATTCCAAAGATATTGACAGAGGTGAGCAATCTGATTATCAAAAACTGCTTGTGCAACATTTTCATAAATGGAAATGGGTTTTCAGACTATTTGAATGTGACGAGATCGGTCAAATTCAAATTCTAAACTTGGGGTTTTATTATTACACCTCAGTGTTAGCAGCGATCTATGATAAATGTGGGTGGCCTTCACATGGACAACGGGAGATTAATATCGGTTCAAATGTAGGCTGGTACAATTTCATTGCCTAGTTCGTGTATAAGCACAGCAATTTTTGCAATTCACTTAATTTTGTAAAATTGTAGATGTAAATTATTATTTTTTTAATGTAGAAAGTCAACACAAATAAAATAGTCTGTACAAATTATAGGAATTCCTCACCATATGGAAGGTATGGTGTAGTTAAGTATCTCAGACTTTTGGCTCATGTGATTGGTATTTTAGTTAGGAATATTAGCTTGGTAGTTCAGTTAGAAATCTTAAGCTATCAGTTCATGAGCTTCATAGTTTAGTTAGAAATCTTTTGCTATCAGCACATGAGTTTCATAGTTTAGTTGGAAATCTTAGGCTATCAGCTCATGAGCTTCATAGTTTAGTTAGAAATCTTAGGCTATCAGTTCATGAGCTTCATAGTTTAGTTAGAAATCTTAGGCTATCAGCTTATGAGCTTCATAGTTTAGTTAGAAATCTTAGGCTATCAGCTCATGAGCTTCATAGTTTAGTTAGAAATATTGAGCTATCAACTTATGTATTTGGCAATTAACTTAGACAACCCAACTTATGCACTAGGAATCAGTCCAAGTTTGTGTACATATTGCCACTATTATTCAGTGCAGTAATACAGAGCTTTTATTATTAAAGTAATCAAGTAGTTTCCATGGAGGGGGGAAGTAGCAGTAAAAAAAAACCACATACCAATGTAACCAGCAGCAAATGTCACCACCAACTGCTCCGGCTTAGTGCACTCTGATCTGGGCTTCGGAACTACAAACTTGTAGAGGGCCTCAACCGTCCGCTCAAAGCAGGCAAACTTCATCATGGTGTAAGGGATTTGACGAGCCCACAGAGGAACTATGCCCTTATAGAAACTGTCAATAAAATAACAGTAAAATGTCACTATGTTTCTGGTTGTATCTAAGATGGAGGAATTATTTTTCTCCGGCTTGGTATAGAACCGTTGATCAGAGGTTTAACAAGCCGCATTCGTAAAAACGATTTTGTTAATGAGATGTAAACCTGATGCAGAATGTGTAAATTAGCAGTAGATAATAGTGATAGTTTTTTCGGCCCTAAAACAACAACAAAAATAGGATTCTGGAATGTGCGAACAATGGCCGCGCTGACGAAACAAGCACAAGTCGCGAGCGAGATGGATAGATACAATCTAGATATTTTAGGATTATGCAAAATGCGCTGGCTTGGAACAGGTAGGAAATCTGTTGATAATAAAATATTATTTTTTTTCTGGAAGGAAAGATGGAAAACACCGTGAAGGAGTAAGCATAATGATGACACACATAGCTGCAAGAGTTACACATGTGCAGTTTGAACAGAGGAAAAACTGAGCAAATGTTTCCCAATAGAAACTTAAACAAGGATGTATTTTATCGCCCTTGTTATTTGGAGTTGTTATGGACTTCATAATGAAGAAATGCTGCACTGGTAATAAAGGCATCGAATGGATACAAGGAGACCATTTGGAGAACCTCAACCTTTGCTGATGACATAGTTCTCATCAGCAGTCAGATAAAAACGATGCAGGAAAACACAAATGAACTATCATCAATAGCCAGCAAAATTGGGCTTGAGATCAATCAGAACATACTAAAGTCATGAAAAGCTTAATTCCAACAGACGACAAAATATACATGGAAACAAACCAGTGGAAGAGATCGATCACTTTATCTTGGAAGTCACATTGATCGAGAAGGGGATACAAGCAAAGAAATTAGAATCAGAATAGCTAAAGCAGCAATGTCTTTCAGAAGCCTTGAAAAGTTGTGGAAATCAAAACTCATCAGCACAAACACAAAACTTAGACTATTCAAATCAAATGTACTATCAACCCTTACATATCTATCCACATTTCCATGTGTTTCTAGTATTGCATCTATCTACATTCCCATGTGTTTCTAGTATTCCATCTACCCACATTCACTTAAATATGCGTGTGAAAGCTGGAAAACAACAAGAGATATAGAAACAAAGTTGAACGCATTCGAAAATAAATGTCAGGAAAATACTTGGTATAGCGTGGAACGAATTCAAAACAAACGAGGAAATTAGAGAAATCACCAATCAACCACTAATATCTTCAGTAATAAAGAAAAGACGATGGTCATATGTTGGACATGTGATGAGAAGAGATAATAACCGAATAGCAAAGCAAGCCCTCATGTGGGAAACAACAGGTAAGAGAAATAGAAGAAGACCCAGAGAGACACTGAGAAAAACATTAATGAGAGAGGCAAGAGCAGCAGGAATCGGCTCCCTCAATGAGATAGAGCTGCTTGCACAGAAAGAGACAAATGGCTAGATTTGATAAAACATCTTTAAAAGAATTGAAAACTGCTAGAACAAAAATTCAGATAAGAGAGGGAGTATCTTGGTCTACGTACGCCCTATGGGCCGGCTACGGCTCGAAAGGTCAATAGATAGATAGAGACAGAAAATGTCACTAAGTGCAAATACAGAATTTTCCTCCTCTTTTTTTTCCTCTTCTTATTGCTTTTTCAGCATTAAAGGTTGGGACAGTGTAGTCTTTTGCTCTTTGGTTAGCCTTTCTTGCTGATGCATTTCTTGTATTGCATCTATCCACATTTCCATGTGTTTCTAGTATTCCATCTATCCACATTTCCATGTGTTTCTAGTATTCCATCTATCCACATTTCCATGTGTTTCTAGTATTCCATCTATCCACATTTCCAAGGACCTCTACCCACTACTGCTTTAAAGCTGTTTTTGTTTTGTCACATGATCAACCATTCATATTCTCCAGTTAACAACTAGAAAGTATAAACTAGAGTATTCACAGTAACTTATGTCAAATCTCCTTCTGATGCCTATATTTGTATAAGTCAATAAGTTCAAAGTGAGCACTGGTTAGCTCAAAGCAATCTCTATACATCCCCATACAGCTTGTCCAGTTATAGTACTACTGCAGCCCCAAAAGACTTCTTTAATGTTTGTGTTTGGCCTTGCCATTTCTTTCTGTGTCTTGGCTCCACACCAGAGGAAGGTAATCAACAGTGGTTGTGGACCCTTCATAGCAAGGGTCAGTATTCTCACCACCTGATAGGATTCCATGGGATGGGCATAACAATATTTTATTTTTAAGCTGTGAAACATTGATGTTATGTCAGATCAGGACCTTCAATCTCAACGTGCTTGTGTCCCTCTTTCGATCCCAACTCTTTAACCTGACCACAATGGGTGACTCCTCTGGTTGCACTGCTACCACTAGCGTAGGTCGAGAGTCTATGTGGCACACAGGTACCTCTGCTATGACATGGAGGGGACACATCAGAGGAGTAAATTTCCACCCACCCGTCCGCCAACCCACCCACCCACCCACCTGCCCAACCCACCCTCCCACCCATCCATCCATCCATCTATCTATCTATCTATCGTTCGCCTGAAGTATTGTCTATATCTGCAATGTCGTTTCCTGTATAAATTTTACTGTCTTTTGTAATTCTTGCAGTGGCCCATATAGTTTTGTCTGTAGTGTTGTATCTATGGACCAATGGATTTTCCTCAGTCTACTATATTCAGTGCAGTCTTGAAGTATGTGTTCAGCAGTCTGGGGTGCCTGTCCACATGTACAAGAAGCTGAGGTGCCAATCTTGAATTTTGTATACATGTGACTATGGAGTCGATTGTGTCCTGTTCTGAGGCGTATAATGATAACTTGTTCTAACTCTTTCTTAAATAATAAGTGAATATGATAAATGTAAATAGAATGCAATCTGTTTATGTAAACAAAAATAAATAATTTATAGAAACAGAAAAAAAAAAATCAGCTTACCCAGAAATGCCTTCATCATTCAAGATTCTTGGGAAGCCTTCTCTTAGAGTTGTGCTCCAGCCTGGCTGAGTCTGAATACGAACCTTCACTGCTTCCATGGGGCAGAGAGCAATATCAGCAAAGAACTCAGCAGATGCACTGGCAGCTAGGTACAAGCTAGTTCTCCAGAGATAGGTATTTTCCTAACAAAGTACACATGAAACAGAAAAATTCCATTGATCGCTTGTCTTATAGGTTAAATCTACATGTATCTGTAATTTAGTCATGAAGATAAGAAAGAAAAAAAAGGAGAATTAATGTCTACAAAACGTTTCATAAAGAGAAAGTCATCATTTACATTCTATTTTTGACTTTTTCATCCACCATTGTTATATAGGTCTTCAGCAAGAGTTATCCACTCCTTGCTGTTCTTACTCACTTCTTTTTTCCAGATGTAATTCATCCTTGTGATTGCCATCTCAAGGTTTCATCTTCATGTGTTTCTTGGTGTTCCTGCTTCCTCTTTACCTGTGGGTTCTAAATGAGAGCTTGTCTGGTAACTCCTTTAGATGGCTTGTCGTGTGTCCTATCCACCACTTTATCATGTAATTATCATTTCTTGCAGTATAGATTGATTTTGTTTTTTGCAAAAGTTGAACATTTCTGATATAGTCTGGTTATCTTCTACTGCTGCGTAAGTCTCTAGACGTCAGTATTAATAAGTTTGAAGAAAGCATTGGTCAGCTAAAGGTTGGTGACATCTCTATACGGCTTGTCATGGTATGGTACTGGTGATGGCCAGAGCAACCTTTTCTGTTCATCATGTTTGGATATGATTGTGTTTGGCCATTTGATTTAAAGTATCCTCCTTAAGTAGTCAAGTCTATCCATCTATTGTTCTTTCAAACTGAAGATGGCACAAAGGGGAGAAATTACAGAATTTTCAAATCCAACGATCTTTACAACTATATGTCAGAATTTACACAGGACCTGCATTATATCTCACCACATATCCATGTTTCCTTTAGAGCCTCTCGGCAAGGGAGCTGATGCCTGCCGTTGTTAACGTTCAGTGTTCTTTTTTAGTGTTGCTCTAGGTCAGCCTCATTTTCCTTTACTCTCTGATACCAATTTGAGGGTATGCTTTGAGATTCTCTTGTAATCTCTTTTCATCACATGACCATACTATATACACTTTCCTCTCTTGAGTAGAGATACTTTAGATGTTTTTGTTATTTCTTTTATTTCTGCACTTTAACTCATTCCGTGGTATATGAAGTGCTTAGCTACCTAGCTCTCTATAAATGTATTAAACATCAACATATGACTTGGACACACTTCTACCATCATATTAGAACAACCTTTAACAATTAGATACAACAGCGGAGGGAAAGAGCTCTCAAAAGTTTCAACTAACAACAAAAAACATAAACAAAGTAAGTATCTGACAGATAAAGTTTATGCTACTTTTGATTCAGTTCACAGAAACTAATGACAATGAATATTTACAGTGGACTGTGGGATACCTAACAGCTGAAGTTTATGCTTGTCTTTATTCAGCTCATAATCATCAAACAACAACAACAAATATTAACAATTGTAATTACCTCTCCCAGTAAGTCAGAGTAAAGGATTTTGAATACTTCATAGAAACCAAACTTGCAAATTCCTTGCATGGAATAGCCAAAGAAAGTTGGGGCCCAACCTTTTGACAAGCCTTTCACCCCCTCTTCAGCAATGGTCACTTTAAAGCCTTTAACAATGCCTCCATATTTCGCTGCATCAACTTGAATTCTGCATTTTACCAAATCAAGGGGCACAACTGCTGTGTGGGTAAGCCCACAACTCACAAGCCCTCCAAACCCACAGAGTGCATAGTACTTGGCAGAACCAAACTCACAACTGTACTCCTCTGAAACAAAGTGTTTGTTAATCATGAGAACATTTCAATGTCAAAATTATGATGTTTGTCTGCACAATTAAAGAGTTTAAATAATTGTAGCACTGCAACCAAAGTATAAGCAAAATGATTATTAACTCTTTCAGTAACTCTGCATACACAGATGGATTAGCACAGAAAATGTAGGAAAGAATGGGGAAGCATGAGCATACATAGAATACCCAAATAACAATAGGGATATGAATGGAATAGCTACAGGGAAATACTGCCACAATTACAATGCAGAAATCCAAGCAATAAAGTTGGCAATAGAAAAACTGCTGAACATGAAATCGTGGCCCACAGCCTGTAGTGTTTCTTACAGATGCAAGATCAGCACTCCAGGTACTACAATCTTGGCCCACAGCCTGTAGTGTTTCTGACAGATGCAAGATCAGCACTCCAGGTACTACAATCTTGGCCCACAGCCTGTAGTGTTTCTGACAGATGCAAAATCAGCACTCCAGGTACTACAATCTTGGCCCACAGCCTGTAGTGTTTCTGACAGATGCAAGATCAGCACTCCAGGTACTACAATCTTGGCCCACAGCCTGTAGTGTTTCTGACAGATGCAAGATCAGCACTCCAGGTACTACAATCTTGGCCCACAGCCTGTAGTGTTTCTGACAGATGCAAGATCAGCACTCAAGGTACTACAATCTTAGCCCACAGCCTGTAGTGTTTCTGACAGATGCAAGATCAGCACTCCAGGTACTACAATCCACAAAATTACCACATCTGCAGACTTCTGCAAGTATCACTAGGTAACCTTGCAGTGGATACCATCTCCATATGGAATACCAGGAAACAAGAAAGCAAACCAACAGACAAACAACCAGATGCACCAGCTAAAAACCAACAGATGAAACAGATAATTGAATCAATCAGAAGACCACAAACTCCAAATCAAGATGCCTACCATAATAAGAATAGTCGGGAACAGATTCAAGCAAGCAAGAACAGGACACAATTGACTCCACAGAAGTATGTACTCAAAATTCAAAACTGGCACCTCAACCATGTGTACATGTGGGCAGGTGCCCCAGATTGCTGAACACATACTTCAAAACTGTATTAAATATAGTAGACTGAGAAAAACTAATTGATTCATAGATACAACACTACAGGCAAAACTATATGGGACTCTATATGACCACATAAAAAAGAGCAGTAAAACTGAAACAAGAAATGACATTGCAGATATAAACATTACTTCAAGTGAATGAAAGATAGATAGTGTACCATTAACCATTATACCAAAGTGCTAATGAAATTCTACCAAATCATTAATCATTATATATAGGTTCTTATTCAAAGAATAGAACAAATATTTATCTGTATACTAAAACATTATAAGGTCAGCTACAAAAGAAGATAAACTTGTAAAAAAACAGTTGTGATCTGATGTTATTGTAAATTGATGTCCATTTTTAAGCTATTAACAAATATACATATATATAGTCAATTTTGATAGAAATATATCTGCTTCAAATCAACTGTATTTTGAAAAACTTGGATACTTTTGTGTAAAATTTTCATAAAAATTGATAGCAATTTCTCTAACAATAAAAAATGTCATATCTTCGAACTTGTAAGGGTTGGCCTTAATTTATACCATCATTATCATCATTGAGTCTCCGATCGAAGGTTGGCTACCATGGAGCGCCATTCCACTCTGCCTCTTGCTTTGATGGTGCAGATCGTCATAGGTTGACTTGTCCATCTTTTGATGTTACTTATCCATATTAGTCTTGGTCTACCTATTTTACCTTGTATTTTCCCTTCAATAATACTTTTATTAGGCTGTTGTGTCTTTTAACATGCCCCAAAAATTTCATTTGTCTTGTTCTAATTGTGTTTAGTAGTTCTCTTTTCATTTTTAGTTGTTTTAAAACTACATCCTTTGTTTTCTTTTCTTTCCATCCAATTCTACCTATTCTTCTATAAATCCACATTTCAAAGGCTTCAATTTTCTGTTCTGTTTTCTGGTCTAATGTCCATGTTTCTGCACTATACAGGAATATTGAGAATATGTAACATTTTGTTATTCTTAGTTTTAGCCCTGGTATTATTTGTTTTAATGTTAGTATATTTTTCATGGCATTAAAATCACTTTTTGTCATACCTATTCTTTTGTTTATTTCAGTTGTACATTTTCCATCACTGGTTATAGTATGTCCCAGGTAGTTGTAGCTCTGAACTTTCTCCAGATGTATTCCTTCAACTTTGATATTTATTTGTAGGTCTTGAGAATTTTCTTTCTTTATGATCATAGTTTTAGTCTTTTTGATATTCATATCTCGTCAATATATTTTGCTTGTCATGTTTATTACATTAAGTAATTGTTGTAGATCTTTAGGATTTTCTGCTAGTAGTACAGTATCGTCAGCATATCTTAGGTTATTGATTATCTTTCCATTAATGTTTAGGTCTGGCATCTCAGTGATTTTTTAAAAATATTTGCTCAGTGTATAGATTGAACAAGCTTGGTGATAGGATGCATCCTTGTCTTACCCCTCTTTTTATATCCATGAGTGTAGAGTTCTCCTTGTTATATCTTATTATTGCTGTTTGCTCCCAGTACAAATTACATATTAGTCGTATGTCTGTGTCGTCTAGATTTATATCTTTTAGGCAGTCTATAGGTTGATTATGGTATATTCTATCAAAAGCTTTGGTGTAGTCTATGAAGCAGGCATATATTGGTTTGTTTACTTCTATGTACTTTTCAATCAATGTCCTCATGCTAAATATGGCTTCTTTTGTTCCACTGTTTTACCTGAAACCAAATTGCTGCTCATCTAATTCAGTATTAATTTTATTTTGAATCCTTCCTTGTATAACTTTTAGTAAAATTTTGGTTACCTGGCTCATTAGGCTTACTGTTCTAAGAAGACTGCAATTAGCTGTACCATTCTTTTTAGGCAATGCAATGAAAGTTGATGTTTTTATATATTATTATATGTTTTTATAATTTATATGGGGTAGCTAAAAGATGGACTTGTAAGCTTTGCACAAAAGATAGCTAGTAGGGGAAAAAAGCCCATTTTACAAAATTAAAATGTATATACAGAATTATTAAATTAGTTCTACTTCTATGAGTTAGTACTACATACGCCCTATGGGCCGGCTACGGCTCAAAAGGTCACTAGATAGATAGAGTCAGAAAATGTCACTAAGTGCAAATACAGAATTTTTGATTTTGCCAAACCAACATTTGAAATAGACTATAAATACCTAGGTCCAACAATTAAATTACATGGAAATACATAACCATAAAAATGTAGTTGTACATACAACCACAGTTTAATATATGGCCTAGAAAATATTCTTCAGGTTGAACGCATCATAAAAAACAAAATCCCAAAGGCAACCCTGCATGAAATGGGGATGAAGAGTTTGGTTTGATATATAAGCTTGTTTTTTATATTTGTAAGACATTTATGGAGCCTCAGTGGCTGAGTGGTTAGTGTGCTCGTGTCTTGACCAGAAGGGGCTGACAAGGCCCCACAGTTCACCCAGCTTCTAAAATGGGTACCAGAGATTTTTCTGGGAAGTAGAGGTGGTCTGGCATGATACCGAGCACATCACCCAAAAATGTGCCAAGGTCATAAAAAAATATGGTCACTAACACCATATTGCCCATATGACTAGCAAGGCGTGGCGAGAACCTTTACTTTTTTTTACGACATTTATGGTCTGGTGTATGGGTCTGGCTTTAAAAAAAGATGGAAGGTATGAAATGTTAGGTGAGTTACAATATTTTGAAATGAAAATTATCTATTCTTGAACATTAAAAAAATTATTCACAACATAGTTATTCCTTCAAATAATCAAATAGCAAGCTACTGATTTCTTTCCCATCTTTTTGTACCCAATTTCCACTGCAGTGATATACAACATTTACTATATCTATCTATATTAATGTTATAGATGGTAAAGCGAAAAAAAGGAATACAATTACATTTTACAAATTATTCCACTTGGTCCAAACTTAAACAAATAAAATAATGCTTTGAAAGACTCATCATCATCAAGTACCGGGCCTACTGGCGTAGGTGATCATGTCTCTCCACAACCTTCGATCTCGGCAGCTTTTTATCATTTCTGTTGTTGACCTTCTGCCAAGACATTCTCTTAAGCTGTCTGTTATATATATTCTCTTTGCTTCCCTCTATCATCCCTCAATTTTTCCAGTTGTTACAATATATTCTAGCTGTTCTCTTCTCATTTACATGGCCAAAAAATGATGATTGTTTCTTCCTAATATTGGAAATTAGCTCTCTTTCTGCTTTGACCTCTCTCAGAACATCTTCATTACTCTTCTTAGCTGTCCATGGTACTCTCAACATTCTTCTGTAAAACCACATTTCTACAAGACTCCAGTGATTTTCTTGTCTGTTGTCCTATTGTCCATGATTCACAACCATATGTTAAGACTGGCTCTACATAACATTTAAGAACTCTTTTTCTTGTTTCTATTGTCAAAAATGGATTGTATAGTATCTTCCTCATTTTTTGGAAAACTGCTTATGCCTGAGCCATTCTGCATCTCACCTCTTTTGTACATCTCTGTCTGAGGTTAACAAAGTTCCCAAATATTTAAATTCATTTACCTGTTTTAATATTGTTCCACTTGTCTTTATTTTGCACTGAGGTGATGTCTTTTTCTTTGTAGTTACCAATACCTCTGTCTTTTTGCTATTAAGGCTGAGTCCTTTAATTTTGCTTTCTTTCAATATAATGTCCAACATTTCTTGTAACTCATTTTCACTCTTAGCGATTAAGACTGTATCATCAGCATACCTTAGATTATTTATATTATGATCTCCAATTGTTATTCCAGGCATGTCCCTTATGGATCTTAAAATAATCTCACTATAAATATTAAACAAATCTGGTGACAGCACACAACCTTGTCTAACACCCTGTTTTATTTGTTGAAACATTCCCAATTGGTTTCCAGTTCTTATGGCCGCTGTTTGTTGCCAGTACATGTTCTTTATTATTCTTAGATCTTTACTGTCTACGTTTATGCTTTCTAAAATTTTGATTATTTCTTGGTGCTTTACTTTGTCAAATGCCTTGGTGTAATCTATGAAACGTAGGTATAGATCTGTTTTCACCTCTATGGCTCTTTCTACTAAAGATCTTATGATATAAATGGCATTGTTTGTTCCTTTATCTCTAACAAAACCACACTGTTCATCGCTAATTTCTGGACTGATTTTGTTTCGCACTCTCCGCATGATGATTCTTAGTAATATCTTAGTCATATGACTCATAAGGCTTATTGTGCCTTATGAGTCATATGACTAAGATATTACTAAGAATCATCTGAAAGACTAACAACCGCATTTAATAAATAACGCAGATTTTCTCATTTTTAGAGCTAATAAAATTGAAGACTATTTATATGTTCAAAATAAAACACACGAAAATGTAATCCTAAATCTTATAAAAATGCTTAAGGCATTCAAAACAGAAAATAAATGTTCCTCAATTATTTATACATAGGCTAAGCTTTATATTTCTTTAGTGCTTCAATCAATATTTGGAATACAATGGATGTGTTAATTTCTTGGTCCTAGTAGTCAAAAATATCATCATCAAGTACTGGGCCTGCTGGCATAGGTGATCATGTTTCTCCACAACTTTTGATCTCCACAGTTATTTATCATTTCTGTTGCTGACCTTCTGCCAAGCCATTCTCTTAAGCTGTCTGGTATTTTTTCTCTTTGTTTCCCTCTATCTCTTCGTCCCTCAATTTTCCCAGTTGTTACAATATATTCCAGTTGCTCTCTTCAAATTACATGACCAAAAAATGATGATTGTTTCTTCCTAATATTGGAAATTAGCTCTCTTTTTGCTTTGACCTCTTTCATAACATTTTCATTACTCTTCTTAGCTGACAATTTTAGTAAAAAAAATATATTGAAAATAAAACAGTAGTTATTTGTTGTATATATGACACAGAAATGAAGCACAAATGACACACAAATGAAGCACAAATGACACACACTTGCATCATAATCCTCCATGTCCAAAATTAGATTCAGAGTCAAAATTGCAGCACTCCCCACCCCCCTCCCACCCAAACTAGTCAGTGTACTGGAGTAAGAGCAAACACCCTGTGTTGAATTAATCCATGCCAATAAAATCATTATAAACATTAATAAATTATGATTTGTCTTATCTTTGTGAGTTTGTGACTTGATAGTTTGTGACCTGATAGTTTGTGACTTGATAGTTTGTAACCTGATAGTTTGTGACCTGATAGTTTGTGACCTGATAGTTGGTGACCTGATAGTTTGTGACCTGATAGTTTGTGACTTGATAGTTTGTGACTTAATAGTTTGTGACTTGATAGTTTGTGACCTGATAGTTTGTGACTTGATAGTCTGTGACTTGATAGTCTGTGACTTGATAGTCTGTGACTTGATAGTTTGTGACTTGATAGTGTGTGACTTGATAGTTTGTGACTTGATAGTGTGTGACTTGATAGTTTGTGACTTGATAGTTGTGTGACTTGATAGTGTGTGACTTGATAGTTTGTGACTTGATAGTGTGTGACTTGATAGTTTTAATATCAGATTCAAATGTTCATTGGTGTTTTGTTTTTCCTTTATCAGAAACAGTTTTGTATAATGATGGACTTCAACCGGTTTTTAATTTGGTTAATTACTAACAATAATTCTATCTATCTATCTATCTATCTATCTATCTATCTATCTATCTATCTATCTATCTATCGTCCTTTCGAGCTGAAGACGGCACATAGGGCAAAACCACAATCTCAAAAAAAAACAGAAACCTTGCGTGCCAAAATGGCACATATTGCAGAAATCACTGCTTCCAAAACTCATGGCTTCTGTTTCCATAACAATACTTTTTACAATGGCAGCTTGTCAAGCCATCGATCCAACCTCCTTAGTCGCCTCTTATGCCATGCCTGGAAGGTCACAGTGTCACTATTTAACAGTAATTACAGCAACTAAATTATTACTTATTCCTTCTTCTAACTCTCAAACTTGCTATTAATCACATAATAACTTATAAGAAAGTTATACGCATTTTAAAATTATAGTTCTTTTTTTTATGTGCTTGTTTATTATTTTTCATCATTTTCATAGATGAAAAATGCATGACTAGTTTTTAAATTATAAACAAATTTAAACTAAAATCTAAAGAAAATCATTAAATAACAAAAAGATATACATTTTATTATTGTCATTATACTCAGCTATAGGAACGTTTAATGATAACTTTAACTTTAATTACTTAGGCTCATATTTTATACTTTATACAAATTGTATAATAACTATCATTTCATAAATGTTTTGAAAGAAAAGAACAGTTAACTCATGAATTAATATTTTAATAAAAGAAAAGACTAATGGATGAGTTAATTAAAAATGGTTTAATATTATTTATTTACTAGTACATGATGTTGTTAGTTGACATCACATATGCATTTACTATTTACATTTACTTTTGTATTTGTTGTTCTGCTGTTAACCTTGTCATATAAAAACACAAGAAAATACTTGGAAATGAAATCTGCTATATGCAAAAGTATAAATAGTTTGGCCTGAAATGCCCTACTAGTGATCCGACACGCTCCAGTAACTTTCTGTTAGGGGCTGCCGGTTATCAGATGTCAATGCTGCACTCCATGGACACTTCAAGTATAAAGGAAGGACAAAGGGGTCAAATGATTGCTCATCATGAAGATACTCGGAATTAAACTGGCGAATTATTGTAGAATATTGTCGTTTAATTTTAAAACATAAATATAAAGAAAGCATTCTGGAATAAATTATTGTTAAAATTCACGAGTGAAATGATAATACCTGCTCCGGCAGCTGCTGCGATTGTTCTCACGGGGCTGACTCGACTTTCACATTTTGCCTTTGAGACGAAGGGGTTACCGAACAAATTGTTCCTACACGCCGCTTCCAGTGAGTTCGACATGATGATTCTTTGCTCTGAGAAATGCACAACAAATGTAAATGAATTCCTTAAATTGCTAAATTAAACATAACAACTGAGAGAGACGAGTTGGGCCAAAGTTGCTGTAGTAGGTTCACACTTTGACTGGATGACTCGAATGCCCTTCTTACCCGAGATGGCGAAAACGAATGAAAGAGCAAAATCGCGTGGAATTACAAGTTCTCGCGATAATCTCATCTATTTACAAGACTTTTGTCTTGCTGCTTGTGTGCTCATCGTTCCTGGAGCGTCGTGTGGAGACTTCACATCCTGCAACTAGTGATGCACATTGACCCGTGCTGGGGTGGCCATGTGACAACATGGAGGACTTCTTGTCAACTGCTGGGAGGACATATTTCTTGTCAACTGCTGGGAGGACATATTTCTTGTCAACTGCTGGGAGGACATATTTCTTGTCAACTGCTGGGAGGACATATTTCTTGTCAACTGCTGGGAGGACATATTTCTTGTCAACTGCTGGGAGGACATATTTCTTGTCAACTGCTGGGAGGACATATTTCTTGTCAATCAAGAACAAGGTGCAAATATCACAATTCTCTGTTTATTTTATGGCATGAAAGAGCAAAATCGCGTGGAATTACATATTCTCGGGATAATCTTATCTAAAAAAAATACAAGGTAAAAGAGGCAGAGGCAGACCAAGAAGACTAATATGGACGAGTAACATCAAAAGATGGACAAGTCAATCTGTGACAGCCTGCACTATCAAAGCAAGAAACGGAGTAGAATGGCGATCCATGGTAGACAACCTTCGTTGTGGAGAAGGCACTCGATGATGATGATGATAATCTCATCTATTTACAAGACTTTTGTCTTGCTTCTTCTGTGCTCATCGTTCCTGGAGCGTCGTGTGGAGACTCCCATTCAGCAGCGACCCACAGATGATGGCTTGGACCAGGATCAGGGAACCAAAACCATCCACACCCTGCTCCACCTTTCCGTGGTGCCTCCAGTAACAGACTAACCTGTCTAGTCTGGCCTAGCGTGTAGGGATCGAAGAGGGAAGACCCCCCCAACCCCTGCCTTTCCGGACATCTCCTTAGTATCTTTCCCGGCCAATTTTCAAATCAGTCCGGTTGTAATGACAGTACAGTGCAGTTGTGTTTTCTATTTGTGATCATTGGACGTCTGCTGCATAAAAACAATGCTTTCCAAAAAACGTAAGTGTCATTTTAGTGATGCGCTGAAAGCTGAATTTCCATTTATTATACAAACAATTTTAGAGGATGGAACGATAGTGAAATGTTTAATGTAGTTCTAATTTTTCTATAGCAAGTGGTGGAAGGACATCAATAACTGATCATCTACAGGCACAAAAGCATAAGGATGCGCTGCTTTGTAAGTCTCAGTCTGGGTGTATGACAAAGTATTTTTGTAAAACAGAACCCTCAAAAGATGAATACACTCTAGCTGTTCATGAAGGAACCTTCGCATATCATACTGTACTTCGTAATCATAGTTTCCGCAGTATAGATTGTACAACAATTCTACAAAAGAAATTTTCAGCGAAACAATTTTCCTGTGCAAGAACAAAGTGGAATCCATAATTACCAATGTTTTTGCTCCTTGGGCTATTGATGAACTAAAAAATGACCTCAAATATGTCAGCTTCGTAACATTGTCTTGCGATACATCTAATCATAAACATGTTAAGCAACTTCCTATTTTAGTTCGTTGTTTTCAGGCTTATGAGCTGGAAACTCCAGTAAAGACCAAACTGACTGCTTTCATAGATATCACAGGAGAAACATCCGACATAATATACGAACAATTGTTGAAAGCAATTGATAATTTTGACTTAAACAAAAAGATTGTTGGACTCTCATCAGACAATACAAATAAAAAACTTTGGAGGCTTGTTGAGGAAAGGGAGAGATAATGTCATAACTAAAATAAAGTCCAAGTTAAACAGACACATAATGGGTCTTGGTTGCAACGCACACATAATTCACTATTGGGTAAAACAGCGTTTGATTCCATGCCTATGGATATGGAAGTGATTGTAACAAAAATATTTGGATACTTTCACATTTACACGGTTCGTGTAGAACGCCTAAAAGACTTCTGTGAATTTGCTGGACAGGAGTTGAAGCAATTATTAGGTTATTCGAATATAAGGTGGTTGTCATTACTTCCAGCCTTGGAAAGAATATTGAAACTGTATCAATCACTGAGATCTTTCTTCTTGTGAGAAACACACTGTCCTACAATATTGAAACAATTCTTTGAAAACAGTGAATCAGAGCTTTTGCTCAGCTTTGCTTATTCTCACGCATCACTCTTCCATGAAACAATTAAGGCGATTGAAGGCGACGACAAGAGTGCAACAGAATCAGCACTAGCTGTGAACAATCTCATTATAAAATTAGAAACTCAACGCGATGAAAATTTCATCCCACACATGGTAAAGAGTTTGCTAACTGATTTAGTAGAAAGTGGTGACATCCTAATGGAAAGGTACTTCCAAATAAGTAAAGAACTCTATAATACTGCTGTACATTACTTGCAGTCTTGGAACAAGCACAATGAGGACTTGTCACAACTGAGCTGCCTTCTCTTGGATAATGTGCCTGAAAGGAAACATTTTGATAATGCAGTAGAACAGATATCTTCAAAGTGTCATGAAGTTGTAAACGTCAATCGTGATGAGCTCTTTGATGAATTTACTTATTTGCGAGGCCATCTGTTGCAAAAAGAATGTGAGTGGTTCAGTAACAAGCCCCCATGTAGAAAATGGAATGAAGTACTCAGGTACTTGAAAGAAAATAATGTACCACATGCTAGTGTGAAGAGAATTCTTGAACTTTTTATGTGCTTACCTGGCAGCAATGCATCCGTAGAAATAAGACTATTTTCTCAAATGAACTACGTCTGGTCCGAAGAGAAATCACGGATTAATGTGAGCACGGTACAAGCCATGTTAACAGTAAAAACTAACATTAATTTATCGTATGAAAGCTTCAGTGAAAAACTTGCTTCAAATCATGAGATCTTGAGAAAGATACACTCAAAAAACAAGTACCATGCCGAGGCAACAAACTCTTCAGTAGAAATAAGGTACTGTAAACATTACTTTAATATTGCAATTGATATCTATATGTTGTTCATTTTTTTTTTATTTTAAACTTTTTTTTTTGTTATTGAGAAAGATAACTATGTTTCATAAGTCTTGCCCAACTTTAAAAATCAATACCTTTTAAACCGCTTTTTGTATTTTTTTCAAAATTTGCATGTAAAGTTATAATGATTAGAACCCAACAGGGAATTAATTTCATTAAAAACAAACATTTGGTTATTATTATTGCTTATTTGATTTATATAAATTTATAACGACCCATTGATGTAGTCAAAACATAGTGTTTACAGTATTTAAGTTAAAAATAGCGATTACAAATCTATACACGCTGAAATTTACGATTTTTCACGCTTTCCGCGTGAGTTTTCTGACACAAATAGACACTTGTAGTAAACACGAGACATTGTGTGTTCCATTTCCGTTAATTCAGCGGCGTAACGTGGAACAATAACATTTATCATGAGTCTTAAAATGAAATTCTGCAGTTTACAAAACATCGCAATAAAAATGTATGACTATTTTTGCAAAGAGGCTAAACGAGGAAGATTATTTCATTCTTTAGAAAACCCTGAGAATAGGACAAGACACATTTTGGATTTATCTAAACGGTCATTTAATCGCTGGATTCAAGCACGTGACCGTCAATGTTCAAAATATACAAAATCACAAGGAAGAGCAAAAATGTTGGATAATTTCGACAGTGAACTTATTAGAAGTGAAATTCGCAAAATGTTGGGTATGAATGAAACTGTTACAATAAGAAAATTAAAAGTATCGCTGAAAAAGAACAACAGTATTGAAATATCAAAGTCTACATTATGGAGGAATGTGAGAGCTGCAGGCTTTACATTCAGAAAGTATCCCAATGGACGAAACATCATCTGTGAGAAGCCACATATAGTAGTCATGAGAAGCAAGTACTTACGTGAAGTAAAAGAGGTGCGCAAGCAAGGTTATGATATTGTGTACTTGGATGAAACATGGATCAATGCTCACCACACTAACCAAAGGGAATGGCAGTCATCAGATGGAAAGATTAAGAGATTAATACCTAGCAGCAAAGGACAGCGCTTGATAATTGCTCATGCAGGTAGTCGACAACATGGACTAATACAGAATGCAGAGCTCATTTTTCTTTCAAAATCCATAGACAATCGGGATTATCACTCTGAGATGAATGGTCACATATTTAGACATTGGATTGAAAATTCTGTTCTCCCAGCACTAGATCAACCATCTTGCCTAATAATGGACAATGCAGCGTACCACAACATTGTTGCACTTGAAGATAAAGTCCCGACGTCATCCAGTACAAAAGATGCTATTAAGATATGGCTCACAAAGGAACACATACAATTTAATAACATGTACTTAAAACCTGAATTACTATCTCTAGTAAAGCAAAAACAGAGGACAAAGATTTTTCAAATAGAAAAGATTATCCAAGAGCACGGTCATATAAGTTTGAGGCTGCCACCTTACCATGCTCATTTAAATCCAATAGAACTAATCTAGGCAAAATTAAAAGGACAAGTGGCAGATGAAAATACAACATTCAAAATATGCGATGTAAAGACTCTTGCTAATCTCGCTTTATTAAATATAGACAAAGATTATTGGGCTAAATGTGAAGACCACGTCTTAAAACAGGAAGAGGAATATTGGAAAAATGATGGTTTGTGGAATGTTCAACCCCAAACAGTTATTAATCTTTTAGACTCGTCTGATTCAGAATGAAAGTATATAGCACCCACAATGTTGGCCCCTATATTACCTTAAATTATTTCAACAAACGGTCCTTTTAAGGACCACACAACTATGAAAATTGGACATACAGGTATACCTTGATATTATTATCGTCCGTCCTCGAACTGAGCAGACAATAATTCTCCTGGTGTTTTGTTTTATCCAGTTATTTCCCCCATTACGGCCACGCCTTTACCTAGTGAAAATTAATCGTAGACCAGCAACTACGGTAATTTCTATTCTTTAGGGCTTCACAATTTACAATTTTGATAAACATCAAAGAAATATCGCCGCTTTAAGAAAACTGCAGCTGCAAGATATTTGTTAAATATACATTTAAAGGGTCTTTTGCATTCTAATAACATTTGGAAAATTTCAACAGGATTTAACAAACGGTTAGAGAGTAATAGCGTTTTGAAGTTGGGCATATGTTTTGAAACGAGCTATAGCTATTGTAATTTCATTAAGTGTGTGTATCGCATAAGTACCGTGAATATTAACAAAAATAAAATCAAACAGCAAATAAACACAGTTATTATGAAATTTAAAGTTATCTTTTTTTTTGCATCTACAAAATTTCTTGCGCACACACAGTCACACACCCACCCACACATATTATAAATATATATATAAATAAATATGTATACACACACACACACACATACATATATATTATCGTTCATCCCCGATTTTGTGGGACAGTCTCAGAAATAAGCCAAAAAATTATCTGAATGTAAAAAATATGACAAATGTCCCCGAAAAAAATGGGAACAAAAATGGTCACCCTATCTACACTTGAGGTAAGATGGCGGCTTCTGAAGGTCCCGTGTTAAACCCCACCACAGGCGGTAGGAATTTTTCAAAAATTTAATTCGTGGTTTTACCCTTCCCTGGTCTCTAGGTAGTGAGTTCTGATATCTATATAGCCCTCTAGGTAGTAAGTTCCGATATCTAGCCTTCTAGGTAATGAATTTTTATATCTAGCCCTCTAGGTAGTGAGTTCTGATATATATATATATATAGCCCTCTAGGTAGTAAGTTCCGATATCTAGCCCTCTAGGTAATGAATTTTTATATCTAGCCCTCTAGGTAATGAATTTTTATATCTAGCCCTCTAGGTAATGAATTTTTATATCTAGCCCTCTAGGTAGTGAGTTCTGATATATATATATATATATATAGCCCTCTAGGTAGTAAGTTCCGATATCTAGCCCTCTAGGTAATGAATTTTTATATCTAGCCCTCTAGGTAATGAATTTTTATATCTAGCCCTCTAGGTAGTGAGTTCTGATATATATATATATATATAGCCCTCTAGGTAGTAAGTTCCGATATCTAGCCCTCTAGGTAATGAATTTTTATATCTAGCCCTCTAGGTAATGAATTTTTATATCTAGCCCTCTAGGTAATGAATTTTTATATCTAGCCCTCTAGGTAGTGAGTTCTGATATATATATATATATAGCCCTCTAGGTAGTAAGTTCCGATATCTAGCCCTCTAGGTAGTGAGTTCCGATATCTAGCCCTCTAGGTAGTGAGTTCCGATATCTAGCCCTCTAGGTAGTAAGTTCCGATATCTAGCCCTCTAGGTAGTGAGTTCCGATATCTAGCCCTCTAGGTAGTAAGTTCCGATATCTAGCCCTCTAGGTAGTGAGTTCCGATATCTAGCCCTCTAGGTAGTGAGTTCCGATATCTAGCCCTCTAGGTAGTGAGTTCCGATATCTAGCCCTCTAGGTAGTAAGTTCCGATATCTAGCCCTCTAGGTAGTAAGTTCCGATATCTAGCCCTCTAGGTAGTGAGTTCCGATATCTAGCCCTCTAGGTAGTGAGTTCCGATATCTAGCCCTCTAGGTAGTAAGTTCCGATATCTAGCCCTCTAGGTAGTGAGTTCCGATATCTAGCCCTCTAGGTAGTAAGTTCCGATATCTAGCCCTCTAGGTAGTGAGTTCCGATATCTAGCCCTCTAGGTAGTAAGTTCCGATATCTAGCCCTCTAGGTAGTGAGTTCCGATATCTAGCCCTCTAGGTAGTGAGTTCCGATATCTAGCCCTCTAGGTAGTAAGTTCCGATATCTAGCCCTCTAGGTAGTGAGTTCCGATATCTAGCCCTCTAGGTAGTGAGTTCCGATATCTAGCCCTCTAGGTAGTGAGTTCCGATATCTAGCCCTCTAGGTAGTGAGTTCCGATATCTAGCCCTCTAGGTAGTGAGTTCCGATATCTAGCCCTCTAGGTAGTGAGTTCCGATATCTAGCCCTCTAGGTAGTGAGTTTCCGATATCTAGCCTCTAGGTAGTGAGTTCCGATATCTAGCCCTCTAGGTAGTGAGTTCCGATATCTAGCCCTCTAGGTAATGAATTTTTATATCTAGCCCTCTAGGTAGTAAGTTCCGATATCTAGCCCTCTAGGTAGTAAGTTCCGATATCTAGCCCTCTAGGTAGTAAGTTCCGATATCTAGCCCTCTAGGTAGTGAGTTCCGATATCTAGCCCTCTAGGTAGTAAGTTCCGATATCTAGCCCTCTAGGTAGTAAGTTCCGATATCTAGCCCTCTAGGTAGTAAGTTCCGATATCTAGCCCTCTAGGTAGTAAGTTCCGATATCTAGCCCTCTAGGTAGTAAGTTCCGATATCTAGCCCTCTAGGTAGTAAGTTCCGATATCTAGCCCTCTAGGTAGTAAGTTCCGATATCTAGCCCTCTAGGTAGTGAGTTCTGATATATATATATATATAGCCCTCTAGGTAGTAAGTTCCGATATCTAGCCCTCTAGGTAGTAAGTTCCGATATCTAGCCCTCTAGGTAGTAAGTTCCGATATCTAGCCCTCTAGGTAGTAAGTTCCGATATCTAGCCCTCTAGGTAGTAAGTTCCGATATCTAGCCCTCTAGGTAGTGAGTTCCGATATCTAGCCCTCTAGGTAGTAAGTTCCGATATCTAGCCCTCTAGGTAGTAAGTTCCGATATCTAGCCCTCTAGGTAGTAAGTTCCGATATCTAGCCCTCTAGGTAGTAAGTTCCGATATCTAGCCCTCTAGGTAGTAAGTTCCGATATCTAGCCCTCTAGGTAGTAAGTTCCGATATCTAGCCCTCTAGGTAGTAAGTTCCGATATCTAGCCCTCTAGGTAGTAAGTTCCGATATCTAGCCCTCTAGGTAGTGAGTTCCGATATCTAGCCCTCTAGGTAGTAAGTTCCGATATCTAGCCCTCTAGGTAGTAAGTTCCGATATCTAGCCCTCTAGGTAGTAAGTTCCGATATCTAGCCCTCTAGGTAGTGAGTTCCGATATCTAGCCCTCTAGGTAGTGAGTTCCGATATCTAGCCCTCTAGGTAGTAAGTTCCGATATCTAGCCCTCTAGGTAGTTAGTTCCGATATCTAGCCTTCTAGGTAATGAATTTTTATATCTAGCCCTCTAGGTAGTGAGTTCTGATATCTAGCCCTCTAGGTAGTGAGTTCCGATATCTAGCCCTCTAGGTAGTGAGTTCCGATATCTAGCCCTCTAGGTAGTGAGTTCCGATATCTAGCCCTCTAGGTAGTGAGTTCCGATATCTAGCCCTCTAGGTAGTAAGTTCCGATATCTAGCCCTCTAGGTAGTGAGTTCCGATATCTAGCCCTCTAGGTAGTGAGTTCCGATATCTAGCCCTCTAGGTAGTGAGTTCCGATATCTAGCCCTCTAGGTAGTGAGTTCCGATATCTAGCCCTCTAGGTAGTGAGTTCCGATATCTAGCCCTCTAGGTAGTGAGTTCCGATATCTAGCCCTCTAGGTAGTAAGTTCCGATATCTAGCCCTCTAGGTAGTAAGTTCCGATATCTAGCCCTCTAGGTAGTAAGTTCCGATATCTAGCCCTCTAGGTAGTAAGTTCCGATATCTAGCCCTCTAGGTAGTGAGTTCCGATATCTAGCCCTCTAGGTAGTAAGTTCCGATATCTAGCCCTCTAGGTAGTAAGTTCCGATATCTAGCCCTCTAGGTAGTGAGTTCCGATATCTAGCCCTCTAGGTAGTAAGTTCCGATATCTAGCCCTCTAGGTAGTAAGTTCCGATATCTAGCCCTCTAGGTAGTAAGTTCCGATATCTAGCCCTCTAGGTAGTAAGTTCCGATATCTAGCCCTCTAGGTAGTAAGTTCCGATATCTAGCCCTCTAGGTAGTAAGTTCCGATATCTAGCCCTCTAGGTAGTAAGTTCCGATATCTAGCCCTCTAGGTAGTAAGTTCCGATATCTAGCCCTCTAGGTAGTAAGTTCCGATATCTAGCCCTCTAGGTAGTAAGTTCCGATATCTAGCCCTCTAGGTAGTAAGTTCCGATATCTAGCCCTCTAGGTAGTAAGTTCCGATATCTAGCCCTCTAGGTAGTAAGTTCCGATATCTAGCCCTCTAGGTAGTGAGTTCCGATATCTAGCCCTCTAGGTAGTGAGTTCCGATATCTAGCCCTCTAGGTAGTGAGTTCCGATATCTAGCCCTCTAGGTAGTGAGTTCCGATATCTAGCCCTCTAGGTAGTGAGTTCCGATATCTAGCCCTCTAGGTAGTGAGTTCCGATATCTAGCCCTCTAGGTAGTAAGTTCCGATATCTAGCCCTCTAGGTAGTGAGTTCCGATATCTAGCCCTCTAGGTAGTAAGTTCCGATATCTAGCCCTCTAGGTAGTAAGTTCCGATATCTAGCCCTCTAGGTAGTAAGTTCCGATATCTAGCCCTCTAGGTAGTGAGTTCCGATATCTAGCCCTCTAGGTAGTGAGTTCCGATATCTAGCCCTCTAGGTAGTAAGTTCCGATATCTAGCCCTCTAGGTAGTAAGTTCCGATATCTAGCCCTCTAGGTAGTAAGTTCCGATATCTAGCCCTCTAGGTAGTGAGTTCCGATATCTAGCCCTCTAGGTAGTGAGTTCCGATATCTAGCCCTCTAGGTAGTGAGTTCCGATATCTAGCCCTCTAGGTAGTAAGTTCCGATATCTAGCCCTCTAGGTAGTGAGTTCCGATATCTAGCCCTCTAGGTAGTAAGTTCCGATATCTAGCCCTCTAGGTAGTAAGTTCCGATATCTAGCCCTCTAGGTAGTGAGTTCCGATATCTAGCCCTCTAGGTAGTGAGTTCCGATATCTAGCCCTCTAGGTAGTGAGTTCCGATATCTAGCCCTCTAGGTAGTGAGTTCCGATATCTAGCCCTCTAGGTAGTAAGTTCCGATATCTAGCCCTCTAGGTAGTAAGTTCCGATATCTAGCCCTCTAGGTAGTAAGTTCCGATATCTAGCCCTCTAGGTAGTAAGTTCCGATATCTAGCCCTCTAGGTAGTGAGTTCCGATATCTAGCCCTCTAGGTAGTGAGTTCCGATATCTAGCCCTCTAGGTAGTGAGTTCCGATATCTAGCCCTCTAGGTAGTGAGTTCCGATATCTAGCCCTCTAGGTAGTGAGTTCCGATATCTAGCCCTCTAGGTAGTGAGTTCCGATATCTAGCCCTCTAGGTAGTGAGTTCCGATATCTAGCCCTCTAGGTAGTGAGTTCCGATATCTAGCCCTCTAGGTAGTGAGTTCCGAAGGATCTAGCCCTTTAGTAGGAAGTGAGTTCCAATATATAGCCTTCTCGGTAAACGACGAAAAACAGGAGGCCCCGTGTGCAGTCGCGGACATTAAAGAACTCTTGGCAGTTAACAATCGAAAATAGTAGGGTAAAGATGGCCGCTTCCTGGACAAAAATTGTTAAGCAAATCCACTCATCCATGCCGAAGACGGGTGTATTGGGGCGAAAGGTACAGACGTCGTGGCTATGACGTCAACTAGCGACACAACGCATGTACGCCCACTAAACGGGTGAAAGGTCGCGACTATGACGTCAACTAGGGACACAACGCATATACGCCCACTAAACGGTGAAAGGTCGCGACTATGACGTAAACTAGGGACACAACGCATATACGCCCACTAAACGGGTGAAAGGTCGCGATTATGACGTCAACTGACGACACAACGCATATACGCCCACTAAACGGGTGAAAGGTCGCGACTATGACGTAAACTAGCGACACAACGCATATACGCCCACTAAATGGGTGAAAGCTAAGAAGAAGAGTAGAAGTTATTTATGTAAAAATAACACAAGCGATTTTAAGGACCAACAATTAAAGGTTTTACAGTCAATCCCCTTCAAAGTAAAGTACCCCAGTCACGCCAAGTGGTGTATAGGGAATATGGTGTTAGTGACCATATATTATACAGACCTTCGGCACATGATTTTTGGGGTAATGTGGTCGGCATTACGCCCGTGCCGCTTTACTTTTCCAGAAAAAAAATCCGGTACCCATTTAAAGCTGGGTGAACCCGGAAGCCGTCGGTTGGGATCGAATCCTACCCCTTGCCTTTTATAGTTCATTTCACTAACCACTGAGCTATTGACGGGGGTACTTTACTTTTTTATATTTATATATAAGGCAGCACCCAGTATGGGACACTAATGCTTTACCGGACTACTAACTTATCATGATTGCTCTTCTACCAACCGTCTGTCAAGACGACAAGGCCATATCATATATAAGACAGAAATACTAAAACATAACACAAAGAGTCTTTAATAAAGGGTGACAGAACACCAGACAGACTCAAGGTCCGGCCACAAAAAAAAGATGGGTTGATGGATTACAAGAAATACTAGAAAACATAACAGTAGTAGAGGCCAACAGAAGAGCAAAAGACCGCAAATTAACTCTTCCCCCCCCCCCCCCCCTCAACGCTGAAAGGCAAATGAGAACGGAAAGAGGAAGAAGAAGGAGAAGATATATAAGATATATATATATATATATCTTCAATAGACATTATTCTGCCCTCCATGGCACCTTCATTTTTTTTTTTTATATCAGGTTCTGAATATATGAAAGGTTACCTGCCCATTGTTGCGTCTCAAATGATCAAACCATTGAATGAAACAGGAAAAACTGTTGACAGAATTATATTGTTTAATAAGAACTGCATTTCATAGCAGGTTTTATGCTTTATATTAATGACGTCCAGAAAGAGAATAAAGGTTGATGTAGTTACTGCCGCTCTGCGCTGATTTTCTGATGCACCTTTCTAGAAAGTAATTCTATCACACTCTAAGCCCTGCTTCATTAGTTTTAAGACCGGTGACTCCGTCACTATAGTAGTAGCCTCCGTCAGCCATAGTTGATTATAGATTTTGCAGAGCTCCTAGAAATGTTAGTTATTCTTTTCTTTCGTCTATATTCTCTTTTTTTTTTAATGTACCTGTCTACTTCTTGTTTGATTTGCAGCTTTAGATCGTGTGTCCCCAAATACTGCGGTCCGTTGTTTATATCTTTGAAAGAAAGCAAACATAAAGGACTCAGCCTTAATAGCAAAAAGACAGAGGTAATGGTAACAACAAAGAAAAAAAACATCACCTCAGTGCAAAATAAAGACAAGTGGAACAATATGAAAATAGGTAAATGAATTTGGGAACTTTGTTAACTTCAGACGGAAGATGTACAACAGAGGTGAGATGCAAAATGGCTCAGGCAAAAGCAGCTTTCCAAAAAATGAGGAAGATACTATGCAATCCATTTTTGACAATAGAAACAAGAAAAAGAGTTCTTAAATGTTATGTAGAGCCAATCTTAACATATAGATGTGAATCATAGACAACAAACAAGAAAATCACTGGAGTCTGTAGAAATGTGGTTTTACAGAAGAATGTTGAGATACCATGGACAGCTAAGAAGAGTAATGAAAACGTAACGTTCTGAAAGAGGCCAAAGCAAAAAAGAGAGCTAATTTCCAATATTAGGAAGAAACAATCATCATTTTTGGCCATGTAATGAGAAAAGAACAACTGGAATATATTGTAACAACTGGGAAAATTGAGAGACGAAGAGATAGAGGAAAGCAAAAAGAAAAAAAATACCAGACAGCTTAAGAGAATGGCTAGGCCGAAGGTCAACAACAGAAATGATAAATAACTGTGGAGATCGAAAATTGTGGAGAGACATGATCACCTACGCCAGCAGGCCCGGTACTTAATGATGATGATGGTGATGATGATGAGTTATGTCTTCCCAGGCTGCAAGGTTCAGAGTCTCCATATCACATTTATACACATCTACAAATCGAAATTGTGGGTGCCCCAATCCTGTTGTCATCTGCTAGCTCACCATGCAAAGCGAGCGTAACCTACATTGTGCAGCGTGTAGATGTTCGGGAGGCTTGTGCGAGTGAGGACCTCCGCGTTTGCCACTTTGTAAAGTCACGAATCCATACAATTTTTCTAGAACTCGAAATTTCAAGAGAAACTCTCCTTCTAATGACAATATTACAGTATTACAGTTATATCGTATTACGTATAACAGCTGGTATTCAACAACATTTATTAAGGTGTGTATGATTGCACATTTAAATACGGTGTTATGGGTTTCAATGAGACTGCAAAATAAGAAAGAGAAAGATGGAGAAAGGAAAAATTATACTAGATATGAAAGCCAGGTGAACAGCGATGTGTCGCTAATTTACGTCAAGTTGCGCAGCTTTGCGGTCAACCCTACATACACGTCTTCTGGGTAGATTTTGAAGTAAACCATTTTGTCCTGGACATCGGTCATTTTTGGTTCTTTTTGTTGTTGGGTTCTTTAACTTGGCCAGTGCTCATTTGATCTCCTGTCTGTTGCTGTTATCCGAGAGAGATCTCACCAAACAGAGACCAGAGCGACGAAGTAAAGCAACGAAGTAAAGCAACGAAGTAAAGCATTGAAGTAAAGCATCGTAGTAAAGCATCGAAGTAACCCAACAAAGTAAAGCAACGAAGTAAACCAACGAAGTAAACCAACAAAGTAAAGCATTGAAGTAAGCAACGAAGTAAAGCAACGAAGTAAAGCATCGAAGTAACCCAACAAAGTAAAGCATCGAAGTAAACCAACAAAGTAAAGCATTGAAGTAAGCAACGAAGTAAAGCAACGAAGTAACCCAACAAAGTAAAGCATCGAAGTAACCCAACAAAGTAAAGCAACGAAGTAAACCAACGAAGTAAACCAACAAAGTAAAGCATTGAAGTAAGCAACGAAGTAAAGCAACGAAGTAACCCAACAAAGTAAAGCATCGAAGTAACCCAACAAAGTAAAGCAACGAAGTAAACCAACGAAGTAAACCAACAAAGTAAAGCATTGAAGTAAGCAACGAAGTAAAGCATCAAAGCAAGCAACGAAGTAAACCAACGGAGTAAAGCAACGAAGTAAAGCATCGAAGTAAGCAACGAAGTAAAGCATCAAAGCAAGCAACGAAGTAAACCAACGGAGTAAAGCAACGAAGTAAAGCATCGAAGTAAGCAACGAAGTAAACCAACGAAGTAAAGCATCGAAGTAAAGCAACGAAGTAAAGCAACGAAGTAAACCAACGAAGTAAAGCATCGAAGTAAAGCAACGAAGTAAACCAACGAAGTAAAGCAATGAAGTAAGCAACGAAGTAAACCAACGAAGTAAAGCTTTGAAGTAAAGCATCGAAGTAAAGCAACGAAGTAAAGCATTGAAGTAAGCAACGAAGTAAAGCAACGAAGTAAAGCATTGAAGTAAAGCATCGAAGTAAAGCATTGAAGTAAAGCATCGAAGTAAAGCAACGAAGTAAAGCATTGAAGTAAGCAACGAAGTAAAGCATTGAAGTAAAGCATCGAAGTAAAGCAACGAAGTAAAGCATTGAAGTAAGCAACGAAGTAAAGCAACGACGTAAAGCATCGAAGTAAAGCATCGAAGTAAAGCATTGAAGTAAGCAACGAAGTAAACCAACGAAGTAAACCAACGAAGTAAAGCATTGAAGTAAGCAACGAAGTAAACCAACGAAGTAAACCAACGAAGTAAAGCATTGAAGTAAGCAACGAAGTAAAGCATCAAAGCAAGCAACGAAGTAAACCAACGAAGTAAAGCAACGAAGTAAACCAACGAAGTAAGCAACGAAGTAAACCAACGAAGTAAACCAACGAAGTAAAGCATCGAAGTAAGCAACGAAGTAAAGCATCGAAGTAAAGCAACGAAGTAAACCAACGAAGTAAACCAACGTAGTAAACCAACGAAGTAAAGCAACGAAGTAAACCAACGAAGTAAACCAACGAAGTAAGCAACGAAGTAAGCAACGAAGTAAAGCATCGAAGTAAAGCAACGAAGTAAACCAACGAAGTAAACCAACGAAGTAAAGCATTGAAGTAAAGCATTGAAGTAAAGCATTGAAGTAAAGCAACGAAGTAAACCAACGAAGTAAAGCATCGAAGTAAAGCAACGAAGTAAATCAACGAAGTAAACCAACGAAGTAAACCATCGAAGTAAAGCATTGAAGTAAAGCATCGAAGTAAAGCAACGAAGTAAAGCAACGAAGTAAACCAACGAAGTAAAGCAACGAAGTAAAGCATCGAAGTAAAGCAACGAAGTAAACCAACGAAGTAAAGCATCGAAGTAAAGCAACGAAGTAAAGCATCGAAGTAAACCAACGAAGTAAAGCATCGAAGTAAAGCAACGAAGTAAAGCATCGAAGTAAAGCATCGAAGTAAACCAACGAAGTAAAGCATCGAAGTAAACCAACGAAGTAAAGCATCGAAGGAAACCAACGAAGTAAAGCATCGAAGTAAACCAACGAAGTAAAGCATCGAAGTAAAGCATCGAAGTAAAGCAACGAAGTAAAGCATCGAAGTAAAGCATCGAAGTAAAGCATCGAAGTAAACCAACGAAGTGAACCAACGAAGTAAAGCATCGAAGTAAAGCAACGAAGTAAAGCAACGAAGTAAAGCATCGAAGTAAAGCAACGAAGTAAAGCAACGAAGTAAAGCAACGAAGTAAAGCAACGAAGTAAAGCATCGAAGTAAAGCAACGAAGTAAAGCAACGAAGTAAACCAACGAAGTAAAGCAACGAAGTAAAGCAACGAAGTAAACCAACGAAGTAAAGCAACGAAGTAAAGCATCGAAGTAAAGCATCGAAGTAAAGCAACGAAGTAAAGCATTGAAGTAAAGCATCGAAGTAAAGCAACGAAGTAAACCAACGAAGTAAAGCAACAAAGTAAAGCAACGAAGTAAACCAACGAAGTAAACCAACGAAGTAAAGCATTGAAGTAAGCAACGAAGTAAACCAACGAAGTAAACCAACGAAGTAAAGCATTGAAGTAAAGCAACGAAGTAAACCATCGAAGTAAAGCAATGAAGTAAGCAACGAAGTAAAGCAACGAAGTAAAGCATTGAAGTAAGCAACGAAGTAAAGCAACGAAGTAAAGCAATGAAGTAAGCAACGAAGTAAACCAACGAAGTAAAGCATTGACGTAAAGCATCGAAGTAAAGCAACGAAGTAAAGCATTGAAGTAAGCAACGAAGTAAACCAACGAAGTAAAGCATTGAAGTAAGCAACGAAGTAAACCAACGAAGTAAAGCATTGAAGTAAGCAACGAAGTAAAGCAACGAAGTAAAGCATCGAAGTAAAGCAATGAAGTAAGCAACGAAGTAAACCAACGAAGTAAAGCATTGAAGTAAAGCATCGAAGTAAAGCAACGAAGTAAAGCATTGAAGTAAGCAACGAAGTAAACCAACGAAGTAAAGCATTGAAGTAAGCAACGAAGTAAACCAACGAAGTAAAGCATTGAAGTAAGCAACGAAGTAAAGCAACGAAGTAAAGCATCGAAGTAAAGCAATGAAGTAAGCAACGAAGTAAATCAACGAAGTAAAGCATTGAAGTAAAGCATCGAAGTAAAGCAACGAAGTAAAGCATTGAAGTAAGCAACGAAGTAAACCAACGAAGTAAAGCATTGAAGTAAGCAACGAAGTAAAGCATCGAAGTAAACCATCGAAGTAAAGCAATGAAGTAAGCAACGAAGTAAAGCAACGAAGTAAAGCATTGAAGTAAGCAACGAAGTAAAGCAACGAAGTAAACCAACGAAGTAAAGCAACGAAATAAAGCAACGAAGTAAACCATCGAAGTAAAGCAACGAAGTAAACCAACGAAGTAAAGCAACGAAGTAAAGCATTGAAGTAAACCATCGAAGTAAACCAACGAAGTAAGCAACGAAGTAAAGCATCGAAGTAAACCATCGAAGTAAAGCAACGAAGTAAACCAACGAAGTAAAGCAACGAAGTAAAGCATTGAAGTAAGCAACGAAGTAAACCAACGAAGTAAAGCAACGAAGTAAGCATTGAAGTAAGCAACGAAGTAAACCAACGAAGTAAAGCAACGAAGTAAAGCATTGAAGTAAGCCACGAAGTAAACCAACGAAGTAAAGCAACGAAGTAAAGCATCGAAGTAAAGCATTGAAGTAAGCAACGAAGTAAACCAACGAAGTAAAGCAACGAAGTAAAGCATCGAAGTAAAGCATTGAAGTAAGCAACGAAGTAAACCAACGAAGTAAAGCAACGAAGTAAAGCATCGAAGTAAAGCATTGAAGTAAGCAACGAAGTAAACCAACGAAGTAAAGCATTGAAGTAAGCAACGAAGTAAACCAACGAAGTAAAGTAACGAAGTAAACCAACGAAGTAAAGCATTGAAGTAAGCAACGAAGTAAACCAACGAAGTAAAGCAACGAAGTAAAGCATCGAAGTAAAGCAACGAAGTAAGCAACGAAGTAAAGCATCGAAGTAAAGCAACGAAGTAAACCAACGTAGTAAAGCATCGAAGTAAGCAACGAAGTAAACCAACGAAGTAAAGCATTGAAGTAAGCAACGAAGTAAATAACGAAGTAAAGCATCGAAGTAAAGCAACGAAGTAAACCAACGAAGTAAAGCAACGAAGTAAACCAACGAAGTAAAGCATTGAAGTAAGCACGAAGTAAAGCAACGAAGTAAAGCATTGAAGTAAGCAACGAAGTAAAGCATCGAAGTAAAGCAACGAAGTAAAGCAACGAAGTAAAGCATTGAAGTAAGCAACGAAGTAAAGCAAGGAAGTAAAGCATCGAAGTAAACCAACGAAGTAAAGCATCGAAGTAAAGCATCGAAGTAAAGCATCGAAGTAAAGCATCGAAGTAAACCAACGAAGTAAAGCATCGAAGTAAAGCATCGAAGTAAAGCATCGAAGTAAACCAACGAAGTAAAGCATCGAAGTAAAGCATCGAAGTAAAGCATCGAAGTAAGCAACGAAGTAAAGCATCGAAGTAAAGCAACGAAGTAAAGCAACGAAGTAAAGCATCGAAGTAAAGCAACGAAATAAAGCATCGAAGTAAGCAGCGAAGTAAAGCAACGAAGTAAAGCATCGAAGTAAAGCAACGAAATAAAGCATCGAAGTAAGCAAGAAGTAAACCAACGAAGTAAAGCATTGAAGTAAGCAACGAAATAAACCAATGAAGTAAAGCAACGAAATAAAGCATCGAAGTAAGCAAGAAGTAAACCAACGAAGTAAAGCATTGAAGTAAGCAACGAAATAAACCAATGAAGTAAAGCATCGAAGTAAACCAACGAAGTAAAGCAAGGAAATAAAGCATCGAAGTAAGCAAGAAGTAAACCAACGAAGTAAAGCATTGAAGTAAGCAACGAAATAAACCAATGAAGTAAAGCATCGAAGTAAAGCAACGAAGTAAACCAACGAAGTAAACCAATAAAGTAAAGCATCGAATTAAACCAACAAAGTAAAGCATCGAAGTAAGCAATGAAGTAAACCAACGAAATAAAGCATCGAAGTAAAGCAACGAAGTAAACCAACGAAGTAAACCATGAAGTAAACCATCGAAGTAAACCATCGAAGTAAAGCAACGAAGTAAACCATCGAAGTAAACCATCGAAGTAAAGCAACGAAGTCGAAGTAAAGCAACGAAGTAAACCATCGAAGTAAAGCAACGAAGTAAACCAACGAAGTAAAGCAACGAAGTAAACCAACGAAGTAAAGCATCGAAGTAAAGCAACGAAGTAAAGCAACGAAGTAAACCAACGAAGTAAAGCATCGAAGTAAAGCAACGAAGTAAACCAACGAAGTAAAGCAATGAAGTAAGCAACGAAGTAAACCAACGAAGTAAAGCATTGAAGTAAAGCATCGAAGTAAAGCAACGAAGTAAAGCATTGAAGTAAGCAACGAAGCAAAGCAACGAAGTAAAGCATTGAAGTAAAGCATCGAAGTAAAGCATTGAAGTAAAGCATCGAAGTAAAGCAACGAAGTAAAGCATTGAAGTAAGCAACGAAGTAAAGCATTGAAGTAAAGCATCGAAGTAAAGCAACGAAGTAAAGCATTGAAGTAAGCAACGAAGTAAAGCAACGAAGTAAAGCATCGAAGTAAAGCATCGAAGTAAAGCATTGAAGTAAGCAACGAAGTAAACCAACGAAGTAAACCAACGAAGTAAAGCATTGAAGTAAGCAACGAAGTAAACCAACGAAGTAAACCAACGAAGTAAAGCATTGAAGTAAGCAACGAAGTAAAGCATCAAAGCAAGCAACGAAGTAAACCAACGAAGTAAAGCAACGAAGTAAAGCAACGAAGTAAGCAACGAAGTAAACCAACGAAGTAAACCAACGAAGTAAAGCAACGAAGTAAAGCAACGAAGTAAACCAACGAAGTAAAGCAACGAAGTAAAGCATCGAAGTAAAGCATCGAAGTAAAGCAACGAAGTAAAGCATTGAAGTAAAGCATCGAAGTAAAGCAACGAAGTAAACCAACGAAGTAAAGCAACAAAGTAAAGCAACGAAGTAAACCAACGAAGTAAACCAACGAAGTAAAGCATTGAAGTAAGCAACGAAGTAAACCAACGAAGTAAACCAACGAAGTAAAGCATTGAAGTAAAGCAACGAAGTAAACCATCGAAGTAAAGCAATGAAGTAAGCAACGAAGTAAAGCAACGAAGTAAAGCATTGAAGTAAGCAACGAAGTAAAGCAACGAAGTAAAGCAATGAAGTAAGCAACGAAGTAAACCAACGAAGTAAATCATTGACGTAAAGCATCGAAGTAAAGCAACGAAGTAAAGCATTGAAGTAAGCAACGAAGTAAACCAACGAAGTAAAGCATTGAAGTAAGCAACGAAGTAAACCAACGAAGTAAAGCATTGAAGTAAGCAACGAAGTAAAGCAACGAAGTAAAGCATCGAAGTAAAGCAATGAAGTAAGCAACGAAGTAAACCAACGAAGTAAAGCATTGAAGTAAAGCATCGAAGTAAAGCAACGAAGTAAAGCATTGAAGTAAGCAACGAAGTAAACCAACGAAGTAAAGCATTGAAGTAAGCAACGAAGTAAACCAACGAAGTAAAGCATTGAAGTAAGCAACGAAGTAAAGCAACGAAGTAAAGCATCGAAGTAAAGCAATGAAGTAAGCAACGAAGTAAATCAACGAAGTAAAGCATTGAAGTAAAGCATCGAAGTAAAGCAACGAAGTAAAGCATTGAAGTAAGCAACGAAGTAAACCAACGAAGTAAAGCATTGAAGTAAGCAACGAAGTAAAGCATCGAAGTAAACCATCGAAGTAAAGCAATGAAGTAAGCAACGAAGTAAAGCAACGAAGTAAAGCATTGAAGTAAGCAACGAAGTAAAGCAACGAAGTAAACCAACGAAGTAAAGCAACGAAATAAAGCAACGAAGTAAAGCATTGAAGTAAACCATCGAAGTAAACCAACGAAGTAAACAACGAAGTAAAGCATCGAAGTAAACCATCGAAGTAAAGCAACGAAGTAAACCAACGAAGTAAAGCAACGAAGTAAAGCATTGAAGTAAACCATCGAAGTAAACCAACGAAGTAAGCAACGAAGTAAAGCATCGAAGTAAACCATCGAAGTAAAGCAACGAAGTAAACCAACGAAGTAAAGCAACGAAGTAAAGCATTGAAGTAAGCAACGAAGTAAACCAACGAAGTAAAGCAACGAAGTAAGCATTGAAGTAAGCAACGAAGTAAACCAATGAAGTAAAGCAACGAAGTAAAGCATTGAAGTAAGCCACGAAGTAAACCAACGAAGTAAAGCAACGAAGTAAAGCATCGAAGTAAAGCATTGAAGTAAGCAACGAAGTAAACCAACGAAGTAAAGCAACGAAGTAAAGCATCGAAGTAAAGCATTGAAGTAAGCAACGAAGTAAACCAACGAAGTAAAGCAACGAAGTAAAGCATCGAAGTAAAGCATTGAAGTAAGCAACGAAGTAAACCAACGAAGTAAAGCATTGAAGTAAGCAACGAAGTAAACCAACGAAGTAAAGTAACGAAGTAAACCAACGAAGTAAAGCATTGAAGTAAGCAACGAAGTAAACCAACGAAGTAAAGCAACGAAGTAAAGCATCGAAGTAAAGCAACGAAGTAAGCAACGAAGTAAAGCATCGAAGTAAAGCAACGAAGTAAACCAACGTAGTAAAGCATCGAAGTAAGCAACGAAGTAAACCAACGAAGTAAAGCATTGAAGTAAGCAACGAAGTAAACCAACGAAGTAAAGCATCGAAGTAAAGCAACGAAGTAAACCAACGAAGTAAAGCAACGAAGTAAACCAACGAAGTAAAGCATTGAAGTAAGCAACGAAGTAAAGCAACGAAGTAAAGCATTGAAGTAAGCAACGAAGTAAAGCATCGAAGTAAAGCAACGAAGTAAAGCAACGAAGTAAAGCATTGAAGTAAGCAACGAAGTAAAGCAAGGAAGTAAAGCATCGAAGTAAACCAACGAAGTAAAGCATCGAAGTAAAGCATCGAAGTAAAGCATCGAAGTAAAGCATCGAAGTAAACCAACGAAGTAAAGCATCGAAGTAAAGCATCGAAGTAAAGCATCGAAGTAAACCAACGAAGTAAAGCATCGAAGTAAAGCATCGAAGTAAAGCATCGAAGTAAGCAACGAAGTAAAGCATCGAAGTAAAGCAACGAAGTAAAGCAACGAAGTAAAGCATCGAAGTAAAGCAACGAAATAAAGCATCGAAGTAAGCAGCGAAGTAAAGCAACGAAGTAAAGCATCGAAGTAAAGCAACGAAATAAAGCATCGAAGTAAGCAAGAAGTAAACCAACGAAGTAAAGCATTGAAGTAAGCAACGAAATAAACCAATGAAGTAAAGCAACGAAATAAAGCATCGAAGTAAGCAAGAAGTAAACCAACGAAGTAAAGCATTGAAGTAAGCAACGAAATAAACCAATGAAGTAAAGCATCGAAGTAAACCAACGAAGTAAAGCAAGGAAATAAAGCATCGAAGTAAGCAAGAAGTAAACCAACGAAGTAAAGCATTGAAGTAAGCAACGAAATAAACCAATGAAGTAAAGCATCGAAGTAAAGCAACGAAGTAAACCAACGAAGTAAACCAATAAAGTAAAGCATCGAATTAAACCAACAAAGTAAAGCATCGAAGTAAGCAATGAAGTAAACCAACGAAATAAAGCATCGAAGTAAAGCAACGAAGTAAACCAACGAAGTAAACCATGAAGTAAACCATCGAAGTAAACCATCGAAGTAAAGCAACGAAGTAAACCATCGAAGTAAAGCAACGAAGTAAACCATCGAAGTAAAGCAACGAAGTAAACCATCGAAGTAAAGCAACGAAGTAAACCAACGAAGTAAAGCAACGAAGTAAACCAACGAAGTAAAGCATCGAAGTAAAGCAACGAAGTAAAGCAACGAAGTAAACCAACGAAGTAAAGCATCGAAGTAAAGCAACGAAGTAAACCAACGAAGTAAAGCAATGAAGTAAGCAACGAAGTAAACCAACGAAGTAAAGCATTGAAGTAAAGCATCGAAGTAAAGCAACGAAGTAAAGCATTGAAGTAAGCAACGAAGCAAAGCAACGAAGTAAAGCATTGAAGTAAAGCATCGAAGTAAAGCATTGAAGTAAAGCATCGAAGTAAAGCAACGAAGTAAAGCATTGAAGTAAGCAACGAAGTAAAGCATTGAAGTAAAGCATCGAAGTAAAGCAACGAAGTAAAGCATTGAAGTAAGCAACGAAGTAAAGCAACGAAGTAAAGCATCGAAGTAAAGCATCGAAGTAAAGCATTGAAGTAAGCAACGAAGTAAACCAACGAAGTAAACCAACGAAGTAAAGCATTGAAGTAAGCAACGAAGTAAACCAACGAAGTAAACCAACGAAGTAAAGCATTGAAGTAAGCAACGAAGTAAAGCATCAAAGCAAGCAACGAAGTAAACCAACGAAGTAAAGCAACGAAGTAAAGCAACGAAGTAAGCAACGAAGTAAACCAACGAAGTAAACCAACGAAGTAAAGCATCGAAGTAAGCAACGAAGTAAAGCATCGAAGTAAAGCATCGAAGTAAAGCAACGAAGTAAAGCATCGAAGTAAAGCATCGAAGTAAAGCATCGAAGTAAACCAACGAAGTAAACCAACGAAGTAAAGCATCGAAGTAAAGCAACGAAGTAAAGCAACGAAGTAAAGCATCGAAGTAAAGCAACGAAGTAAAGCAACGAAGTAAAGCAACGAAGTAAAGCAACGAAGTAAAGCATCGAAGTAAAGCAACGAAGTAAAGCAACGAAGTAAACCAACGAAGTAAAGCAACGAAGTAAAGCAACGAAGTAAACCAACGAAGTAAAGCAACGAAGTAAAGCATCGAAGTAAAGCATCGAAGTAAAGCAACGAAGTAAAGCATTGAAGTAAAGCATCGAAGTAAAGCAACGAAGTAAACCAACGAAGTAAAGCAACAAAGTAAAGCAACGAAGTAAACCAACGAAGTAAACCAACGAAGTAAAGCATTGAAGTAAGCAACGAAGTAAACCAACGAAGTAAACCAACGAAGTAAAGCATTGAAGTAAAGCAACGAAGTAAACCATCGAAGTAAAGCAATGAAGTAAGCAACGAAGTAAAGCAACGAAGTAAAGCATTGAAGTAAGCAACGAAGTAAAGCAACGAAGTAAAGCAATGAAGTAAGCAACGAAGTAAACCAACGAAGTAAAGCATTGACGTAAAGCATCGAAGTAAAGCAACGAAGTAAAGCATTGAAGTAAGCAACGAAGTAAACCAACGAAGTAAAGCATTGAAGTAAGCAACGAAGTAAACCAACGAAGTAAAGCATTGAAGTAAGCAACGAAGTA
This sequence comes from Megaustenia siamemsis, assembly GCA_032433765.1. Classification (NCBI taxonomy): domain Eukaryota; kingdom Metazoa; phylum Mollusca; class Gastropoda; order Stylommatophora; family Ariophantidae; genus Megaustenia; species Megaustenia siamemsis. Next base: position 29,896,611 of record JAVIAB010000091.1, read on the forward strand.
AAGCAACGAAGTAAAGCATCGAAGTAAAGCAATGAAGTAAGCAACGAAGTAAACCAACGAAGTAAAGCATTGAAGTAAAGCATCGAAGTAAAGCAACGAAGTAAAGCATTGAAGTAAGCAACGAAGTAAACCAACGAAGTAAAGCATTGAAGTAAGCAACGAAGTAAACCAACGAAGTAAAGCATTGAAGTAAGCAACGAAGTAAAGCAACGAAGTAAAGCATCGAAGTAAAGCAATGAAGTAAGCAACGAAGTAAATCAACGAAGTAAAGCATTGAAGTAAAGCATCGAAGTAAAGCAACGAAGTAAAGCATTGAAGTAAGCAACGAAGTAAACCAACGAAGTAAAGCATTGAAGTAAGCAACGAAGTAAAGCATCGAAGTAAACCATCGAAGTAAAGCAATGAAGTAAGCAACGAAGTAAAGCAACGAAGTAAAGCATTGAAGTAAGCAACGAAGTAAAGCAACGAAGTAAACCAACGAAGTAAAGCAACGAAGTAAAGCAACGAAGTAAAGCATTGAAGTAAACCATCGAAGTAAACCAACGAAGTAAGCAACGAAGTAAAGCATCGAAGTAAACCATCGAAGTAAAGCAACGAAGTAAACCAACGAAGTAAAGCAACGAAGTAAAGCATTGAAGTAAACCATCGAAGTAAACCAACGAAGTAAGCAACGAAGTAAAGCATCGAAGTAAACCATCGAAGTAAAGCAACGAAGTAAACCAACGAAGTAAAGCAACGAAGTAAAGCATTGAAGTAAGCAACGAAGTAAACCAACGAAGTAAAGCAACGAAGTAAGCATTGAAGTAAGCAACGAAGTAAACCAACGAAGTAAAGCAACGAAGTAAAGCATTGAAGTAAGCCACGAAGTAAACCAACGAAGTAAAGCAACGAAGTAAAGCATCGAAGTAAAGCATTGAAGTAAGCAACGAAGTAAACCAACGAAGTAAAGCAACGAAGTAAAGCATCGAAGTAAAGCATTGAAGTAAGCAACGAAGTAAACCAACGAAGTAAAGCAACGAAGTAAAGCATCGAAGTAAAGCATTGAAGTAAGCAACGAAGTAAACCAACGAAGTAAAGCATTGAAGTAAGCAACGAAGTAAACCAACGAAGTAAAGTAACGAAGTAAACCAACGAAGTAAAGCATTGAAGTAAGCAACGAAGTAAACCAACGAAGTAAAGCAACGAAGTAAAGCATCGAAGTAAAGCAACGAAGTAAGCAACGAAGTAAAGCATCGAAGTAAAGCAACGAAGTAAACCAACGAAGTAAAGCATCGAAGTAAGCAACGAAGTAAACCAACGAAGTAAAGCATTGAAGTAAGCAACGAAGTAAACCAACGAAGTAAAGCATCGAAGTAAAGCAACGAAGTAAACCAACGAAGTAAAGCAACGAAGTAAACCAACGAAGTAAAGCATTGAAGTAAGCAACGAAGTAAAGCAACGAAGTAAAGCATTGAAGTAAGCAACGAAGTAAAGCATCGAAGTAAAGCAACGAAGTAAAGCAACGAAGTAAAGCATTGAAGTAAGCAACGAAGTAAAGCAAGGAAGTAAAGCATCGAAGTAAACCAACGAAGTAAAGCATCGAAGTAAAGCATCGAAGTAAAGCATCGAAGTAAAGCATCGAAGTAAACCAACGAAGTAAAGCATCGAAGTAAAGCATCGAAGTAAAGCATCGAAGTAAACAACGAAGTAAAGCATCGAAGTAAAGCAACGAAGTAAAGCATCGAAGTAAAGCAACGAAGTAAAGCATCGAAGTAAGCAGCGAAGTAAAGCAACGAAGTAAAGCATCGAAGTAAAGCAACGAAGTAAAGCATCGAAGTAAGCAAGAAGTAAACCAACGAAGTAAAGCATTGAAGTAAGCAACGAAATAAACCAATGAAGTAAAGCAACGAAGTAAAGCATCGAAGTAAGCAAGAAGTAAACCAACGAAGTAAAGCATTGAAGTAAGCAACGAAATAAACCAATGAAGTAAAGCATCGAAGTAAACCAACGAAGTAAAGCAAGGAAATAAAGCATCGAAGTAAGCAAGAAGTAAACCAACGAAGTAAAGCATTGAAGTAAGCAACGAAATAAACCAATGAAGTAAAGCATCGAAGTAAAGCAACGAAGTAAACCAACGAAGTAAACCAATAAAGTAAAGCATCGAATTAAACCAACAAAGTAAAGCATCGAAGTAAGCAATGAAGTAAACCAACGAAGTAAAGCATCGAAGTAAAGCAACGAAGTAAACCAACGAAGTAAACCATGAAGTAAACCATCGAAGTAAACCATCGAAGTAAAGCAACGAAGTAAACCATCGAAGTAAAGCATCGAAGTAAACCATCGAAGTAAAGCAACGAAGTAAACCATCGAAGTAAAGCAACGAAGTAAACCAACGAAGTAAAGCAACGAAGTAAACCAACGAAGTAAAGCATCGAAGTAAAGCAACGAAGTAAAGCAACGAAGTAAACCAACGAAGTAAAGCATCGAAGTAAAGCAACGAAGTAAACCAACGAAGTAAAGCAATGAAGTAAGCAACGAAGTAAACCAACGAAGTAAAGCATTGAAGTAAAGCATCGAAGTAAAGCAACGAAGTAAAGCATTGAAGTAAGCAACGAAGTAAAGCAACGAAGTAAAGCATTGAAGTAAAGCATCGAAGTAAAGCATTGAAGTAAAGCATCGAAGTAAAGCAACGAAGTAAAGCATTGAAGTAAGCAACGAAGTAAAGCATTGAAGTAAAGCATCGAAGTAAAGCAACGAAGTAAAGCATTGAAGTAAGCAACGAAGTAAAGCAACGAAGTAAAGCATCGAAGTAAAGCATCGAAGTAAAGCATTGAAGTAAGCAACGAAGTAAACCAACGAAGTAAACCAACGAAGTAAAGCATTGAAGTAAGCAACGAAGTAAACCAACGAAGTAAACCAACGAAGTAAAGCATTGAAGTAAGCAACGAAGTAAAGCATCAAAGCAAGCAACGAAGTAAACCAACGAAGTAAAGCAACGAAGTAAACCAACGAAGTAAGCAACGAAGTAAACCAACGAAGTAAACCAACGAAGTAAAGCATCGAAGTAAGCAACGAAGTAAAGCATCGAAGTAAAGCAACGAAGTAAACCAACGAAGTAAACCAACGAAGTAAACCAACGAAGTAAAGCAACGAAGTAAACCAACGAAGTAAACCAACGAAGTAAGCAACGAAGTAAGCAACGAAGTAAAGCATCGAAGTAAAGCAACGAAGTAAACCAACGAAGTAAACCAACGAAGTAAAGCATTGAAGTAAAGCATTGAAGTAAAGCATTGAAGTAAAGCAACGAAGTAAACCAACGAAGTAAAGCATCGAAGTAAAGCAACGAAGTAAACCGACGAAGTAAACCAACGAAGTAAACTATCGAAGTAAAGCATTGAAGTAAAGCATCGAAGTAAAGCAACGAAGTAAAGCAACGAAGTAAACCAACGAAGTAAAGCAACGAAGTAAAGCATCGAAGTAAAGCAACGAAGTAAACCAACGAAGTAAAGCATCGAAGTAAAGCAACGAAGTAAAGCATCGAAGTAAACCAACGAAGTAAACCAACGAAGTAAAGCATCGAAGTAAAGCAACGAAGTAAAGCATCGAAGTAAAGCATCGAAGTAAACCAACGAAGTAAAGCATCGAAGTAAACCAACGAAGTAAAGCATCGAAGTAAACCAACGAAGTAAAGCATCGAAGTAAACCAACGAAGTAAAGCATCGAAGTAAAGCATCGAAGTAAAGCAACGAAGTAAAGCATCGAAGTAAAGCATCGAAGTAAAGCATCGAAGTAAACCAACGAAGTAAACCAACGAAGTAAAGCATCGAAGTAAAGCAACGAAGTAAAGCAACGAAGTAAAGCATCGAAGTAAAGCAACGAAGTAAAGCAACGAAGTAAAGCAACGAAGTAAAGCAACGAAGTAAAGCATCGAAGTAAAGCAACGAAGTAAAGCAACGAAGTAAAGCAACGAAGTAAACCAACGAAGTAAAGCAACGAAGTAAAGCAACGAAGTAAACCAACGAAGTAAAGCAACGAAGTAAAGCATCGAAGTAAAGCATCGAAGTAAAGCAACGAAGTAAAGCATTGAAGTAAAGCATCGAAGTAAAGCAACGAAGTAAACCAACGAAGTAAAGCAACAAAGTAAAGCAACGAAGTAAACCAACGAAGTAAACCAACGAAGTAAAGCATTGAAGTAAGCAACGAAGTAAACCAACGAAGTAAACCAACGAAGTAAAGCATTGAAGTAAAGCAACGAAGTAAACCATTGAAGTAAAGCAATGAAGTAAGCAACGAAGTAAAGCAACGAAGTAAAGCATTGAAGTAAGCAACGAAGTAAAGCAACGAAGTAAAGCAATGAAGTAAGCAACGAAGTAAACCAACGAAGTAAAGCATTGAAGTAAAGCATCGAAGTAAAGCAACGAAGTAAAGCATTGAAGTAAGCAACGAAGTAAACCAACGAAGTAAAGCATTGAAGTAAGCAACGAAGTAAACCAACGAAGTAAAGCATTGAAGTAAGCAACGAAGTAAAGCAACGAAGTAAAGCATCGAAGTAAAGCAATGAAGTAAGCAACGAAGTAAACCAACGAAGTAAAGCATTGAAGTAAAGCATCGAAGTAAAGCAACGAAGTAAAGCATTGAAGTAAGCAACGAAGTAAACCAACGAAGTAAAGCATTGAAGTAAGCAACGAAGTAAACCAACGAAGTAAAGCATTGAAGTAAGCAACGAAGTAAAGCAACGAAGTAAAGCATCGAAGTAAAGCAATGAAGTAAGCAACGAAGTAAATCAACGAAGTAAAGCATTGAAGTAAAGCATCGAAGTAAAGCAACGAAGTAAAGCATTGAAGTAAGCAACGAAGTAAACCAACGAAGTAAAGCATTGAAGTAAGCAACGAAGTAAAGCATCGAAGTAAACCATCGAAGTAAAGCAATGAAGTAAGCAACGAAGTAAAGCAACGAAGTAAAGCATTGAAGTAAGCAACGAAGTAAAGCAACGAAGTAAACCAACGAAGTAAAGCAACGAAGTAAAGCAACGAAGTAAAGCATTGAAGTAAACCATCGAAGTAAACCAACGAAGTAAGCAACGAAGTAAAGCATCGAAGTAAACCATCGAAGTAAAGCAACGAAGTAAACCAACGAAGTAAAGCAACGAAGTAAAGCATTGAAGTAAACCATCGAAGTAAACCAACGAAGTAAGCAACGAAGTAAAGCATCGAAGTAAACCATCGAAGTAAAGCAACGAAGTAAACCAACGAAGTAAAGCAACGAAGTAAAGCATTGAAGTAAGCAACGAAGTAAACCAACGAAGTAAAGCAACGAAGTAAGCATTGAAGTAAGCAACGAAGTAAACCAACGAAGTAAAGCAACGAAGTAAAGCATTGAAGTAAGCCACGAAGTAAACCAACGAAGTAAAGCAACGAAGTAAAGCATCGAAGTAAAGCATTGAAGTAAGCAACGAAGTAAACCAACGAAGTAAAGCAACGAAGTAAAGCATCGAAGTAAAGCATTGAAGTAAGCAACGAAGTAAACCAACGAAGTAAAGCAACGAAGTAAAGCATCGAAGTAAAGCATTGAAGTAAGCAACGAAGTAAACCAACGAAGTAAAGCATTGAAGTAAGCAACGAAGTAAACCAACGAAGTAAAGTAACGAAGTAAACCAACGAAGTAAAGCATTGAAGTAAGCAACGAAGTAAACCAACGAAGTAAAGCAACGAAGTAAAGCATCGAAGTAAAGCAACGAAGTAAGCAACGAAGTAAAGCATCGAAGTAAAGCAACGAAGTAAACCAACGTAGTAAAGCATCGAAGTAAGCAACGAAGTAAACCAACGAAGTAAAGCATTGAAGTAAGCAACGAAGTAAACCAACGAAGTAAAGCATCGAAGTAAAGCAACGAAGTAAACCAACGAAGTAAAGCAACGAAGTAAACCAACGAAGTAAAGCATTGAAGTAAAGCAACGAAGTAAAGCAACGAAGTAAAGCATTGAAGTAAGCAACGAAGTAAAGCATCGAAGTAAAGCAACGAAGTAAAGCAACGAAGTAAAGCATTGAAGTAAGCAACGAAGTAAAGCAAGAAGTAAAGCATCGAAGTAAACCAACGAAGTAAAGCATCGAAGTAAAGCATCGAAGTAAAGCATCGAAGTAAAGCATCGAAGTAAACCAACGAAGTAAAGCATCGAAGTAAAGCATCGAAGTAAAGCATCGAAGTAAACCAACGAAGTAAAGCATCGAAGTAAAGCATCGAAGTAAAGCATCGAAGTAAGCAACGAAGTAAAGCATCGAAGTAAAGCAACGAAGTAAAGCAACGAAGTAAAGCATTGAAGTAAAGCAACGAAGTAAAGCATCGAAGTAAGCAGCGAAGTAAAGCAACGAAGTAAAGCATCGAAGTAAAGCAACGAAGTAAAGCATCGAAGTAAGCAAGAAGTAAACCAACGAAGTAAAGCATTGAAGTAAGCAACGAAATAAACCAATGAAGTAAAGCAACGAAGTAAAGCATCGAAGTAAGCAAGAAGTAAACCAACGAAGTAAAGCATTGAAGTAAGCAACGAAGTAAACCAATGAAGTAAAGCATCGAAGTAAACCAACGAAGTAAAGCAAGGAAGTAAAGCATCGAAGTAAGCAAGAAGTAAACCAACGAAGTAAAGCATTGAAGTAAGCAACGAAATAAACCAATGAAGTAAAGCATCGAAGTAAAGCAACGAAGTAAACCAACGAAGTAAACCAATAAAGTAAAGCATCGAATTAAACCAACAAAGTAAAGCATCGAAGTAAGCAATGAAGTAAACCAACGAAATAAAGCATCGAAGTAAAGCAACGAAGTAAACCAACGAAGTAAACCATGAAGTAAACCATCGAAGTAAACCATCGAAGTAAAGCAACGAAGTAAACCATCGAAGTAAAGCAACGAAGTAAACCATCGAAGTAAAGCAACGAAGTAAACCAACGAAGTAAAGCAACGAAGTAAACCATCGAAGTAAAGCATTGAAGTAAACCAACGAAGTAAAGCAACGAAGTAAACCATCGAAGTAAAGCAACGAAGTAAAGCATCGAAGTAAAGCAACGAAGTAAAGCAACGAAGTAAACCAACGAAGTAAACCATCGAAGTAAAGCAACGAAGTAAACCATCGAAGTAAACCAACGAAGTAAAGCAACGAAGTAAACCATCGAAGTAAAGCAACGAAGTAAAGCAACGAAGTAAAGCAACGAAGTAAAGCATTGAAGTAAGCAACGAAGTAAAGCATCGAAGTAAACCATCGAAGTAAAGCAATGAAGTAAGCAACGAAGTAAAGCAACGAAGTAAAGCATTGAAGTAAGCAACGAAGTAAAGCAACGAAGTAAACCAACGAAGTAAAGCAACGAAGTAAAGCAACGAAGTAAAGCAACGAAGTAAACCAACGAAGTAAAGCAACGAAGTAAAGCAACGAAGTAAACCAACGAAGTAAAGCATTGAAGTAAGCAACGAAGTAAAGCATCGAAGTAAACCATCGAAGTAAAGCAATGAAGTAAGCAACGAAGTAAAGCAACGAAGTAAAGCATTGAAGTAAGCAACGAAGTAAACCAACGAAGTAAAGCAACGAAGTAAAGCAACGAAGTAAAGCATTGAAGTAAACCATCGAAGTAAACCAACGAAGTAAGCAACGAAGTAAAGCATCGAAGTAAACCATCGAAGTAAAGCAACGAAGTAAACCATCGAAGTAAAGCAACGAAGTAAAGCATTGAAGTAAACCATCGAAGTAAACCAACGAAGTAAGCAACGAAGTAAAGCATCGAAGTAAACCATCGAAGTAAAGCAACGAAGTAAACCAACGAAGTAAAGCAACGAAGTAAAGCATTGAAGTAAGCAACGAAGTAAACCAACGAAGTAAAGCAACGAAGTAAGCATTGAAGTAAGCAACGAAGTAAACCAACGAAGTAAAGCAACGAAGTAAAGCATTGAAGTAAGCAACGAAGTAAACCAACGAAGTAAAGCAACGAAGTAAAGCATCGAAGTAAAGCATTGAAGTAAGCAACGAAGTAAACCAACGAAGTAAAGCAACGAAGTAAAGCATCGAAGTAAAGCATTGAAGTAAGCAACGAAGTAAACCAACGAAGTAAAGCAACGAAGTAAAGCATCGAAGTAAAGCATTGAAGTAAGCAACGAAGTAAACCAACGAAGTAAAGCATTGAAGTAAGCAACGAAGTAAACCAACGAAGTAAAGTAACGAAGTAAACCAACGAAGTAAAGCATTGAAGTAAGCAACGAAGTAAACCAACGAAGTAAAGCAACGAAGTAAAGCATCGAAGTAAAGCAACGAAGTAAGCAACGAAGTAAAGCATCGAAGTAAAGCAACGAAGTAAACCAACGAAGTAAAGCATCGAAGTAAGCAACGAAGTAAACCAACGAAGTAAAGCATTGAAGTAAGCAACGAAGTAAACCAACGAAGTAAAGCATCGAAGTAAAGCAACGAAGTAAACCAACGAAGTAAAGCAACGAAGTAAAGCAACGAAGTAAACCAACGAAGTAAAGCATTGAAGTAAGCAACGAAGTAAAGCATCGAAGTAAAGCAACGAAGTAAAGCATTGAAGTAAGCAACGAAGTAAAGCATCGAAGTAAAGCAACGAAGTAAAGCAACGAAGTAAAGCATTGAAGTAAGCAACGAAGTAAAGCAAGGAAGTAAAGCATCGAAGTAAACCAACGAAGTAAAGCATCGAAGTAAAGCATCGAAGTAAAGCATCGAAGTAAAGCATCGAAGTAAACCAACGAAGTAAAGCATCGAAGTAAAGCATCGAAGTAAAGCATCGAAGTAAACCAACGAAGTAAAGCATCGAAGTAAAGCATCGAAGTAAAGCATCGAAGTAAGCAACGAAGTAAAGCATCGAAGTAAAGCAACGAAGTAAAGCAACGAAGTAAAGCATCGAAGTAAAGCAACGAAATAAAGCATCGAAGTAAGCAGCGAAGTAAAGCAACGAAGTAAAGCATCGAAGTAAAGCAACGAAATAAAGCATCGAAGTAAGCAAGAAGTAAACCAACGAAGTAAAGCATTGAAGTAAGCAACGAAGTAAACCAATGAAGTAAAGCAACGAAGTAAAGCATCGAAGTAAGCAAGAAGTAAACCAACGAAGTAAAGCATTGAAGTAAGCAACGAAATAAACCAATGAAGTAAAGCATCGAAGTAAACCAACGAAGTAAAGCAAGGAAATAAAGCATCGAAGTAAGCAAGAAGTAAACCAACGAAGTAAAGCATTGAAGTAAGCAACGAAATAAACCAATGAAGTAAAGCATCGAAGTAAAGCAATGAAGTAAACCAACGAAGTAAACCAATAAAGTAAAGCATCGAAGTAAACCAACGAAGTAAAGCATCGAAGTAAGCAATGAAGTAAACCAACGAAGTAAAGCATCGAAGTAAAGCATCGAAGTAAACCATCGAAGTAAAGCATCGAAGTAAAGCAACGAAGTAAACCAACGAAGTAAAGCAACGAAGTAAAAAATCGAAGTAAACCATCGAAGTAAAGCAACGAAGTAAACCAACGAAGTAAACCATCGAAGTAAACCATCGAAGTAAAGCAACGAAGTAAACCAACGAAGTAAACCAACGAAGTAAACCATCGAAGTAAAGCAACGAAGTAAAGCAACGAAGTAAACCATCGAAGTAAAGCAACGAAGTAAAGCAACGAAGTAAACCATCGAAGTAAACCATCGAAGTAAAGCAACGAAGTAAAGCAACGAAGTAAACCATCGAAGTAAACCATCGAAGTAAAGCAACGAAGTAACCAACGAAGTAAACCATGAAGTAAACCATCGAAGTAAACCATCGAAGTAAAGCAACGAAGTAAACCATCGAAGTAAAGCAACGAAGTAAACCATCGAAGTAAAGCAACGAAGTAAACCATCGAAGTAAAGCAACGAAGTAAACCAACGAAGTAAAGCAACGAAGTAAACCATCGAAGTAAAGCATTGAAGTAAACCAACGAAGTAAAGCAACGAAGTAAACCATCGAAGTAAAGCAACGAAGTAAAGCATCGAAGTAAAGCAACGAAGTAAAGCAACGAAGTAAACCAACGAAGTAAACCATCGAAGTAAAGCAACGAAGTAAACCATCGAAGTAAACCAACGAAGTAAAGCAACGAAGTAAACCATCGAAGTAAAGCAACGAAGTAAAGCAACGAAGTAAAGCAACGAAGTAAACCAACGAAGTAAACCATCGAAGTAAAGCAACGAAGTAAAGCAACGAAGTAAAGCAACGAAGTAAACCATCGAAGTAAACCATCGAAGTAAACCATCGAAGTAAAGCAACGAAGTAAACCAACGAAGTAAAGCAACGAAGTAAACCAACGAAGTAAACCATCGAAGTAAAGCAACGAAGTAAACCATCGAAGTAAAGCAACGAAGTAAACCAACGAAGTAAAGCAACGAAGTAAAGCAACGAAGTAAAGCATTGAAGTAAACCATCGAAGTAAAGCAACGAAGTAAACCAACGAAGTAAACCAACGAAGTAAAGCAACGAAGTAAACCAACGAAGTAAACCATCGAAGTAAAGCAACGAAGTAAACCATCGAAGTAAAGCAACGAAGTAAAGCAACGAAGTAAAGCATTGAAGTAAACCATCGAAGTAAAGCAACGAAGTAAACCAACGAAGTAAACCAACGAAGTAAAGCAACGAAGTAAACCAACGAAGTAAACCATCGAAGTAAAGCAACGAAGTAAACCATCGAAGTAAAGCAACGAAGTAAACCAACGAAGTAAAGCATTGAAGTAAAGCATCGAAGTAAAGCAACGAAGTAAAGCATTGAAGTAAGCAACGAAGTAAACCAACGAAGTAAACCAACGAAGTAAACCATCGAAGTAAAGCAACGAAGTAAAGCAACGAAGTAAACCATCGAAGTAAACCATCGAAGTAAAGCAACGAAGTAAAGCAACGAAGTAAACCATCGAAGTAAACCTTCGAAGTAAAGCAACGAAGTAAACCAACGAAGTAAACCATCGAAGTAAAGCAACGAAATAAACCATCGAAGTAAACCAACGAAGTAAAGCATTGAAGTAAAACAACGAAGTAAACCATCGAAGTAAAGCAACGAAGTAAACCAACGAAGTAAAGAATCGAAGTACCCCAACGAAGTAAACCATCGAAGTAAAGCATTGAAGTAAACCATCGAAGTAAAGCATTGAAGTAAAGCATCGAAGTAAACCAACGAAGTAAACCATCGAAGTAAAGCAACGAAGTAAAGCAACGAAGTAAAGCAACGAAGTAAACCATCGAAGTAAAGCAACGAAGTAAAGCAACGAAGTAAAGCAACGAAGTAAACCATCGAAGTAAACCATCGAAGTAAACCATCGAAGTAAAGCAACGAAGTAAACCAACGAAGTAAACCATCGAAGTAAAGCAACGAAGTAAAGCAACGAAGTAAAACATCGAAGTAAACCATCGAAGTAAACCATCGAAGTAAAGCAACGAAGTAAACCAACGAAGTAAACCAACGAAGTAAAGCAACGAAGTAAACCAACGAAGTAAACCATCGAAGTAAAGCATCGAAGTAAACCAACGAAGTAAACCATCGAAGTAAAGCAACGAAGTAAACCAACGAAGTAAAGCAACGAAGTAAAGCAACGAAGTAAACCATCGAAGTAAAGCAACGAAGTAAAGCAACGAAGTAAACCAACGAAGTAAACCAACGAAGTAAAGCAACGAAGTAAACCAACGAAGTAAACCAACGAAGTAAAGCAACGAAGTAAACCAACGAAGTAAACCATCGAAGTAAAGCAACGAAGTAAACCAACGAAGTAAAGCAACGAAGTAAAGCAACGAAGTAAAGCATTGAAGTAAACCATCGAAGTAAAGCAACGAAGTAAACCAACGAAGTAAACCAACGAAGTAAAGCAACGAAGTAAACCAACGAAGTAAACCATCGAAGTAAAGCAACGAAGTAAACCATCGAAGTAAAGCAACGAAGTAAAGCAACGAAGTAAAGCATTGAAGTAAACCATCGAAGTAAAGCAACGAAGTAAACCAACGAAGTAAAGCAACGAAGTAAACCAACGAAGTAAACCATCGAAGTAAAGCAACGAAGTAAACCATCGAAGTAAAGCAACGAAGTAAAGCAACGAAGTAAACCATCGAAGTAAACCATCGAAGTAAACCATCGAAGTAAACCAACGAAGTAAAGCAGCGAAGTAAACCAACGAAGTAAACCAACGAAGTAAACCATCGAAGTAAAGCAACGAAGTAAAGCAACGAAGTAAACCATCGAAGTAAACCATCGAAGTAAAGCAACGAAGTAAAGCAACGAAGTAAACCATCGAAGTAAAGCAACGAAGTAAACCAACGAAGTAAACCATCGAAGTAAAGCTTTGAAGTAAACCAACGAAGTAAACCATCGAAGTAAAGCAACGAAATAAACCATCGAAGTAAAGCAACGAAGTAAACCAACGAAGTAAAGCATTGAAGTAAACCAACGAAGTAAACCATCGATGTAAAGCAACGAAGTAAACCAACGAAGTAAAGAATCGAAGTACCCCAACGAAGTAAACCATCGAAGTAAAGCATTGAAGTAAACCATTGAAGTAAAGCATTGAAGTAAAGCATCGAAGTAAGCAATGAAGTAAACCAACGAAGTAATCCATCGAAGTAAAGCAACGAAATAAACCATCGAAGTAAAGCAACGAAGTAAACCAACGAAGTAAAGCATTGAAGTAAACCAACGAAGTAAACCATCGATGTAAAGCAACGAAGTAAACCAACGAAGTAAAGAATCGAAGTACCCCAACGAAGTAAACCATCGAAGTAAAGCATTGAAGTAAACCATCGAAGTAAAGCATTGAAGTAAAGCAACGAAGTAAAGCATCGAAGTAAGCAATGAAGTAAAGCATCGAAGTAAACCAACAAAGTAAAGCATTGAAGTAAGCAATGAAGTAAACCAACGAAGTAAAGCATCGAAGTAAAGCAATGAAGTAAAGTAAAGAAGTAAAGCATCGAATAAAGCAATGAAGTAAACCAACGAAGTAAGCATCGAAGTAAAGCATCGAAGTAAAGCACCGAAGTAAAGCATCGAAGTAAAGCACCGAAGTAAAGCATCGAAGTAAAGCACCGAAGTAAAGCATCGAAGTAAAGCAATGAAGTAAAGCAACGAAGTAAACCAACGAAGTAAAGCAATGAAGTAAAGCAACGAAGTAAAGCAACGAAGTAAAGCAACGAAGTAAACCATCGAAGTAAAGCATCGAAGTAAAGCAATGAAGTAAAGCAACGAAGTAAAGCAATGAAGTAAAGCAATGAAGTAAAGCAACGAAGTAAAGCAACGAAGTAAAGCAACGAAGTAAACCAACGAAGTAAAGCACCGAAGTAAAGCATCGAAGTAAAGCATCGAAGTAAAGCAATGAAGTAAAGCAACGAAGTAAAGCAACGAAGTAAAGCAATGAAGTAAAGCAATGAAGTAAAGCAACGAAGTAAAGCAATGAAGTAAAGCAATGAAGTAAAGCAACGAAGTAAAGCAACGAAGTAAAGCAACGAAGTAAAGCAACGAAGTAAACCAACGAAGTAAAGCACCGAAGTAAAGCATCGAAGTAAAGCACCGAAGTAAAGCATCGAAGTAAAGCAATGAAGTAAAGCAACGAAGTAAACCAACGAAGTAAAGCAACGAAGTAAAGCATCGAAGTAAAGCATCGAAGTAAAGCATCGAAGTAAACCATCGAAGTAAAGCATCGAAGTAAAGCATCGAAGTAAAGCAATGAAGTAAACCAACGAAGTAAAGCATCGAAGTAAAGCATCGAAGTAAAGCAATGAAGTAAAGCAAAGAAGTAAAGCATCGAAGTAAAGCAATGAAGTAAACCAACGAAGTAAAGCATCGAAGTAAAGCATCGAAGTAAAGCACCGAAGTAAAGCATCGAAGTAAAGCATTGAAGTAAATAATCGAAGTAAAGCAATTAAGTAAAGCATCGAAGTAAAGCATTGAAGTAAAGCAATGAAGTAAACCAAAGTAGTAAAGCATTGAAGTAAAGCATCGAAGTAAAGCATTGAAGTAAATCAGTGAAGTAAACCAAAGAAGTAAAGCAATGAAGTAAAGCATTAAAGTAAAGCATTGAAGTAAAGCATTGAAGTAAAGCCTTGAAGTAAAGCATTGAAGTAAAGCATTGAAGTAAAGCATTGAAGTAAAGCATTGAAGTAAAGCATTGAAGTAAAGCAATGAAGTAAACCAAAGAAGTAAAGCAATGAAGTAAAGCATTGAAGTAAAGCATTGAAGTAAAGCATTGAAGTAAAGCATTGAAGTAAAGCATCGAAGTAAAGCATTGAAGTAAAGCAATGAAGTAAACCAAAGAAGTAAAGCATTGAAGTAAAGCATCGAAGTAAAGCATTGAAGTAAAGCAATGAAGTAAACCAACGAAGTAAAGCATCGAAGTAAAGATTCCAAGTAAGCAATGAAGTAAACCAACAAGTAAAGCATTGAAGTAAAGCATCGAAGTAAAGCGTTGAAGTAAAGCATTGAAGTAAAGCAATTATGTAAACCAACAAAGTAAAGCATCGAAGTAAAGCATCGAAGTAAAGCAATGAAGTAAAGCAATGAAGTAAAGCAATGAAGTAAAGCATCGAAGTAAAGCAATGAAGTAAAGCAAAGAAGTAAAGCAATGAAGTAAGCAATGAAGTAAAGCAATGAAGTAAAGCAATGAAGTAAAGCATCGAAGTAAAGCAATGAAGTAAAGCAATGAAGTAAGCAATGAAGTAAAGCAATGAAGTAAAGCATCGAAGTAAAGCAACGAAGTAAACCAACGAAGTAAAGCAACAAAGTAAAGCAACGAAGTAAACCAACGAAGTAAACCAACGAAGTAAACCAACGAAGTAAAGCATTGAAGTAAAGCAACGAAGTAAACCAACGAAGTAAAGCAATGAAGTAAGCAACGAAGTAAACCAACGAAGTAAAGCATTGAAGTAAAGCATCGAAGTAAAGCAACGAAGTAAAGCATTGAAGTAAGCAACGAAGTAAACCAACGAAGTAAAGCATTGAAGTAAGCAACGAAGTAAACCAACGAAGTAAAGCATTGAAGTAAGCAACGAAGTAAAGCAACGAAGTAAAGCATCGAAGTAAAGCAATGAAGTAAGCAACGAAGTAAACCAACGAAGTAAAGCATTGAAGTAAAGCATCGAAGTAAAGCAACGAAGTAAAGCATTGAAGTAAGCAACGAAGTAAACCAACGAAGTAAAGCATTGAAGTAAGCAACGAAGTAAACCAACGAAGTAAAGCATTGAAGTAAGCAACGAAGTAAAGCAACGAAGTAAAGCATCGAAGTAAAGCAATGAAGTAAGCAACGAAGTAAACCAACGAAGTAAACATTGAAGTAAAGCATCAAAGTAAAGCAACGAAGTAAAGCATTGAAGTAAGCAACGAAGTAAACCAACGAAGTAAAGCATTGAAGTAAGCAACGAAGTAAAGCATCGAAGTAAACCATCGAAGTAAAGCAATGAAGTAAACCAACGAAGTAAACCATGAAGTAAACCATCGAAGTAAACCATCGAAGTAAAGCAACGAAGTAAACCATCGAAGTAAAGCAACGAAGTAAACCATCGAAGTAAAGCAACGAAGTAAACCATCGAAGTAAAGCAACGAAGTAAACCAACGAAGTAAAGCAACGAAGTAAACCATCGAAGTAAAGCATTGAAGTAAACCAACGAAGTAAAGCAACGAAGTAAACCATCGAAGTAAAGCAACGAAGTAAAGCATCGAAGTAAAGCAACGAAGTAAAGCAACGAAGTAAACCAACGAAGTAAACCATCGAAGTAAAGCAACGAAGTAAACCATCGAAGTAAACCAACGAAGTAAAGCAACGAAGTAAACCATCGAAGTAAAGCAACGAAGTAAAGCAACGAAGTAAAGCAACGAAGTAAACCAACGAAGTAAACCATCGAAGTAAAGCAACGAAGTAAAGCAACGAAGTAAAGCAACGAAGTAAACCATCGAAGTAAACCATCGAAGTAAACCATCGAAGTAAAGCAACGAAGTAAACCAACGAAGTAAAGCAACGAAGTAAACCAACGAAGTAAACCATCGAAGTAAAGCAACGAAGTAAACCATCGAAGTAAAGCAACGAAGTAAACCAACGAAGTAAAGCAACGAAGTAAAGCAACGAAGTAAAGCATTGAAGTAAACCATCGAAGTAAAGCAACGAAGTAAACCAACGAAGTAAACCAACGAAGTAAAGCAACGAAGTAAACCAACGAAGTAAACCATCGAAGTAAAGCAACGAAGTAAACCATCGAAGTAAAGCAACGAAGTAAAGCAACGAAGTAAAGCATTGAAGTAAACCATCGAAGTAAAGCAACGAAGTAAACCAACGAAGTAAACCAACGAAGTAAAGCAACGAAGTAAACCAACGAAGTAAACCATCGAAGTAAAGCAACGAAGTAAACCATCGAAGTAAAGCAACGAAGTAAACCAACGAAGTAAAGCATTGAAGTAAAGCATCGAAGTAAAGCAACGAAGTAAAGCATTGAAGTAAGCAACGAAGTAAACCAACGAAGTAAACCAACGAAGTAAACCATCGAAGTAAAGCAACGAAGTAAAGCAACGAAGTAAACCATCGAAGTAAACCATCGAAGTAAAGCAACGAAGTAAAGCAACGAAGTAAACCATCGAAGTAAACCTTCGAAGTAAAGCAACGAAGTAAACCAACGAAGTAAACCATCGAAGTAAAGCAACGAAATAAACCATCGAAGTAAACCAACGAAGTAAAGCATTGAAGTAAAACAACGAAGTAAACCATCGAAGTAAAGCAACGAAGTAAACCAACGAAGTAAAGAATCGAAGTACCCCAACGAAGTAAACCATCGAAGTAAAGCATTGAAGTAAACCATCGAAGTAAAGCATTGAAGTAAAGCATCGAAGTAAACCAACGAAGTAAACCATCGAAGTAAAGCAACGAAGTAAAGCAACGAAGTAAAGCAACGAAGTAAAGCAACGAAGTAAACCATCGAAGTAAAGCAACGAAGTAAAGCAACGAAGTAAAGCAACGAAGTAAACCATCGAAGTAAACCATCGAAGTAAACCATCGAAGTAAAGCAACGAAGTAAACCAACGAAGTAAACCATCGAAGTAAAGCAACGAAGTAAAGCAACGAAGTAAAACATCGATGTAAACCATCGAAGTAAACCATCGAAGTAAAGCAACGAAGTAAACCAACGAAGTAAACCAACGAAGTAAAGCAACGAAGTAAACCAACGAAGTAAACCATCGAAGTAAAGCATCGAAGTAAACCAACGAAGTAAACCATCGAAGTAAAGCAACGAAGTAAACCAACGAAGTAAAGCAACGAAGTAAAGCAACGAAGTAAACCATCGAAGTAAAGCAACGAAGTAAAGCAACGAAGTAAACCAACGAAGTAAACCAACGAAGTAAAGCAACGAAGTAAACCAACGAAGTAAACCAACGAAGTAAAGCAACGAAGTAAACCAACGAAGTAAACCATCGAAGTAAAGCAACGAAGTAAACCAACGAAGTAAAGCAACGAAGTAAAGCAACGAAGTAAAGCATTGAAGTAAACCATCGAAGTAAAGCAACGAAGTAAACCAACGAAGTAAACCAACGAAGTAAAGCAACGAAGTAAACCAACGAAGTAAACCATCGAAGTAAAGCAACGAAGTAAACCATCGAAGTAAAGCAACGAAGTAAAGCAACGAAGTAAAGCATTGAAGTAAACCATCGAAGTAAAGCAACGAAGTAAACCAACGAAGTAAAGCAACGAAGTAAACCAACGAAGTAAACCATCGAAGTAAAGCAACGAAGTAAACCATCGAAGTAAAGCAACGAAGTAAAGCAACGAAGTAAACCATCGAAGTAAACCATCGAAGTAAACCATCGAAGTAAACCAACGAAGTAAAGCAGCGAAGTAAACCAACGAAGTAAACCAACGAAGTAAACCATCGAAGTAAAGCAACGAAGTAAAGCAACGAAGTAAACCATCGAAGTAAACCATCGAAGTAAAGCAACGAAGTAAAGCAACGAAGTAAACCATCGAAGTAAAGCAACGAAGTAAACCAACGAAGTAAACCATCGAAGTAAAGCTTTGAAGTAAACCAACGAAGTAAACCATCGAAGTAAAGCAACGAAATAAACCATCGAAGTAAAGCAACGAAGTAAACCAACGAAGTAAAGCATTGAAGTAAACCAACGAAGTAAACCATCGAAGTAAAGCAACGAAGTAAACCAACGAAGTAAAGAATCGAAGTACCCCAACGAAGTAAACCATCGAAGTAAAGCATTGAAGTAAACCATTGAAGTAAAGCATTGAAGTAAAGCATCGAAGTAAGCAATGAAGTAAACCAACGAAGTAAACCATCGAAGTAAAGCAACGAAGTAAACCATCGAAGTAAAGCAACGAAGTAAACCAACGAAGTAAAGCATTGAAGTAAACCAACGAAGTAAACCATCGAAGTAAAGCAACGAAGTAAACCAACGAAGTAAAGAATCGAAGTACCCAACGAAGTAAACCATCGAAGTAAAGCATTGAAGTAAACCATCGAAGTAAAGCATTGAAGTAAAGCAACGAAGTAAAGCATCGAAGTAAGCAATGAAGTAAAGCATCGAAGTAAACCAACAAAGTAAAGCATTGAAGTAAGCAATGAAGTAAACCAACGAAGTAAAGCATCGAAGTAAAGCAATGAAGTAAAGTAAAGAAGTAAAGCATCGAAGTAAACCATCGAAGTAAAGCATCGAAGTAAAGCAATGAAGTAAAGCAACGAAGTAAAGCAATGAAGTAAAGCAATGAAGTAAAGCAACGAAGTAAAGCAACGAAGTAAAGCAACGAAGTAAACCAACGAAGTAAAGCACCGAAGTAAAGCATCGAAGTAAAGCATCGAAGTAAAGCAATGAAGTAAAGCAACGAAGTAAAGCAACGAAGTAAAGCAATGAAGTAAAGCAATGAAGTAAAGCAACGAAGTAAAGCAACGAAGTAAAGCAACGAAGTAAAGCAACGAAGTAAACCAACGAAGTAAAGCACCGAAGTAAAGCATCGAAGTAAAGCACGAAGTAAAGCATCGAAGTAAAGCAATGAAGTAAAGCATCGAAGTAAAGCACCGAAGTAAAGCATCGAAGTAAAGCACCGAAGTAAAGCATCGAAGTAAAGCAATGAAGTAAAGCAACGAAGTAAACCAACGAAGTAAAGCAATGAAGTAAAGCAACGAAGTAAAGCAACGAAGTAAAGCAACGAAGTAAACCATCGAAGTAAAGCATCGAAGTAAAGCAATGAAGTAAAGCAACGAAGTAAAGCAATGAAGTAAAGCAATGAAGTAAAGCAACGAAGTAAAGCAACGAAGTAAAGCAACGAAGTAAACCAACGAAGTAAAGCACCGAAGTAAAGCATCGAAGTAAAGCATCGAAGTAAAGCAATGAAGTAAAGCAACGAAGTAAAGCAACGAAGTAAAGCAATGAAGTAAAGCAATGAAGTAAAGCAACGAAGTAAAGCAATGAAGTAAAGCAATGAAGTAAAGCAACGAAGTAAAGCAACGAAGTAAAGCAACGAAGTAAAGCAACGAAGTAAACCAACGAAGTAAAGCACCGAAGTAAAGCATCGAAGTAAAGCACCGAAGTAAAGCATCGAAGTAAAGCAATGAAGTAAAGCAACGAAGTAAACCAACGAAGTAAAGCAACGAAGTAAAGCATCGAAGTAAAGCATCGAAGTAAAGCATCGAAGTAAACCATCGAAGTAAAGCATCGAAGTAAAGCATCGAAGTAAAGCAATGAAGTAAACCAACGAAGTAAAGCATCGAAGTAAAGCATCGAAGTAAAGCAATGAAGTAAAGTAAAGAAGTAAAGCATCGAAGTAAAGCAATGAAGTAAACCAACGAAGTTAAGCATCGAAGTAAAGCATCGAAGTAAAGCACCGAAGTAAAGCATCGAAGTAAAGCATTGAAGTAAATAATCGAAGTAAAGCAATTAAGTAAAGCATCGAAGTAAAGCATTGAAGTAAAGCAATGAAGTAAACCAAAGTAGTAAAGCATTGAAGTAAAGCATCGAAGCAAAGCATTGAAGTAAATCAGTGAAGTAAACCAAAGAAGTAAAGCAATGAAGTAAAGCATTAAAGTAAAGCATTGAAGTAAAGCATTGAAGTAAAGCCTTGAAGTATAGCATTGAAGTAAAGCATTGAAGTAAAGCATTGAAGTAAAGCATTGAAGTAAAGCATTGAAGTAAAGCAATGAAGTAAACCAAGAAGTAAAGCAATGAAGTAAAGCATTGAAGTAAAGCATTGAAGTAAAGCATTGAAGTAAAGCATTGAAGTAAAGCATCGAAGTAAAGCATTGAAGTAAAGCAATGAAGTAAACCAAAGAAGTAAAGCATTGAAGTAAAGCATCGAAGTAAAGCATTGAAGTAAAGCAATGAAGTAAACCAACGAAGTAAAGCATCGAAGTAAAGATTCCAAGTAAGCAATGAAGTAAACCAACAAGTAAAGCATTGAAGTAAAGCATCGAAGTAAAGCGTTGAAGTAAAGCATTGAAGTAAAGCAATTAAGTAAACCAACAAAGTAAAGCATCGAAGTAAAGCATCGAAGTAAAGCAATGAAGTAAAGCAATGAAGTAAAGCAATGAAGTAAAGCATCGAAGTAAAGCAATGAAGTAAAGCAAAGAAGTAAAGCAATGAAGTAAGCAATGAAGTAAAGCAATGAAGTAAAGCAATGAAGTAAAGCATCGAAGTAAAGCAATGAAGTAAAGCAATGAAGTAAGCAATGAAGTAAAGCAATGAAGTAAAGCATCGAAGTAAAGCAACGAAGTAAACCAACGAAGTAAAGCAACAAAGTAAAGCAACGAAGTAAACCAACGAAGTAAACCAACGAAGTAAACCAACGAAGTAAAGCATTGAAGTAAAGCAACGAAGTAAACCAACGAAGTAAAGCAATGAAGTAAGCAACGAAGTAAACCAACGAAGTAAAGCATTGAAGTAAAGCATCGAAGTAAAGCAACGAAGTAAAGCATTGAAGTAAGCAACGAAGTAAACCAACGAAGTAAAGCATTGAAGTAAGCAACGAAGTAAACCAACGAAGTAAAGCATTGAAGTAAGCAACGAAGTAAAGCAACGAAGTAAAGCATCGAAGTAAAGCAATGAAGTAAGCAACGAAGTAAACCAACGAAGTAAAGCATTGAAGTAAAGCATCGAAGTAAAGCAACGAAGTAAAGCATTGAAGTAAGCAACGAAGTAAACCAACGAAGTAAAGCATTGAAGTAAGCAACGAAGTAAACCAACGAAGTAAAGCATTGAAGTAAGCAACGAAGTAAAGCAACGAAGTAAAGCATCGAAGTAAAGCAATGAAGTAAGCAACGAAGTAAACCAACGAAGTAAACATTGAAGTAAAGCATCAAAGTAAAGCAACGAAGTAAAGCATTGAAGTAAGCAACGAAGTAAACCAACGAAGTAAAGCATTGAAGTAAGCAACGAAGTAAAGCATCGAAGTAAACCATCGAAGTAAAGCAATGAAGTAAGCAACGAAGTAAAGCAACGAAGTAAAGCATTGAAGTAAGCAACGAAGTAAAGCAACGAAGTAAACCAACGAAGTAAAGCAACGAAGTAAAGCAACGAAGTAAAGCATTGAAGTAAACCATCGAAGTAAACCAACGAAGTAAGCAACGAAGTAAAGCATCGAAGTAAACCATCGAAGTAAAGCAACGAAGTAAACCAACGAAGTAAAGCAACGAAGTAAAGCATTGAAGTAAACCATCGAAGTAAACCAACGAAGTAAGCAACGAAGTAAAGCATCGAAGTAAACCATCGAAGTAAAGCAACGAAGTAAACCAACGAAGTAAAGCAACGAAGTAAAGCATTGAAGTAAGCAACGAAGTAACCAACGAAGTAAAGCAACGAAGTAAGCATTGAAGTAAGCAACGAAGTAAACCAACGAAGTAAAGCAACGAAGTAAAGCATTGAAGTAAGCAACGAAGTAAACCAACGAAGTAAAGCAACGAAGTAAAGCATCGAAGTAAAGCATTGAAGTAAGCAACGAAGTAAACCAACGAAGTAAAGCAACGAAGTAAAGCATCGAAGTAAAGCATTGAAGTAAGCAACGAAGTAAACCAACGAAGTAAAGCAACGAAGTAAAGCATCGAAGTAAAGCATTGAAGTAAGCAACGAAGTAAACCAACGAAGTAAAGCATTGAAGTAAGCAACGAAGTAAACCAACGAAGTAAAGCAACGAAGTAAACCAACGAAGTAAAGCATTGAAGTAAAGCATTGAAGTAAAGCAACGAAGTAAACCAACGAAGTAAAGCAATGAAGTAAGCAACGAAGTAAACCAACGAAGTAAAGCATTGAAGTAAAGCATCGAAGTAAAGCAACGAAGTAAAGCATTGAAGTAAGCAACGAAGTAAACCAACGAAGTAAAGCATTGAAGTAAGCAACGAAGTAAACCAACGAAGTAAAGCATTGAAGTAAGCAACGAAGTAAAGCAACGAAGTAAAGCATCGAAGTAAAGCAATGAAGTAAGCAACGAAGTAAACCAACGAAGTAAAGCATTGAAGTAAAGCATCGAAGTAAAGCAACGAAGTAAAGCATTGAAGTAAGCAACGAAGTAAACCAACGAAGTAAAGCATTGAAGTAAGCAACGAAGTAAACCAACGAAGTAAAGCATTGAAGTAAGCAACGAAGTAAAGCAACGAAGTAAAGCATCGAAGTAAAGCAATGAAGTAAGCAACGAAGTAAACCAACGAAGTAAAGCATTGAAGTAAAGCATCGAAGTAAAGCAACGAAGTAAAGCATTGAAGTAAGCAACGAAGTAAACCAACGAAGTAAAGCATTGAAGTAAGCAACGAAGTAAAGCATCGAAGTAAACCATCGAAGTAAAGCAATGAAGTAAGCAACGAAGTAAAGCAACGAAGTAAAGCATTGAAGTAAGCAACGAAGTAAAGCAACGAAGTAAACCAACGAAGTAAAGCAACGAAGTAAAGCAACGAAGTAAAGCATTGAAGTAAACCATCGAAGTAAACCAACGAAGTAAGCAACGAAGTAAAGCATCGAAGTAAACCATCGAAGTAAAGCAACGAAGTAAACCAACGAAGTAAAGCAACGAAGTAAAGCATTGAAGTAAACCATCGAAGTAAACCAACGAAGTAAGCAACGAAGTAAAGCATCGAAGTAAACCATCGAAGTAAAGCAACGAAGTAAACCAACGAAGTAAAGCAACGAAGTAAAGCATTGAAGTAAGCAACGAAGTAACCCAACGAAGTAAAGCAACGAAGTAAGCATTGAAGTAAGCAACGAAGTAAACCAACGAAGTAAAGCAACGAAGTAAAGCATTGAAGTAAGCAACGAAGTAAAACAACGAAGTAAAGCAACGAAGTAAAGCATCGAAGTAAAGCATTGAAGTAAGCAACGAAGTAAACCAACGAAGTAAAGCAACGAAGTAAAGCATCGAAGTAAAGCATTGAAGTAAGCAACGAAGTAAACCAACGAAGTAAAGCAACGAAGTAAAGCATCGAAGTAAAGCATTGAAGTAAGCAACGAAGTAAACCAACGAAGTAAAGCATTGAAGTAAGCAACGAAGTAAACCAACGAAGTAAAGCAACGAAGTAAACCAACGAAGTAAAGCATTGAAGTAAGCAACGAAGTAAACCAACGAAGTAAAGCAACGAAGTAAAGCATCGAAGTAAAGCAACGAAGTAAGCAACGAAGTAAAGCATCGAAGTAAAGCAACGAAGTAAACCAACGAAGTAAAGCATTGAAGTAAGCAACGAAGTAAACCAACGAAGTAAAGCATTGAAGTAAGCAACGAAGTAAACCAACGAAGTAAAGCATTGAAGTAAGCAACGAAGTAAACCAACGAAGTAAAGCATCGAAGTAAAGCAACGAAGTAAACCAACGAAGTAAAGCAACGAAGTAAAGCAACGAAGTAAACCAACGAAGTAAAGCATTGAAGTAAGCAACGAAGTAAAGCATCGAAGTAAAGCAACGAAGTAAAGCATTGAAGTAAAGCATCGAAGTAAACCAACGAAGTAAAGCAATGAAGTAAGCAATGAAGTAAAGCAATGAAGTAAAGCATCGAAGTAAGCAATGAAGTAAAGCAATGAAGTAAAGCAATGAAGTAAGCAATGAAGTAAAGCAATGAAGTAAAGCATCGAAGTAAAGCAACGAAGTAAACCAACGAAGTAAAGCAACAAAGTAAAGCAACGAAGTAAACCAACGAAGTAAACCAACGAAGTAAAGCATTGAAGTAAGCAACGAAGTAAACCAACGAAGTAAACCAACGAAGTAAAGCATTGAAGTAAAGCAACGAAGTAAACCAACGAAGTAAAGCAATGAAGTAAGCAACGAAGTAAACCAACGAAGTAAAGCATTGAAGTAAAGCATCGAAGTAAAGCAACGAAGTAAAGCATTGAAGTAAGCAACGAAGTAAACCAACGAAGTAAAGCATTGAAGTAAACAACGAAGTAAACCAACGAAGTAAAGCATTGAAGTAAGCAACGAAGTAAACCAACGAAGTAAAGCATCGAAGTAAAGCAATGAAGTAAGCAACGAAGTAAACCAACGAAGTAAAGCATTGAAGTAAAGCATCGAAGTAAAGCAACGAAGTAAAGCATTGAAGTAAGCAACGAAGTAAACCAACGAAGTAAAGCATTGAAGTAAGCAACGAAGTAAACCAACGAAGTAAAGCATTGAAGTAAGCAACGAAGTAAAGCAACGAAGTAAAGCATCGAAGTAAAGCAATGAAGTAAGCAACGAAGTAAACCAACGAAGTAAAGCATTGAAGTAAAGCATCGAAGTAAAGCAACGAAGTAAAGCATTGAAGTAAGCAACGAAGTAAACCAACGAAGTAAAGCATTGAAGTAAGCAACGAAGTAAAGCATCGAAGTAAACCATCGAAGTAAAGCAATGAAGTAAGCAACGAAGTAAAGCAACGAAGTAAAGCATTGAAGTAAGCAACGAAGTAAAGCAACGAAGTAAACCAACGAAGTAAAGCAACGAAGTAAAGCAACGAAGTAAAGCATTGAAGTAAACCATCGAAGTAAACCAACGAAGTAAGCAACGAAGTAAAGCATCGAAGTAAACCATCGAAGTAAAGCAACGAAGTAAACCAACGAAGTAAAGCAACGAAGTAAAGCATTGAAGTAAACCATCGAAGTAAACCAACGAAGTAAGCAACGAAGTAAAGCATCGAAGTAAACCATCGAAGTAAAGCAACGAAGTAAACCAACGAAGTAAACCAACGAAGTAAAGCTTTGAAGTAAACCAACGAAGTAAACCATCGAAGTAAAGCAACGAAGTAAACCATCGAAGTAAAGCAACGAAGTAAAGCAACGAAGTAAACCATCGAAGTAAACCATCGAAGTAAACCATCGAAGTAAACCAACGAAGTAAAGCAACGAAGTAAACCAACGAAGTAAACCAACGAAGTAAACCATCGAAGTAAAGCAACGAAGTAAAGCAACGAAGTAAAGCATCGAAGTAAAGCATTGAAGTAAGCAACGAAGTAAACCAACGAAGTAAAGCAACGAAGTAAAGCATCGAAGTAAAGCATTGAAGTAAGCAACGAAGTAAACCAACGAAGTAAAGCATTGAAGTAAGGAACGAAGTAAACCAACGAAGTAAAGCAACGAAGTAAACCAACGAAGTAAAGCATTGAAGTAAGCAACGAAGTAAACCAACGAAGTAAAGCAACGAAGTAAAGCATCGAAGTAAAGCAACGAAGTAAGCAACGAAGTAAAGCATCGAAGTAAAGCAACGAAGTAAACCAACGAAGTAAAGCATTGAAGTAAGCAACGAAGTAAACCAACGAAGTAAAGCATTGAAGTAAGCAACGAAGTAAACCAACGAAGTAAAGCATTGAAGTAAGCAACGAAGTAAACCAACGAAGTAAAGCATCGAAGTAAAGCAACGAAGTAAACCAACGAAGTAAAGCAACGAAGTAAAGCAACGAAGTAAACCAACGAAGTAAAGCATTGAAGTAAGCAACGAAGTAAAGCATCGAAGTAAAGCAACGAAGTAAAGCATCGAAGTAAACCAACGAAGTAAAGCATTGAAGTAAGCAACGAAGTAAAGCATCGAAGTAAAGCATCGAAGTAAAGCATCGAAGTAAAGCATCGAAGTAAACCAACGAAGTAAAGCATTGAAGTAAGCAACGAAGTAAAGCAACGAAGTAAAGCATCGAAGTAAAGCATCGAAGTAAACCAACGAAGTATAGCATCGAAGTAAAGCATCGAAGTAAAGCATCGAAGTAAAGCATCGAAGTAAAGCATCGAAGTAAAGCATCGAAGTAAAGCATCGAAGTAAAGCATCGAAGTAAACCAACGAAGTAAAGCATCGAAGTAAAGCATCGAAGTAAACCAACGAAGTAAAGCATCGAAGTAAAGCATCGAAGTAAAGCATCGAAGTAAGCAACGAAGTAAAGCATCGAAGTAAAGCAACGAAGTAAAGCAACGAAGTAAAGCATCGAAGTAAAGCAACGAAATAAAGCATCGAAGTAAGCAGCGAAGTAAAGCAACGAAGTAAAGCATCGAAGTAAAGCAACGAAATAAAGCATCGAAGTAAGCAAGAAGTAAACCAACGAAGTAAAGCATTGAAGTAAGCAACGAAATAAACCAATGAAGTAAAGCAACGAAATAAAGCATCGAAGTAAGCAAGAAGTAAACCAACGAAGTAAAGCATTGAAGTAAGCAACGAAATAAACCAATGAAGTAAAGCATCGAAGTAAACCAACGAAGTAAAGCAAGGAAATAAAGCATCGAAGTAAGCAAAAAGTAAACCAACGAAGTAAAGCATTGAAGTAAGCAACGAAATAAACCAATGAAGTAAAGCATCGAAGTAAAGCAACGAAGTAAACCAACGAAGTAAACCAATAAAGTAAAGCATCGAATTAAACCAACAAAGTAAAGCATCGAAGTAAGCAATGAAGTAAACCAACGAAGTAAAGCATCGAAGTAAAGCATCGAAGTAAACCATCGAAGTAAAGCATCGAAGTAAAGCAACGAAGTAAACCAACGAAGTAAAGCAACGAAGTAAACCATCGAAGTAAACCATCGAAGTAAAGCAACGAAGTAAACCAACGAAGTATACCATCGAAGTAAACCATCGAAGTAAAGCAACGAAGTAAACCAACGAAGTAAACCAACGAAGTAAACCATCGAAGTAAAGCAACGAAGTAAAGCAACGAAGTAAACCATCGAAGTAAACCATCGAAGTAAAGCAACGAAGTAAAGCAACGAAGTAAACCATCGAAGTAAACCATCGAAGTAAAGCAACGAAGTAAACCAACGAAGTAAACCATGAAGTAAACCATCGAAGTAAACCAGCGAAGTAAAGCAACGAAGTAAACCATCGAAGTAAAGCAACGAAGTAAACCATCGAAGTAAAGCAACGAAGTAAACCATCGAAGTAAAGCAACGAAGTAAACCAACGAAGTAAAGCAACGAAGTAAACCATCGAAGTAAAGCATTGAAGTAAACCAACGAAGTAAAGCAACGAAGTAAACCATCGAAGTAAAGCGACGAAGTAAACCAACGAATTAAACCAACGAAGTAAAGCAACGAAGTAAACCAACGAAGTAAACCATCGAAGTAAAGCAACGAAGTAAACCATCGAAGTAAAGCAACGAAGTAAAGCAACGAAGTAAACCATCGAAGTAAACCATCGAAGTAAACCATCGAAGTAAACCAACGAAGTAAAGCTTTGAAGTAAACCAACGAAGTAAACCAACGAAGTAAACCATCGAAGTAAAGCAACGAAGTAAAGCAACGAAGTAAACCATCGAAGTAAACCATCGAAGTAAAGCAACGAAGTAAAGCAACGAAGTAAACCATCGAAGTAAACCTTCGAAGTAAAGCAACGAAGTAAACCAACGAAGTAAACCATCGAAGTAAAGCTTTGAAGTAAACCAACGAAGTAAACCATCGAAGAATAGCAACGAAATAAACCATCGAAGTAAAGCAACGAAGTAAACCAACGAAGTAAAGCATTGAAGTAAACCAACGAAGTAAACCATCGAGGTAAAGCAACGAAGTAAACCAACGAAGTAAAGAATCGAAGTACCCCAACGAAGTAAACCATCGAAGTAAAGCATTGAAGTAAACCATCGAAGTAAAGCATTGAAGTAAAGCATCGAAGTAAACCAACGAAGTAAACCATCGAAGTAAAGCAACGAAGTAAAGCAACGAAGTAAAGCAACGAAGTAAAGCAACGAAGTAAACCATCGAAGTAAAGCAACGAAGTAAAGCAACGAAGTAAAGCAACGAAGTAAACCATCGAAGTAAACCATCGAAGTAAACCATCGAAGTAAAGCAACGAAGTAAACCAACGAAGTAAACCATCGAAGTAAAGCAACGAAGTAAAGCAACGAAGTAAAGCATCGATGTAAACCATCGAAGTAAACCATCGAAGTAAAGCAACGAAGTAAACCAACGAAGTAAACCAACGAAGTAAAGCAACGAAGTAAACCAACGAAGTAAACCATCGAAGTAAAGCATCGAAGTAAACCAACGAAGTAAACCATCGAAGTAAAGCAACGAAGTAAACCAACGAAGTAAAGCAACAAAGTAAAGCAACGAAGTAAACCATCGAAGTAAAGCAACGAAGTAAAGCAACGAAGTAAACCAACGAAGTAAACCAACGAAGTAAAGCAACGAAGTAAACCAACGAAGTAAACCAACGAAGTAAAGCAACGAAGTAAACCAACGAAGTAAACCATCGAAGTAAAGCAACGAAGTAAACCAACGAAGTAAAGCAACGAAGTAAAGCAACGAAGTAAAGCATTGAAGTAAACCATCGAAGTAAAGCAACGAAGTAAACCAACGAAGTAAACCAACGAAGTAAAGCAACGAAGTAAACCAACGAAGTAAACCATCGAAGTAAAGCAACGAAGTAAACCATCGAAGTAAAGCAACGAAGTAAAGCAACGAAGTAAAGCATTGAAGTAAACCATCGAAGTAAAGCAACGAAGTAAACCAACGAAGTAAACCAACGAAGTAAAGCTTTGAAGTAAACCAACGAAGTAAACCATCGAAGTAAAGCAACGAAGTAAACCATCGAAGTAAAGCAACGAAGTAAAGCAACGAAGTAAACCATCGAAGTAAACCATCGAAGTAAACCATCGAAGTAAACCAACGAAGTAAAGCAACGAAGTAAACCAACGAAGTAAACCAACGAAGTAAACCATCGAAGTAAAGCAACGAAGTAAAGCAACGAAGTAAACCATCGAAGTAAACCATCGAAGTAAAGCAACGAAGTAAAGCAACGAAGTAAACCATCGAAGTAAACCATCGAAGTAAAGCAACGAAGTAAACCAACGAAGTAAACCATCGAAGTAAAGCTTTGAAGTAAACCAACGAAGTAAACCATCGAAGTAAAGCAACGAAATAAACCATCGAAGTAAAGCAACGAAGTAAACCAACGAAGTAAAGCATTGAAGTAAACCAACGAAGTAAACCATCGATGTAAAGCAACGAAGTAAACCAACGAAGTAAAGAATCGAAGTACCCCAACGAAGTAAACCATCGAAGTAAAGCATTGAAGTAAACCATCGAAGTAAAGCATTGAAGTAAAGCATCGAAGTAAGCAATGAAGTAAACCAACGAAGTAAAGCAATGAAGTAAACCATCGAAGTAAAGCATTGAAGTAAAGCAACGAAGTAAAGCATCGAAGTAAGCAATGAAGTAAAGCATCGAAGTAAACCAACAAAGTAAAGCATTGAAGTAAGCAATGAAGTAAACCAACGAAGTAAAGCATCGAAGTAAAG
Source organism: Megaustenia siamemsis (assembly GCA_032433765.1). Classification (NCBI taxonomy): domain Eukaryota; kingdom Metazoa; phylum Mollusca; class Gastropoda; order Stylommatophora; family Ariophantidae; genus Megaustenia; species Megaustenia siamemsis. The sequence goes on from JAVIAB010000091.1 coordinate 29,926,246, forward strand.
CAATGAAGTAAAGTAAAGAAGTAAAGCATCGAAGTAAAGCAACGAAGTAAAGCAACGAAGTAAACCATCGAAGTAAAGCATCGAAGTAAAGCACCGAAGTAAAGCATCGAAGTAAAGCACCGAAGTAAAGCATCGAAGTAAAGCACCGAAGTAAAGCATCGATGTAAAGCAATGAAGTAAAGCAACGAAGTAAACCAACGAAGTAAAGCAATGAAGTAAAGCAACGAAGTAAAGCAACGAAGTAAAGCAACGAAGTAAAGCATCGAAGTAAAGCAATGAAGTAAAGCAACGAAGTAAAGCAATGAAGTAAAGCAATGAAGTAAAGCAACGAAGTAAAGCAACGAAGTAAACCATCGAAGTAAACCTTCGAAGTAAAGCAACGAAGTAAACCAACGAAGTAAACCATCGAAGTAAAGCGTTGAAGTAAACCAACGAAGTAAACCATCGAAGAAAAGCAACGAAATAAACCATTGAAGTAAAGCAACGAAGTAAACCAACGAAGTAAAGCATTGAAGTAAACCAACGAAGTAAACCATCGATGTAAAGCAACGAAGTAAACCAACGAAGTAAAGAATCGAAGTACCCCAACGAAGTAAACCATCGAAGTAAAGCATTGAAGTAAACCATCGAAGTAAAGCATTGAAGTAAAGCATCGAAGTAAACCAACGAAGTAAACCATCGAAGTAAAGCAACGAAGTAAAGCAACGAAGTAAAGCAACGAAGTAAAGCAACGAAGTAAACCATCGAAGTAAAGCAACGAAGTAAAGCAACGAAGTAAACCAACGAAGTAAAGCATTGAAGTAAAGCATCGAAGTAAAGCAACGAAGTAAAGCATTGAAGTAAGCAACGAAGTAAACCAACGAAGTAAAGCATTGAAGTAAAGCAACGAAGTAAACCAACGAAGTAAAGCATTGAAGTAAGCAACGAAGTAAACCAACGAAGTAAAGCATCGAAGTAAAGCAATGAAGTAAGCAACGAAGTAAACCAACGAAGTAAAGCATTGAAGTAAAGCATCGAAGTAAAGCAACGAAGTAAAGCATTGAAGTAAGCAACGAAGTAAACCAACGAAGTAAAGCATTGAAGTAAGCAACGAAGTAAACCAACGAAGTAAAGCAATGAAGTAAAGCAACGAAGTAAAGCAACGAAGTAAAGCAACGAAGTAAACCATCGAAGTAAAGCATCGAAGTAAATCAATGAAGTAAAGCAACGAAGTAAAGCAATGAAGTAAAGCAATGAAGTAAAGCAACGAAGTAAAGCAACGAAGTAAACCATCGAAGTAAACCTTCAAAGTAAAGCAACGAAGTAAACCAACGAAGTAAACCATCGAAGTAAAGCATTGAAGTAAACCATCGAAGTAAAGCATTGAAGTAAAGCATCGAAGTAAACCAACGAAGTAAACCATCGAAGTAAAGCAACGAAGTAAAGCAACGAAGTAAAGCAACGAAGTAAAGCAACGAAGTAAACCATCGAAGTAAAGCAACGAAGTAAAGCAACGAAGTAAAGCAACGAAGTAAACCATCGAAGTAAACCATCGAAGTAAACCATCGAAGTAAAGCAACGAAGTAAAGCAACGAAGTAAACCATCGAAGTAAAGCAACGAAGTAAAGCAACGAAGTAAAACATCGATGTAAACCATCGAAGTAAACCATCGAAGTAAAGCAACGAAGTAAACCAACGAAGTAAACCAACGAAGTAAAGCAACGAAGTAAACCAACGAAGTAAACCATCGAAGTAAAGCATCGAAGTAAACCAACGAAGTAAACCATCGAAGTAAAGCAACGAAGTAAACCAACGAAGTAAAGCAACGAAGTAAAGCAACGAAGTAAACCATCGAAGTAAAGCAACGAAGTAAAGCAACGAAGTAAACCAACGAAGTAAACCAACGAAGTAAAGCAACGAAGTAAACCAACGAAGTAAACCAACGAAGTAAAGCATTGAAGTAAAGCAATGAAGTAAACCAAAGAAGTAAAGCAATGAAGTAAAGCATTGAAGTAAAGCATTGAAGTAAAGCATTGAAGTAAAGCATTGAAGTAAAGCATCGAAGTAAAGCATTGAAGTAAAGCAATGAAGTAAACCAAAGAAGTAAAGCATTGAAGTAAAGCATCGAAGTAAAGCATTGAAGTAAAGCAATGAAGTAAAGCATCGAAGTAAAGCTTCCAAGTAAGCAATGAAGTAAACCAACCTTGTAAAGCATTGAAGTAAAGCATCGAAGTAAAGCGTTGAAGTAAAGCATTGAAGTAAAGCAATTATGTAAACCAACAAAGTAAAGCATCGAAGTAAAGCATCGAAGTAAAGCAATGAAGTAAAGCAATGAAGTAAAGCAATGAAGTAAAGCAATGAAGTAAAGCATCGAAGTAAGCATCGAAGTAAAGCAATGAAGTAAAGCAATGAAGTAAAGCAATGAAGTAAGCAATGAAGTAAAGCAATGAAGTAAAGCAATGAAGTAAAGCATCGAAGTAAGCAATGAAGTAAAGCAATGAAGTAAAGCAATGAAGTAAGCAATGAAGTAAAGCAATGAAGTAAGCAATGAAGTAAAGCAATGAAGTAAAGCAATGAAGTAAAGCATCGAAGTAAGCAATGAAGTAAAGCAATGAAGTAAAGCAATGAAGTAAAGCATCGAATTAAGCAATGAAGTAAAGCAATAAAGTAAGCAATGAAGTAAAGCAATGAAGTAAAGCAATGAAGTAAAGCATCGAAGTAAGCAATGAAGTAAAGCAATGAAGTAAAGCAATGAAGTAAAGCAATGAAGTAAGCAATGAAGTAAAGCAATGAAGTAAACAATGAAGTAAAGCAATGAAGTAAAGCAATGAAGTAAAGCATCGAAGTAAGCAATGAAGTAAAGCAATGAAGTAAAGCAATGAAGTAAAGCAATGAAGTAAACCAACAAACTAAAGCATCGAAGTAAGCAATGAAGTAAAGCAATGAAGTAAAGCATCGAAGTAAGCAATGAAGTAAAGCAATGAAGTAAACCAACAAACTAAAGCATCGAAGTAAGCAATGAAGTAAAGCAATGAAGTAAAGCAATGAAGTAAAGCAATGAAGTAAAGCATCGAAGTAAGCAATGAAGTAAAGCAATGAAGTAAAGCAATGAAGTAAAGCATCGTACTAAAGCATCGAAGTAAAGCATCGAAGTAAGCAATGAAGTAAAGCAATGAAGTAAACCAACAAAGTAAAGCATCGAAGTAAGCAATGAAGTAAGCAATGAAGTAAAGCAATGAAGTAAACCAACAAAGTAAAGCATCGAAGTAAAGCATCGAAGTAAGCAATGAAGTAAAGCATTGAAGTTAAGCATCGAAGTAAGCAATGAAGTAAAGCAATGAAGTAAAGCAATGAAGTAAACCAACAAAGTAAAGCATCGAAGTAAAGCATCGAAGTAAGCAATGAAGTAAACCAACAAAGTAAAGCATCGAAGTAAGCAATGAAGTAAACCAACAAAGTAAAGCATCGAAGTAAAGCATCGAAGTAAGCAACGAAGTAAACCAACAAAGTAAAGCATCGAAGTAAGCAACGAAGTAAACCAACAAAGTAAAGCATCGAAGTAAGCAACGAAGTAAACCAACAAAGTAAAGCATCGAAGTAAAGCATCGAAGTAAGCAATGAAGTAAACCAACGAAGTAAAGCAACAAAGTAAAGCATCGAAGTAAGTAATGAAGTAAACCAACAAAGTAAAGCATCGAAGTAAGCAATGAAGTAAACCAACAAAGTAAAGCATCGAAGTAAAGCATCGAAGTAAGCAACGAAGTAAACCAACAAAGTAAAGCATCGAAGTAAGCAACGAAGTAAACCAACAAAGTAAAGCATCGAAGTAAGCAACGAAGTAAACCAACAAAGTAAAGCATCGAAGTAAAGCATCGAAGTAAGCAATGAAGTAAACCAACGAAGTAAAGCAACAAAGTAAAGCATCGAAGTAAGTAATGAAGTAAACCAACAAAGTAAAGCATCGAAGTAAGCAACGAAGTAAACCAACAAAGTAAAGCATCGAAGTAAGCAACGAAGTAAACCAACAAAGTAAAGCATCGAAGTAAGCAATGAAGTAAACCAACAAAGTAAACCATCGAAGTAAAGCAACGAAGTAAAGCAACGAAGTAAACCATCGAAGTAAACCATCGAAGTAAACCATCGAAGTAAACCAACGAAGTAAAGCTTTGAAGTAAACCAACGAAGTAAACCAACGAAGTAAACCATCGAAGTAAAGCAACGAAGTAAAGCAACGAAGTAAACCATCGAAGTAAACCATCGAAGTAAAGCAACGAAGTAAAGCAACGAAGTAAACCATCGAAGTAAACCTTCGAAGTAAAGCAACGAAGTAAACCAACGAAGTAAACCATCGAAGTAAAGCTTTGAAGTAAACCAACGAAGTAAACCATCGAAGAATAGCAACGAAATAAACCATCGAAGTAAAGCAACGAAGTAAACCAACGAAGTAAAGCATTGAAGTAAACCAACGAAGTAAACCATCGAGGTAAAGCAACGAAGTAAACCAACGAAGTAAAGAATCGAAGTACCCCAACGAAGTAAACCATCGAAGTAAAGCATTGAAGTAAACCATCGAAGTAAAGCATTGAAGTAAAGCATCGAAGTAAACCAACGAAGTAAACCATCGAAGTAAAGCAACGAAGTAAAGCAACGAAGTAAAGCAACGAAGTAAAGCAACGAAGTAAACCATCGAAGTAAAGCAACGAAGTAAAGCAACGAAGTAAAGCAACGAAGTAAACCATCGAAGTAAACCATCGAAGTAAACCATCGAAGTAAAGCAACGAAGTAAACCAACGAAGTAAACCATCGAAGTAAAGCAACGAAGTAAAGCAACGAAGTAAAGCATCGATGTAAACCATCGAAGTAAACCATCGAAGTAAAGCAACGAAGTAAACCAACGAAGTAAACCAACGAAGTAAAGCAACGAAGTAAACCAACGAAGTAAACCATCGAAGTAAAGCATCGAAGTAAACCAACGAAGTAAACCATCGAAGTAAAGCAACGAAGTAAACCAACGAAGTAAAGCAACAAAGTAAAGCAACGAAGTAAACCATCGAAGTAAAGCAACGAAGTAAAGCAACGAAGTAAACCAACGAAGTAAACCAACGAAGTAAAGCAACGAAGTAAACCAACGAAGTAAACCAACGAAGTAAAGCAACGAAGTAAACCAACGAAGTAAACCATCGAAGTAAAGCAACGAAGTAAACCAACGAAGTAAAGCAACGAAGTAAAGCAACGAAGTAAAGCATTGAAGTAAACCATCGAAGTAAAGCAACGAAGTAAACCAACGAAGTAAACCAACGAAGTAAAGCAACGAAGTAAAGCAACGAAGTAAACCATCGAAGTAAAGCAACGAAGTAAACCATCGAAGTAAAGCAACGAAGTAAAGCAACGAAGTAAAGCATTGAAGTAAACCATCGAAGTAAAGCAACGAAGTAAACCAACGAAGTAAACCAACGAAGTAAAGCTTTGAAGTAAACCAACGAAGTAAACCATCGAAGTAAAGCAACGAAGTAAACCATCGAAGTAAAGCAACGAAGTAAAGCAACGAAGTAAACCATCGAAGTAAACCATCGAAGTAAACCATCGAAGTAAACCAACGAAGTAAAGCAACGAAGTAAACCAACGAAGTAAACCAACGAAGTAAACCATCGAAGTAAAGCAACGAAGTAAAGCAACGAAGTAAACCATCGAAGTAAACCATCGAAGTAAAGCAACGAAGTAAAGCAACGAAGTAAACCATCGAAGTAAACCATCGAAGTAAAGCAACGAAGTAAACCAACGAAGTAAACCATCGAAGTAAAGCTTTGAAGTAAACCAACGAAGTAAACCATCGAAGTAAAGCAACGAAATAAACCATCGAAGTAAAGCAACGAAGTAAACCAACGAAGTAAAGCATTGAAGTAAACCAACGAAGTAAACCATCGATGTAAAGCAACGAAGTAAACCAACGAAGTAAAGAATCGAAGTACCCCAACGAAGTAAACCATCGAAGTAAAGCATTGAAGTAAACCATCGAAGTAAAGCATTGAAGTAAAGCATCGAAGTAAGCAATGAAGTAAACCAACGAAGTAAAGCAATGAAGTAAACCATCGAAGTAAAGCATTGAAGTAAAGCAACGAAGTAAAGCATCGAAGTAAGCAATGAAGTAAAGCATCGAAGTAAACCAACAAAGTAAAGCATTGAAGTAAGCAATGAAGTAAACCAACGAAGTAAAGCATCGAAGTAAAGCAATGAAGTAAAGTAAAGAAGTAAAGCATCGAATTAAAGCAATGAAGTAAACCAACGAATTTAAGCATCGAAGTAAAGCATCGAAGTAAAGCACCGAAGTAAAGCATCGAAGTAAAGCACCGAAGTAAAGCATCGAAGTAAAGCACCGAAGTAAAGCATCGATGTAAAGCAATGAAGTAAAGCAACGAAGTAAACCAACGAAGTAAAGCAATGAAGTAAAGCAACGAAGTAAAGCAACGAAGTAAAGCAACGAAGTAAAGCATCGAAGTAAAGCAATGAAGTAAAGCAACGAAGTAAAGCAATGAAGTAAAGCAATGAAGTAAAGCAACGAAGTAAAGCAACGAAGTAAACCATCGAAGTAAACCTTCGAAGTAAAGCAACGAAGTAAACCAACGAAGTAAACCATCGAAGTAAAGCGTTGAAGTAAACCAACGAAGTAAACCATCGAAGAAAAGCAACGAAATAAACCATTGAAGTAAAGCAACGAAGTAAACCAACGAAGTAAAGCATTGAAGTAAACCAACGAAGTAAACCATCGATGTAAAGCAACGAAGTAAACCAACGAAGTAAAGAATCGAAGTACCCCAACGAAGTAAACCATCGAAGTAAAGCATTGAAGTAAACCATCGAAGTAAAGCATTGAAGTAAAGCATCGAAGTAAACCAACGAAGTAAACCATCGAAGTAAAGCAACGAAGTAAAGCAACGAAGTAAAGCAACGAAGTAAAGCAACGAAGTAAACCATCGAAGTAAAGCAACGAAGTAAAGCAACGAAGTAAACCAACGAAGTAAAGCATTGAAGTAAAGCATCGAAGTAAAGCAACGAAGTAAAGCATTGAAGTAAGCAACGAAGTAAACCAACGAAGTAAAGCATTGAAGTAAAGCAACGAAGTAAACCAACGAAGTAAAGCATTGAAGTAAGCAACGAAGTAAACCAACGAAGTAAAGCATCGAAGTAAAGCAATGAAGTAAGCAACGAAGTAAACCAACGAAGTAAAGCATTGAAGTAAAGCATCGAAGTAAAGCAACGAAGTAAAGCATTGAAGTAAGCAACGAAGTAAACCAACGAAGTAAAGCATTGAAGTAAGCAACGAAGTAAACCAACGAAGTAAAGCAATGAAGTAAAGCAACGAAGTAAAGCAACGAAGTAAAGCAACGAAGTAAACCATCGAAGTAAAGCATCGAAGTAAATCAATGAAGTAAAGCAACGAAGTAAAGCAATGAAGTAAAGCAATGAAGTAAAGCAACGAAGTAAAGCAACGAAGTAAACCATCGAAGTAAACCTTCAAAGTAAAGCAACGAAGTAAACCAACGAAGTAAACCATCGAAGTAAAGCGTTGAAGTAAACCAACGAAGTAAACCATCGAAGAAAAGCAACGAAATAAACCATCGAAGTAAAGCAACGAAGTAAACCAACGAAGTAAAGCATTGAAGTAAACCAACGAAGTAAACCATCGATGTAAAGCAACGAAGTAAACCAACGAAGTAAAGAATCGAAGTACCCCAACGAAGTAAACCATCGAAGTAAAGCATTGAAGTAAACCATCGAAGTAAAGCATTGAAGTAAAGCATCGAAGTAAACCAACGAAGTAAACCATCGAAGTAAAGCAACGAAGTAAAGCAACGAAGTAAAGCAACGAAGTAAAGCAACGAAGTAAACCATCGAAGTAAAGCAACGAAGTAAAGCAACGAAGTAAAGCAACGAAGTAAACCATCGAAGTAAACCATCGAAGTAAACCATCGAAGTAAAGCAACGAAGTAAAGCAACGAAGTAAACCATCGAAGTAAAGCAACGAAGTAAAGCAACGAAGTAAAACATCGATGTAAACCATCGAAGTAAACCATCGAAGTAAAGCAACGAAGTAAACCAACGAAGTAAACCAACGAAGTAAAGCAACGAAGTAAACCAACGAAGTAAACCATCGAAGTAAAGCATCGAAGTAAACCAACGAAGTAAACCATCGAAGTAAAGCAACGAAGTAAACCAACGAAGTAAAGCAACGAAGTAAAGCAACGAAGTAAACCATCGAAGTAAAGCAACGAAGTAAAGCAACGAAGTAAACCAACGAAGTAAACCAACGAAGTAAAGCAACGAAGTAAACCAACGAAGTAAACCAACGAAGTAAAGCATTGAAGTAAAGCAATGAAGTAAACCAAAGAAGTAAAGCAATGAAGTAAAGCATTGAAGTAAAGCATTGAAGTAAAGCATTGAAGTAAAGCATTGAAGTAAAGCATCGAAGTAAAGCATTGAAGTAAAGCAATGAAGTAAACCAAAGAAGTAAAGCATTGAAGTAAAGCATCGAAGTAAAGCATTGAAGTAAAGCAATGAAGTAAAGCATCGAAGTAAAGCTTCCAAGTAAGCAATGAAGTAAACCAACCTTGTAAAGCATTGAAGTAAAGCATCGAAGTAAAGCGTTGAAGTAAAGCATTGAAGTAAAGCAATTATGTAAACCAACAAAGTAAAGCATCGAAGTAAAGCATCGAAGTAAAGCAATGAAGTAAAGCAATGAAGTAAAGCAATGAAGTAAAGCAATGAAGTAAAGCATCGAAGTAAGCATCGAAGTAAAGCAATGAAGTAAAGCAATGAAGTAAAGCAATGAAGTAAGCAATGAAGTAAAGCAATGAAGTAAAGCAATGAAGTAAAGCATCGAAGTAAGCAATGAAGTAAAGCAATGAAGTAAAGCAATGAAGTAAGCAATGAAGTAAAGCAATGAAGTAAGCAATGAAGTAAAGCAATGAAGTAAAGCAATGAAGTAAAGCATCGAAGTAAGCAATGAAGTAAAGCAATGAAGTAAAGCAATGAAGTAAAGCATCGAATTAAGCAATGAAGTAAAGCAATAAAGTAAGCAATGAAGTAAAGCAATGAAGTAAAGCAATGAAGTAAAGCATCGAAGTAAGCAATGAAGTAAAGCAATGAAGTAAAGCAATGAAGTAAAGCAATGAAGTAAGCAATGAAGTAAAGCAATGAAGTAAACAATGAAGTAAAGCAATGAAGTAAAGCAATGAAGTAAAGCATCGAAGTAAGCAATGAAGTAAAGCAATGAAGTAAAGCAATGAAGTAAAGCAATGAAGTAAACCAACAAACTAAAGCATCGAAGTAAGCAATGAAGTAAAGCAATGAAGTAAAGCATCGAAGTAAGCAATGAAGTAAAGCAATGAAGTAAACCAACAAACTAAAGCATCGAAGTAAGCAATGAAGTAAAGCAATGAAGTAAAGCAATGAAGTAAAGCAATGAAGTAAAGCATCGAAGTAAGCAATGAAGTAAAGCAATGAAGTAAAGCAATGAAGTAAAGCATCGTACTAAAGCATCGAAGTAAAGCATCGAAGTAAGCAATGAAGTAAAGCAATGAAGTAAACCAACAAAGTAAAGCATCGAAGTAAGCAATGAAGTAAGCAATGAAGTAAAGCAATGAAGTAAACCAACAAAGTAAAGCATCGAAGTAAAGCATCGAAGTAAGCAATGAAGTAAAGCATTGAAGTTAAGCATCGAAGTAAGCAATGAAGTAAAGCAATGAAGTAAAGCAATGAAGTAAACCAACAAAGTAAAGCATCGAAGTAAAGCATCGAAGTAAGCAATGAAGTAAACCAACAAAGTAAAGCATCGAAGTAAGCAATGAAGTAAACCAACAAAGTAAAGCATCGAATTAAAGCATCGAAGTAAGCAACGAAGTAAACCAACAAAGTAAAGCATCGATGTAAGCAACGAAGTAAACCAACAAAGTAAAGCATCGAAGTAAGCAACGAAGTAAACCAACAAAGTAAAGCATCGAAGTAAAGCATCGAAGTAAGCAATGAAGTAAACCAACGAAGTAAAGCAACAAAGTAAAGCATCGAAGTAAGTAATGAAGTAAACCAACAAAGTAAAGCATCGAAGTAAGCAATGAAGTAAACCAACAAAGTAAAGCATCGAAGTAAAGCATCGAAGTAAGCAACGAAGTAAACCAACAAAGTAAAGCATCGAAGTAAGCAACGAAGTAAACCAACAAAGTAAAGCATCGAAGTAAGCAACGAAGTAAACCAACAAAGTAAAGCATCGAAGTAAAGCATCGAAGTAAGCAATGAAGTAAACCAACGAAGTAAAGCAACAAAGTAAAGCATCGAAGTAAGTAATGAAGTAAACCAACAAAGTAAAGCATCGAAGTAAGCAACGAAGTAAACCAACAAAGTAAAGCATCGAAGTAAGCAACGAAGTAAACCAACAAAGTAAAGCATCGAAGTAAGCAATGAAGTAAACCAACAAAGTAAAGCATCGAAGTAAAGCATCGAAGTAAGCAATGAAGTAAACCAACAAAGTAAAGCATCGAAGTAAGCAACGAAGTAAACCAACAAAGTAAAGCATCGAAGTAAGCAATGAAGTAAACCAACAAAGTAAAGCATCGAAGTAAAGCATCGAAGTAAGCAACGAAGTAAACCAACAAAGTAAAGCATCGAAGTAAGCAATGAAGTAAACCAACAAAGTAAAGCATCGAAGTAAACCAACAAAGTAAAGCATCGAAGTAAGCAATGAAGTAAACCAACAAAGTAAAGCATCGAAGTAAACCAACAAAGTAAAGCATCGAAGTAAGCAACGAAGTAAACCAACAAAGTAAAGCATCGAAGTAAGCAATGAAGTAAACCAACAAAGTAAACCAACAAAGTAAAGCATCGAAGTAAGCAATGAAGTAAACCAACAAAGTAAAGCATCGAAGTAAGCAATGAAGTAAACCAACAAAGTAAAGCATCGAAGTAAACCAACAAAGTAAAGCATCGAAGTAAGCAATGAAGTAAACCAACAAAGTAAAGCATCGAAGTAAGCAACGAAGTAAACCAACAAAGTAAAGCATCGAAGTAAGCAATGAAGTAAACCAACAAAGTAAAGCATCGAAGTAAGCAACGAAGTAAACCAACAAAGTAAAGCATCGAAGTAAGCAATGAAGTAAAGCAACAAAGTAAAGCATCGAAGTAAACCAACGAAGAAACCAACGATTTGAAGAGAAATAATTCCCACCGCCATCGGCGCTGTTCAAATCCCGACCATTCTTGTGCAGGAGCCGACAACCTAGTTCTCCAACCCCGTTAAAATAAATAATTAATGTAAGAATGACATTGTTTTAACAACAAATAAAATCATAATAATTTTTTTTTAATTAAATATACAGACGCAAATAGTAATTAATAATAATAAAAGCGGGGGCCGCGACGGCTTAGTGGTTAGTGAAAAGACAAGAGACGGCTTCCGGGTTCACCCAGCTATAAATGGGTACCGGATATTTTTCTGGGAAAGTAAAGCTGTCGGGCGTAATATCGACCACATTACCCCAAAAATCATGCGCTGAAGGTCTGTAAAATGTATGGTCAATAACACCATATTCCCTATACGCCACTTGACGTGACGGGGCTCTTTACTTAATAATAAAAGCATGAAATGGCGCAATTTGAAAACATTCTAACCAACAACAACAAAATAATAAAAAGTGTACGAACTTAAATGTTAACTTTGAAGAAAAAATAATAGTGGGTTAGGTTCTGCTAAACTCTTTTAAAACGAAAAGTGAGTGAAATTAAAGACAACACGAGAACATTTGGGACTGGTAAATTGTGGGACGGACTTGGGGCACACTAAGCATGAGACGGATGGTCATGTTCGGATGAAACGAAGGATTTTCGTCTCTGTATATTATACTCTCGGCGTGTCTGTGACCCACTGTCTCGACATTGACAAAACTGATGCCGGCATAGTTCAAGGAACCACTTTTTACAGCCCTATCCTTGGCTGTGAGTCAGACAAGGTTGTGTTCTGTCGCCGGATTTGTTTTCACTTTACAGCGAAAATATGAGATCAATAGTAGACAAAAAAGGAATTGAATTCAACGGTCTAAAATAAACAATTTGCAACACGCAAATGACACAGTCTTAATAGCAGAGACAACAGAGAATGAGCTACAAAAATGGTAGACAAAATAGTAAAACAAAGCAACAAGAAAGGTTTCAGTCCGAATAGCAAGAAAGCTTCTCGCCCGTGCGCTGCCGGGGCCCGAAAGGGAAGTAAAGAATAGCGGCGCTGTACCCTACCAGGCATGTTCGTAAGAGGCGAGAAAGAAGGGTTAGGCATGGGACTGGCTATCCCATACTGTAAAAAAATAAGCCGAAAAAACTTCACAAACATGAACAAGTCAAAGAAAGATAAAGTAAATCCGTCAACCAGGAAAGAGAAGGGCTCTCTGTCTAAGAGATGTATGACGCAACCCGGAGAAAGCCATAAGGAGTCCGGGTTGCCGACTCACCCTTTGTCTACCAGGAAATCATCCAGAATTGGCACCTGGAATGTTCGTACCCTTAACGAACAGGGAAAAGCGGCACAAGTGGCAGCAGAAATGAACAACTACAAGATAGATATTCTGGGAATGTGTGAAACAAGATGGCTGGGAGCGGAGAGAATAAAATTGAATACAGGGGAGATGATTTTATCATCAGGACACCAGGAACCAGGAGCACAACATAGCGAAGGGGTAGCTATAATGCTATCAAAGAATGCACAGAAGACACTAATAGAATGGGAGGCAGTGGGACCAAGACTGGTGAGAGCAACATTTAGAACAACCAAAAACAAAATAAAATTACACATTATACAATGCTATGCACCAACCAACGATAAAGATGACTCAGTTAAAGATGATTTTTATAAACAGCTACAATGCCAGATGGATGCAAGACGAGCCAAGGATATTATAATCTTGATGGGAGACCTAAATGCTAAGGTAGGATCAGACAACAGAGGCTTTGAAGAGATTATGGGAAAACATGGACTTGGAGATATAAACGAGAATGGAGAGATATTTGTGAATTTCTGCGCCCTTAATCAAATGAGCCTAGGAGGAACAATATTCCAACATAAAAGAATACACAAAGCTACATGGGTGTCACCAGATCATAGAACGGAAAATCAAATTGATCACATATGTATTAATAATAAGTTTAAGTCATCCTTACAGGATGTAAAAGTATATAGAGGGGCAGATATAGCTTCTGATCATCATCTTCTGTTAGCCAAACTTAAAATTAAATTAAAAAGGTATACTACAACGAATAAGGGCAGAACGTATTTCAATGTAGGGTTTCTTAAAGAACAAGGAATTAAAGATAAATTCGCAGTCACAATATCAAACAAATACCAAGTCCTCCAACAACTAGAAAATACTATAAATATAGAAGATCATTGGAAACAGGTAAAAAATATATGGAAAGAGACATGCGAAGAAACACTGGGGAAAAGAGAACGCCAGAATAAGGCATGGATGACAGCAGAGACCCTGGATAAAATTAAAGAAAGAAAGAACAAGAAAGCAGACATAAATAAAAGCAAAACAAGAAGTAATAAAGCCAAGACACAGGAAGCTTACACAGAGGTGAATAAAGAAGTGAGAAGATGCATTAAAAGGGATAAGAGGAAATATATAGATGAATTAGCTAAAGAGGCAGAAGAAGCAGCAAATAAAGGGAATATGAAAGAACTGTACAACAGCACAAAGAAATTAGGTGGAAAATACAAACAGATCAACGCCTTTATCAAAGATAAGAAAGGAAATCTGCTTAGTAATATAAAGGAACAAATGGAGAGATGGAAGGAGCACTTTGAAGAACTTTTGAACAGACCTGGCTCAAATAATCCTCCAGATATACTACCAGCAGAAGAAGAATTACACGTTAACTGCGGAAAACCAAGCAAAGAAGAAATAATGAAAGCCATCAAACTGTTAAAAGATGGTAAAGCCACAGGACCAGATGAAATTCCTTCGGAAGCCATCAAAGCAGATATTATCACCTCTACCAAGATGTTACATAATCTATTGGATAAAATTTGGGAGAGGGAAGAAATACCTAAAGACTGGAGAGAAGGTTATATGATCAAACTACCAAAGAAAGGAAGTTTACAGGAGTGCACAAATTATAGGGGAATTATGCTATTATCAGTGCCAGGAAAAATATTAGGCAGAATCATTCTGGAGAGACTAAAAGAGGCTATAGAGAAACACTTGAGAGATGAACAAGCAGGTTTTAGGAAGAACAGATCATGTGCTGATCAAATAACTACTCTACGTATAATAGTTGAACAAAGTTTAGAGCTAAAATCCCCACTTTATATTGGATTCATAGATTACGAAAAGGCATTTGGTGGTTTAGACAGAGGAATGCTTTGGAGGTTGCTGGGTCATTATGGAATCCCCATGGAGTTTATTGACCTGATAAAGACAGTGTATGAAGGAACAAAATGTAGTGTGCTGCGTGGGGGACAGCTTACAGAAGCATTTGAAATAAGAACAGGAGTAAGGCAAGGATGCCTTCTGTCTCCATTTCTCTTTCTACTGGCCATAGATTGGATTATGAAAATAACTCAAAACAACAGAAATGGGATCCAGTGGTCACTGACCGAGCAACTTGATGATTTAGACTTTGCTGATGACATGGCTCTCCTGTCACACAGCCACCAACAGATGCAGGATAAAATGAGTATATTAGATGAGAGATCGCGGCGGCTGGGGCTGGGGATTAGTGGAGATAGGACCGGCATTGTGAGAGTTGGTGCAGTTGGCAATGGCCAAATGGAACTGGGAGAAATGCCTCTACTGGACGTACAGTCTTATATGTATCTGGGCAGTAGTATAGATAAAGAGGGAGGAACAGAGAACGATGCCAGGATGGGGATATCAAGGGCAAGAGGGGCTTTCATTGCACTGGGAAACATATGGAAATCCAAAGGAATTAGGCTAGGTGCAGAAATACGGATTTTCAACTCCAATGTTAAGTCGGTTCTATTATATGGCTGTGAAACATGGAGAATAACAAAATTGACAATCACGAAGGTACAGACTTTCATTAATGGATGCTTGCGCAGAATAAAGGGATGGAAATGGCAGGACAAAGTCACAAACGTGGAATTATGGAAATGTACCGGTCAAATACCAGTGGATAAAGAAATACAGCGAAGACGATGGCGATGGATAGGACACACACTACGGAAACCAACTGAGAGTATTACACAACAGGCCCTTTTTTGGAATCCCCAGGGGAAAAGACAAAGAGGAAGACCAAGGAATTCTTGGAGAAGACAGATTGAAGCAGAGATGAAGATGATGGGAAGACATGGAATGATCTTAAAAGAACTGCAAAAAACAGAACGACTTGGAAAGTGTTTGTTGAAGACCTATGCTCCACTGGGAGCTAAAAGGTAGAAGAGAGCAAGAAAGCAGAAGTAATGGTCATATAAAAAAAACAATCATCACCATCATGCAGCATACAAATAAACAGGACAAATCTGAAACAAGTGCAACGCGTCCAATACTTGGGCACAATAATAACATCAGATGGAAGATGCATCACAGAAATAAAACGCAGAATAGCTCAGGCTAAGATAACATTTTAAAAAATGAAAAACGTCTTGTATAACAAATCTATGTCAATAGAAGTGTGAGAAAGAAAGTTCATCGGTGCTCCTCTATAGAGCCAATTCTGGCCAATGGAGAGGAATCGTGGACAGTAGACAAACATATAAAAAGTCGATTATAGGCCACAGAAATGGGACTTCTCAGAAGAATTTTGGAAGTTTCCTAGACAGCTAAAAAGACCAATGAGGACATTCTCGAAGAGGCAAACACAAAAAGGTATGTTCATAAAAAACTTTTTGTGCACACCATGAGAAAATGAAAGTTGGAATACTTGATTAAAACTGGTGAAATACAAGGAAAGAGAGATAACGGACGACAAAGAGAGAAGATACTAGATATCTTGGTGACATGGCCTCGACAACAGTCAACAACAGAATGGATACGATGCACTGTGGATAGAAGATTGTGGAAGGACATGATCGCCTACGCCAACCAGTATGACACATGATGATGATCTGTGACTAGGTTCTAGTTCCATTAACTCGCTGGTTATACACACTAAGAACTAATTCTCTCAGTTTCGGGTTCTAATATGGTGCGGTCATGTCTGCGTCAACGATCACTTTTACGTTTTTTTGCCGTAAAGATGGTTTAATTCTATCTTTCCAATGCCAATAAGTGTATAGATCGGAAGTTCCACTGTTGGGATTTTCGCCAGTGCAGGGGACTACGTGCATGTGATCTGAAATCCTCTACAGTGTGTACAATAGTGTGTTCTGTGTTGATTGCAATATACGTCATAATTGGAATACCAGTCAATATGGCGGATAGGTGGCAAGAACCATTGAGGCTCAGTCTAAAAAGTGTTCCTTGATGCAGTTTCCTCATATTCCTAGTCCGGCTTCCTGCTGGAGCTACTGAGTTTAGTGTTCTGTGCACACCGAGAGCTGTGTTTTTCATCCGGATCGTGTTTCGATATTTCGATGTCTAATGATGAATCATGATATCGAATGACGAAGGACAGTTCAGCTGCGTTCTCTTTCTGTGCCGCTTGGCCTTGTGTCCTTTGATATGTGCTGGTTGCTGCAATAATGGGGGCTGCAGCTGCCTTTCTTTGTTTGGATCCTTCAATGAAATTACTTTTAATTCGGATGATTCCACTGTCATGGGCGATTGAGCAATTATAGATTTTAATTCGTTTGCAGTGATACCAGGGTCTTCGACTAACCATAACTATAATCTCTGTTTCCCGACTGACGATCAATCAAAGATATTACCGACTAATAAGTGTAATGAACAACATTTACAATGGACGGTGCATGACTTTACTAGGGGTGGTGCATGACTCTACTAATGGCGGTACATGACTTTACTAAGGGCAATACATGACTTTACTAGGGGCGGTACATGACTTTACTAAGGGCAATACATGACTTTACTAGGGGCGGTACATGACTTTACTAAGGGCAATACATGACTTTACTAGGGGCGGTACACGACTTTACTAGGGGCAGTATATGACTTTACTAAGGGCGGTACATGACTTTACTAGGGGCAGTATATGACTTTACTAAGGGCGGTACATGACTCTACTAGGGGCGGTACATGACTTTACTAGGGGCGGTACATGACTTTACTAGCGGCGGTACATAACTTTACTAGGGACGGTACATGACTTTACTAAGGGCAGTATATGACTTTGCTAAGGGCGATACATAACTTTACTAAGGGCGATACATTACTTTACTAGGGGCAGTATATGACTTTACTAGTGGCAGTATATGACTTTACTAGGGGCGGTACATGACTTTACTAAGGGCGGTACATGACTTTACTAGGGGCGATACATAACTTTACTAGTGGCAGTATATGACTTTACTAGGGCGGTACATGACTTTACTAAGGGCGGTACATGACTTTACTAGTGGCAGTATATGACTTTACTAGGGGCGGTACATGACTTTACTAAGGGCGGTACATGACTTTACTAGGGGCGGTACATGACTTTACTAGGGGCGATACATAACTTTACTAGGGGCGATACATAACTTTACTAGGGGCGGTACATGACTTTACCAGGGGCGGTATATGACTTTACTAGGGGCGGTATATGACTTTACCAGGAGCGATACATGACTTTACTAAAGGCGGTACATGACTTTACTAGGGGTGGTACATGACTTTACCAGGGGCGGTACATGACTTTACTAAGGGCGATACATAACTTTACTAGGGGCGGTACATGATTTTACCAGGGGCGCTACATGACTTTACTAGGGGCGGTACATGAGTTTACTAGGGGCGGTACATGACTTTACTAGGGGCGGTACATGACTTTACTAGGGGCAGTATACGACTTTACTAAGGGCGGTATATGACTTTTCTAGGGGCAGTATATGACTTTACCTGGAGCGATACATGACTTTACCAGGAACTGTACATGACTTTACTAGGGGCGGTGCAGGACTTTACTAGGAGTAGTACATGAATTTACTAGGGGCATTATATGACTTTACTATTGGCAGTATACAATGTGGATTTGTGGAAGGAAAGGGCACCAATAATGCAATATACATCTTAAGAACATTGATAGAAAGATCTATAGAGGTAAAGAAAGATCTATATATGTGCTTTATAGACTACACGAAAGCATTTGACAAAGTAAAGCATGTGGAAATAATCAATATGCTGGAGAAATTAAACATTGATGGCAAGGATTTGCGAATCATAAAAAACATGTACTGGCAACAAACAGCAGCTATACGAATTAACAACCAAACAGGACAATTTTAATTTATAAAACAAGGAGTCAGACAAGGCTGTGTTCTGTCACAGGATTTGTTTTCACTTTACAGCGAACATATTATGAGATCAATAGTAGACAAAAAAGGAATTGAAGTCAACGGTCACAACATAAATAATTTGCGATATGCTGATGACACAGTCTTAATAGCAGAGACAGAGAACGAATTACAAGATATGATAGACATAATAGTAAAAGAAAGCAACAAGAAAGGTCTCAGTCTGAATAGTGAGAAAACAGAAGTAATGGTTATATCGAAGAAACAATCATCACCATCTTGCAGCATAAAAATAAACGAGACAAATCTGAGGCAAGTACAGCGTTTCAAATACTTGAGCACAATAATTACATCAGATGGGAGATGCACCACAGAAATAAAAAGCAGAATAGCTCAGGCCAAAATAGCATTTCAGAAAATGAAAAATATCTTATGCAACAAATCTATGTCAATGGAAATGAGAAAGAGAGTTCATCGGTGCTATATAGAACCAATTCTGACCTATGGAAGCGAATCATGGACAGTAGACAAACAAATGAAAAGACGATTAGAGGCCACAGAGATGGGATTTCTCAGAAGAATGTTGAAAGTTCCCTGGACAGATAAAAAGACCAATGAGGAAGTTCTCAAAGAGGCCAACACAAAAAGGGAGCTCTTAGAAAACATCAGAAAGAAACAATCAACATTTTTCGGGCACATCATGAGAAGAGGAAAGTTGGAATACTTGGTTACAACTGGCAAAATAAAAGGAAGGAGAGATCGCGGACGACAAAGAGAGAAAATACTGGATAGCTTGGTGTCATGGCATGGAAAACAGTCAACAACAGAACTGATACGATGCACTGTGGATAGAAGATTATGGAGGGACATGATCGCCTACGCCAACCGGTATGGCATATGATGATGATTGGCAGTATAGGACTTTACCAGGGGTGGTACATGACTTTACCAGGGGCGGTACATGACTTTACCAGGGGCGGTACATGACTTTACTATGGGCAGTATGACTTTACTAGTGGCGGTACATGACTTTACCAGGGGCGATACGTGACTTCACTGAGGGCGGTACATAACGGCGAGGTACGATTCGTTCAAACTCAAACTAAGTCATCTAGTTTGAATAAGACCGCATTTGTCATACAAAATGTAAACTATTTTTAGTATCTTTAAGCTGGAGCCCTGTGACAGGCTTGCGATTATATAATGAACATAACTGATGTACTTTCAGTGTCTTCTTATATGGCTTAATAAATTAAGCTGTTCGCTTAATTTATTAATTAATTTATTAATTAAGCTGTTCGCGTTCGTGCCATTGTGTAAACAATGTTTTATTTGAACATCACGCTATCTGTTATCACAGCGAGTTGGCGGAATTTTAGAAATGTGACCACTGGTTTGATAATAAATGTTTGTACATAGTTCATTAACCACCACTGTAGATCAAACCTTCATTCTGCTGGCTTCGTACGCGACCTTGGAAGCTAGTGACCTAACTTGTGCAGACGGTTGGTTTGGGGCAAATTGTACAATGCCACTGCTATAATGACGCAGTTTGTGACAAAACTACAGGGACATGCCCAAACAATGACAGTTGTCAGCATGAATATTTCCCCAGTGTCCCAGTGTCAGTACTTGGATCTCGTGTCAGTACTTGGATCTCGTTTACAAATACGCCCAAAAATCTGAACCTACTTTCCTGTTTGATAACAACTACACCACATGTAATCCGGACACAGATTCTACATCAGTTGAGGCTACTCTCAATCAATCTTTGCTGTTCTGGTTTAGGATTTATCTGAATGACTTGACAGATCCGGACAGTTTCACGGTAAAACTAAATGGTTCTGCCTCATGTAACATTGAATCAAGGTTTGTAGTTAGTTCGCACGAGATTGATGTCTGTTGCTCTGGGGATGGGCTGACCAACAAGTTACGGATTGAAGGGGCGATAGTTGCAAATATCTGCTCCATCTACATTTGCGGGGGTCGGAATGTGGCTCTCAAACAGAACACAAACCATACCGACACATTTAATGCTTGTTATACAGGAGACGGGTGTGGACCAGAGGCCGCAGTTAATGGCAAAACAAAGACCAATCTCTATGACAATGGCTGCACACACACACAATTGAGAAGTGGAACCAATTCTGTTTACTGGTATCTGAACTTTGCCACGCTCCAGAAGACTCACACCATTCGAATCTACCATCGAGCTAGCACTATGATTCGGACCCAAATATTTCTGTGAATACAATTGTAGTCACCACACAAGCGACAATGGCACACATTAAGATTGAGTTCTCATCGACCATTTCGCAGGCCGACAGTGCACTGACGGTGTGTGAGGTGCAAACATTTACAGACACCTATTTTCTGGACGGGCATTCCTGGTCGTCTTGTGCAGTGTGTAGTGGGTGTTGCAAAGGCTGCAACGTCATAATCGGTACGTGTCACGGCATCTGTTCACATGGGATCTATGGACACGACTGCTCCGTGTCTTGTCTCAGTGTCTGTACTTTTTGTGAGGAAAAATCCGGAAAATGCCTACAATGTAAACATCCTGGCTACACCTGTAATGACACTTGTCCCGATGGTAATTTTGGGCTACAGTACAAACAGACGTGTTCTGATGGCTGTGACATTAAATGTGACCCGGAAAGTGCAGACTGTACGTGCAAAGAAACGTACTACGGGTCAGACTGCACTCTCAGATGTCCAGAAAACTGTTTCAACGACATCTGTGTACAGTCAACCGAGAACTGTACATGCAATGAAACGTTCTACGAGTCAGACTGCACTCTCAAATCTCCGGACAACTGTTTCAACGAAACCTGTGAACAGTTAATCGGGGCCTGCGTCTCGTATGTCGATGATTCCCACGTTAAGAAGAGTCTGCCGACTACAAGCCACACAAGCATATGGATACCTTAATGTGTTTCTGTGCTAGACATGGTTCATTTCTTTGTGTTTTTTCGTGAAGCCATGGCTCATATCTTGATGTGTTTCTGTGCTAGCCATGGCTAATATCTTAGCTTGTGTGTGTGCTGGCCATGGCTCATATCTTGGTGTGTGTCATGTTAGTCATATCTCATATCTTGGTGTGTCCGTGTTAATCATGTCTCATATCTTTATGTGAGTCTGTGTTTAGTCATATCTCATATCTTAGTGTGTATCTGTGTTAGTCACGTGTCATATCTTTGTGTGTGCATGTCTGGGTTCGTGATATCTCATATCTTTGTGTGCATGTTCATGTTAGTCATATCTCATATCTTTGTGTGTGCATATCTTTGTGTGTGCATGTCTGTGTATGTCACATCTCATATCATTGTGTGTGCATGGCTATGTTAGTCACATCTCATATCTTTGTGTGCATGTCTATGTTAGGCATGTGTCATATCTTTGTGTGTGCATGTCTATGTCAGTCATATCTCATATCTTTATGCGCATGTTTATGTTAGGCATGTGTCATATATCTTGGTGTGTGTCAGTGTTAGTCATGCCTCGTATCGCTGTGTGCATGTCTGTGTTAGTCACATCTCATATCTTTGTGTGTGCATGTCTGTGTTAGTCACCTCTAGTGACTCGGGCAGATGGTGCTCGTAAACCTGGGAGGGCCGACCATCTAAGGGCAGAATCCCCCTACAGAAAAGATCATCTGTTGCCTTGCAGGAAGATTGGGGACAATCAAAGACTAGGGAAAGCAAACCTGAATAAAATGCTGGCTGAAATCGGATGCACTGGGCCACTGGCGCAGAACACAGTGCAACGTTTTAACGGTTGTTCAATCGGAGTGGATCTGGCAGACTCTAATTGTGATGTTATGCCTGTGCGAGCGATCAACATACTTAACCTGACAGCTGACTTCATGTGAGAGTCTGGAATCCTACTCTGATTGAGCCCTGATCGCAGATATATATATATATATATATATATATATATATATATATATATATATATATATATATATATATATATATATGGATTAATACGTATTCCTATCTGCTTTCTTTGTCCTATAGCTTCATTTCGTGTAGACTCTTTCAAAGTTTAATAATATCTTCGGAGGTCTGAGCTAATTTTAGTTATCGCTTGTCGGGATGGAGAGAGCGGGTGACCGAATCAATAACTTGTTGGCTTCAATCCAGGAGAACACAGGTTTGAATCCTGCTATGATATTATTTTTTTTTTAATTATTTTTTTTAAATTTTGTTCTATCGGAGTTGAAATAGAAACTGATACCCGAACAGTTTATGGTGACTGCATTGTTTAGAACTTTATTCTTTGGTCCTTCAAGTTCTACTCGGCAGCCCCCAGTAATGGGAACATGTAGTCAAGATTTTATATTCTTTACTGCAGCGCTACTCGTGGTCACGATAGTATATATTTGTGCTTATCGCTGCTTCACATAGTATATATTTGTGCTTATCGCTGCTTCACATAGTATATATTTGTGCTTATCGCGGCCTCACATAGTATATATTTGTGCTTATCGCTGCTTCACATAGTATATATTTGTGCTTATCGCTGCTTCACATAGTATATATTTGTGCTTATCGCTGCCTCACATAGTATATATTTGTGCTTATCGCTGCTTCACATAGTATATATTTGTGCTTATCGTGGTCTAGTAAAAGTAAAGTCACGCCAAGTGGCGTATAGGGAATATGATGTTAGTGACCATACATTTTACAGACCTTCGGCACACATGTTTTTTGGGGGCAATATGGTCGGTATTACGCCTGCGCCGCTTTACTTTCCCAGAACCCATTAAAGGCTGGGTGAACCGGAGCCGTCGGTTGGGATCGAACCCTACCTCTTGTTCTTTGTTGTCCAGTTCACTAACCACTGAGCTATCGTGGCTCCCTTATCGTGGCCTCACAAAATATATATTTGTGCTTATTGCGGCTTCAGTTAGCATGTGTGTGTTGTTATCGCCGTAAAAATAGTTTGTCGAGATTTCAGTTTCACTAAATTCGAATGTCAAGATAATCAATAACCTAAGATATGATGATGATACTGTACTACTAGCAGAAAATCCTAAAGATCTACAACAATTACTTCATTAAATAAACATGACAAGCAAAAAATATAGACTAGATATGAATATCAAAAAGACCAAAACTATGATCATAAACAAAGATAATACTCAAAACCTGCAAGTGGATATCAAAGTGGAAAGAATAGACATGGAGACAGTTCAAAGCTACAATTACCTTTGACATATTATAACCAGTGATGGAAAATGTAAAACTGAAATAAACAACAACAAAAAAAAAGGAATGGCAACAAAACAATTGTAATGCCATGAAACATATATAAAGAACAGGGCAAACAACTCCGGGGCTAAAACTAAGAATAGCAAAATTGTATATCTTCTTAACATTCCTGTATGGTGCAGAAAAAATGGACATTAGACAAGAGAACAGAACAGAAAATTGAAACCTTTGAAATGTGGATTTATAGAAAAATATGAAGAATTGGATGGAAATAAAAGAAAACAGACGACGAAATCTTAAAACTTTGGAAGGGAAAATACAATATAAAAAAGGCAGTGGCGGACCAAGACTAACATGGACGAATGATATCAAAAGATGGACTAGTCAGCCTATAACAAAGTGCACCATCAAAGCAAGAGACAGAGCGGAATGGCGCTCCATGGTAGTCAACCTTCGATGCGGAGACAGCACTTAATGATGATGATAAACATCGATTGTTCTTTATGTAGACACAACTATATAAACAGACACGGCGAACAAGGAGAAGAATACGATTAAAGAAAGATGATCGTGGCTCAAGATTTCTGGCTGGGAATGGTCACAAGTGTCTGTTGAACTAATTCAAAACTCACTTGGTCATCTAATCATGAAGAATCAAGGTTTAGGAAAAAAGAAATGAAAGAGAAGAAAGATTAATACAATTTTGTGAAGAAAGTAGGCTGATAATATGTAACACCTACTCTGAGCAAGAGAAAGGGAAAACTATACACATGGAAAAGCCGTGGAGATAAGAAGAGGAATCAAATAGCAGCCTACTAAAAGTTATCTTGGAAGGGAAAATACAACAAGGTAAAAGAGGCAGATGCAGACCAAGACCAACATGGATGAGTAACATCAAAAGCTGGACAAGTCAACCTATAACAAGGGGTTAAGGAAAAGAAATGCAAATGAATACAAAAAAATGCGAAGCTGCAGTAAAGCTGATTGTGAAGGAAATTAGAAAAAAAAATTAGAAAAAATGGTATGTTAGAAGCTTTACGTGATTAGTAGACGACACAGATTTGAACGACGTTTCGGCCCAATAGGCCTTCAGCAGGAACAAACAAAAAACACACACACACGGATATGTAAGTGATGATGATGATGATGATGATGCGTTCGTCCGATGATTTGAGGTATTCTAACGGATACGAACCGTAGACTTCCTCCTCGTCATCCGCCCTTAAAAGGACGTTAAGTGGACGTAGTTACGTTGTGTTGAAGTTTGCAGTGTAACACTGTGATATCTGCGCCTTTCGGCCCAACACATCCGATTTCAGCCGACGCTTTTTTGTGTACCGGGTTCGTCTTCCCACTTCGATCCCTGCTCGCTTGGCCAGACTAGACAGGTTAGTCTGTTTCTAGAGGCACCACGAAGAGGTGTAGCAGGGTCTGGATGGTTCTGGTTCACCGATCCTGGCGCAAGCCATCAGTTATGAGTCACTGACGACTTCCAGCTCTGGTGCTGGGTGGGGCGCGCCTTCGCCTCCGGATATGTAAGTGAAACACGTCGTTCAAATCTGTGTCGTCTACTAATCTCGTAAAGCTTCTAACATACCATTTTTTCTAATTTTTTTTTCTAATTTTCTTCAACCTATGACAACTTGCACCATCAAAGCAAGAGACAGAACGGAATGTCCCTATATGGTAGCCAACATTCGTTTCGGAGACGGCACTCTATGATGATGATGATGATGAGGATGATGATGATGATGATGAGTCAAGATTTCAATTAGCACAATAATGGTACAAACAGTGCTACCTTTGACCTCTGTCAGATGCTTCATTTCTCACAACAGTCGCGTAAACAGTGCACTTTGACCTCTGTGAACATGGCCACTTTCTGCTGTAGATTTCGTTCTGCTGTTGTAAGTCTATACTTTCACAAAATATAAAGAAAAAAGTTGTAAAGTCCATCAGCATATATTTTATGCAAATTTCATTTGGTTTTACGCTGTTGTTTTATGTTGTTACTTTATTTATTTTCAGACACAGGCTCACAAATGTGGACAGTTTGCACGACTAATTAACACGACTTCATCACGAAATGCACAACAGGTAGTAAGAGAACAGAACTGATAATTTTTTTAATAAAATTATTACTCCTTTAACTTTGATTTACTCATTTTGTGTTTGTCTACTTCGTTTTTACTTAGCGACTTAGTCACTTAGATTTTACTTAGACGGAAGATAATCAGAGTGACATAAAAAGTAAACGTTTGATATATGCTCTACTACACTCACTGTAGAGCCAAACTGTAGTACTGTAGTGTGTGTTAATCGCCTTTCAATACTTTCATTCATTCATAATTTCACTATAATCGTCTGGTCCTGACTACCTAGTTGGGAAAATATAAGAAGTAAGAAGAAATGAATATATATTAAAGATTATAAATTAGACTTAGGAAATTGTTCTCTGTAATATTTACCTCCCTACTTAACTTAGTGATTTTATTAATATTAGTCAGTGTATTATTTATTATTAACATATATATCATGACATGACATGTGATACAGATAGCCCAGCAGAAGCCCAGACCCTTACAATTCCTCAATTCATTAAGATGCTGTCTGTGAGTGTGAGCGGCCTCCACATCTAAGGTTTGGCTACCACGGAGCACCAACTGCTTGTCTCTACTCTAAAGTCTCTTGTCTTCATGGTGCATGTCATAGATTCACCTGTTCATTTTTTGATTATCGGCCCACTTTAGTCTTGGTCCTTCCTTTCCAAGTTGACTTTTACTTTTAGTCTACAGTAGGGTATTGTGTCACTTCACATGTCTCACAAATTTCATTTTGTCTTGTTGGAATTGTCATTGTGTTAAGTAGTTCTTTTTTCATTATCAAAACGTTACTGTTTGTCTTATTTTCCTTCCACCCAATGCAATTATCCCCATTTTTCTATAGATCCATTTTTCAGAGGCTTTTGTTTCTACAGTTTTCTTATTTAATGTTCATGTTTCTGCACCATACAGGAATATTGAATAGATATAACACTCTAAATAGTTTTAGTTCTGATGTTATCTTCTCTGATGTGGTTATATTTTTCTTGTTAAAATTGTTTCTTGCCATTCCTATTCTTTTGTTTATTTGTGTCTTACATTTTCCATCATTTGTTATATATCAAGGATAGCTATATTCTTGACTCTTTCTAGGTTTTTTCCATTCATTTTGGTATCCATTTATATATTTTGTGTTTTCTCTGCACATAATCATAGTTTTAGTCTTTTTAAATATTATATTCAAACCATATTCTTTGCTTCTTATACTTAGTTTGTTCACTATTTGTTCTAAGTCTTAGAATTTTCTACCAATAATACAGTATCACCCATATATCTGTGATTATTAATTATATATCCATTCATTTTTAGGCATGGCATCTTCATGATGTCTTTAATGATCTGCTCAGTGTATAAGTTGAATAAACATGGTGATAGAATGCAACCTTTTATATCAATAAGTGTAGAGAGTATTGTTGTATTTTATAGTAGCTGTTTGTTCCCAGTATAGATTACATTTCAGTCTTATGTCAACATCATCTTGGGTGTATGTTTCAGACATTCTGTTAGTTGTTTATGATGTTTCCTGTCAAAATTTTGGTGTAGTCTATGAAGCATGCCAAAATTGGTTTGTTTGTTTCTGTTTATTTATCTATTAACATCCGCATGCAAAAGATGGTTTCTCTTGTCCGTTTTTTATTTCTAAATCCATATTATTGTTCTGTTAATTCTATGTTTTTATTTTGAATTCTTCCCGGTATAACTTTAAGCAAGACTTTTGTTATATTGCTCATAGCTCAACCCTTGCAACTCTGAATTCAAAAATATCTTAACTATGTCTGTACGACAATTAGAAAAAGAGAGATGAATTTTTAAGTGAATTGTTCTTCTACTGTGATCATGGCTCATTCAGACTAGAACTCCAAACTCTCTTCTGAAGGCAGCTGTCTGTTTCAGTGTTTTGGTTGCCCTGTAGACTTTCTCTTCCAGGAGGTGGGCGTGGGCCACAATGTTCTCCTCAGACCTGTGTACTGGGGCAATCCTGTAGAAATTGTTTTGTTGTCATGTTATCCAGGGCACAGTGGCATTGGCTGGTTGTTCCTATTTTGAGTTTGATGAACATGTGGTTACTCATTCTATTAGTTGAATTAATTCTGGCTTAAACTAATTAGTGGAACTTAGAGATGAATATCACAAGGCCCATACGGACAGTGGAAGTAGTATGTTTACAACACTCTGAAAAAAATCACAAATAATCAACAACAGGAAAAAGAACAATAGACGGTCCGAAGCAGGATCGAACCCGTACTCCGCGGCACAGCGCCTTGCCACAAGAACCAAATGCTAGAGTACACTGGCCAACTAAGCTACCTTAAAAAAAATAATCATTGGCGATGTCTTTCACGCAAGTATACTTACGACTATTGCATAGGGTTACGAACACAACTCGGGAATAAATTGTGTATCTGTATTTTCCTATTAAGACAAGTATCTCCTGGATAGGGTAGGGCTGAATACTTGTGCTGAAAACAGTTATAGGACGAAACAGCACGAATAGTAGTTTCCAGTGGTTTAGACTGGAGATAAACAATAATTTTTTTAAAATCACAAATAATCAACAACAGAAAAAAACAGAATAATTGAGGGTCTGAAGCAGGATGAAACCTGTACTCCTTGGCGCAGCGCATTGCCTTGAGGATTAAATGCTAGAGCACATGTCCTATAACAGTTTGTCTGTAACACAAGTATTCAGTTCTACCCTATCCGGAAGATACTTGTCTTAATAAGAAAATATAGATATACAATTTATCCCCGAGTTATGTTCGCAACTCTATGCTATGGTCATGATTACACATGTGTGATTGACATCGCCAATGATAGCTATTTTTTTGGGGTTGCTTAGTTGGCCATGTACTGTAGCATTTGGTTATTGTGACAAGGCACTGTTCCGAGGAGTACAGGTTCGATACTGCTTTGGACCGTCTATTATTCATTGTTTTTTTTTCTGTTGTTAATTATTTGTGATTTTTTTCAGTATGTTGTAAACATACCTCTTCCTCTGAAATTATTCACAGATATATCACCTCAGAAGTTTCCCTCTATAAAAATATTCATTTATTATTATTTATAAAAAGAGGAGTAAGACAGGGATGCATCCTATCACCAAGCTTGTTCAATCTATACACTGAGCAAATCTTTAAAAACATCATAGAGATGCCAGGCCTACAAGTTAATGGAAAGATAATTAATAACCTAAGATATGCTGATTATACTGTACAACTAGAAGAAAATCCTAAAGATCTACAACAATTACTTAATGAAATAAACATGATAAGCAAAAAAATATGGACTAGATACGAATATCAAAAAGACTAAAACTATGATCATAAACAAAGGAAATACTCAAAACCCACAAATGGATATCAAAATTGAAGGAATAGACCTGGAGACAGTTCAGAACTACAACTACCTTGGACATACTATAACCAGTGATGGAAAATGTACAACTGAAATAAACAAAAGAATAGGAATGGCAAAAAGTAATTTTAATGCCATGAAGAACATACTAACATCAAAACAAATAACACCAGGGCTAAAACTAAGAATAGCAAAATGTTACATCTTCTCAATATTCCTATATGGTGCAGAAATATGGACATTAGACAAGAAAACAGAACAGAGAATTGAAGCCTTTGAAATGTGGACATATAGAAGAATAGGTAGAATTGGGTGGAAGGAAAAGAAAACAAACGACAAAGTCTTAAAACAACTAAAAATGAAAAGAGAACTACTAAACACAATTTAAACAAGACAAGTGCGATTTTTGGGCCATGTTAAAAGACACAACAGCCTACTAAAAGTAATCCTGGAGGGGAAAATACAAGGTAAAAAGGGCAGAGGCAGACCAAGACTAACATGGATGAGTAACATCAAAAGATGGACAAATCAACCTATGACAACCTGCATCATCAAAGCAAGAGACAGAGCAGAATGGCGCTCCATGGTAGCCAACCTTCGTTGCGGAGATGGCACTCGATGATGATGACTATTATTTGTCTCCCTTATGGACAGTTGTCTATGCCTGGAAAATTGAGAGTCAGTTTCATAAGATAGCAATTTAGTGTAAGCCGATATTCTCTATTATTTAATCATTTATTTAAATCCAATTATTTGGCAGATCACTTTCAAATTTTGCACACTTAATATTTAAGTGGTTGCTGAATTTAAATAATTAGTTTATTTTACTACACTAGTTAATTAATTTTAAAATTTTATTAGAATAAACAGAGCTATTTGGAGATGTGGGATTTGTCTGTCAGATATTTCATACTGTATGATTTTCTTTACAGAAATGCTCCCTTTAAAATATTTTTTGGATGTGAATTAATAGGTAGATCACTTACAAATTGTGCACACTTTTATTTAAAAGGATGCTAAATTTTAAAACTCCATTGTTTTTAATTATACAAGCAAATTAATTATAAAATCATCTTCTTCTACCTTTTTAGCTCCCGGTGGAGCATAGATAATAATGTTACATCTTCTCAATATTCCTATATGGTGCTGAACATATACATGGACATTAGACAAGAAAACAGAACAGAGAATTGAAGCCTTTGAAATGTGGATATATAGAAGAATATGTAGAATTGGATGGAAGGAAAAGAAAACAAATGACAAAGTCTTAAAACAACTAAAAATGAAAGAGAACTTCTGAACACAATTAGAACAAGACAAATGCGATTCTTAGGCCATGTTAAAAGACATAACAGCCTACTGAAAGTGATCCTGGAGGGGAAAATACAAGGTAAAAGAGGCAGAGGCAGACCAAGATTAACATGGACGAGTAACATCAAAAGATGGACAAATCAACCGATGACAACCTGCACCATCAAAGCAAGAGATAGAGCAAAATGGCGCTCCATGGTAGCCAACCTTCGTTGCGGAGACGGCACTCAATGATGATGGAGCATAGGTCTTCAACAAACACTTTCCAAGTCATTCTGTTTTTTGCCATTCTTTTAAGATCATTCCATGTCTTCCCCATCATCTTCATCTCTGCTTCTATCTGTCTTCTCCAAGAATTCCTTGGTCTTCCTCTTTGTCTTTTCCCCTGGGGATTCCAAAAAAGGGCCTGTTGTGTAATACTCTCAGTTGGCTTCCGTAGTGTGTGTCCTATCCAGCGCCATCATTTTCGCTGTATCTCTTTATCCACTGGTATTTGACCGGTACATTTCCATAATTCTGTTTTAGTGATTTTGTCCTGCCATTTCCATCCTTTTATTCTACGTAAGCATCCATTAATGAAAGTCTGTATCTTCGTGATTGTCAATTTTGTTGTTCTCCATGTTTCACAACCATATAATAGGACCGACTTAACATTTGAGTTGAAAATTTTTATTTTTGCAAAAATTTCCAGTATTTTCATTATAAAATATTGGGGGAAAAACAAAATCAGCACAGTTGCTGCATTCAGCTGTGAATATCTTAAAAATTGCCACATGCATTCCACAAATTCCTGCACCCAACAGTAGGGTATTTCCTAACCTTTCATCTGATGTAATATGTAAGAAACATTAATCTTATCGTATCTTTGATAAAATGCAATAATTGCGAGTCGCGTTGGCCGGTATCAGCAACTTTCAAATAGTGTGGGTTTGTGGAGAAAAATTTGGCATTTGTCCAGAAGTTGCCAGTATACCGCTTATCAAAGCCTCTATTTAATCATATGTAGGCACTTTGAGAAACATTGGTCGAGCATGTTTCAGAAGTTGCCAGTATACCGCTTATCAAAGCCTCTATTTAATCATATGTAGGCACTTTGAGAAACATTGGTCGAGCATGTTTCAGAAGTTGCCAGTATACCGCTTATCAAAGCCTCTATTTAATCATATGTAGGCACTTTGAGAAACATTGGTCGAGCATAAATCAGAAGTTGCCATTGCTGTGCAAGAATCATGTTTTAAAATTACAATGGGGAATCAAATCCTGTATCATATGAAAATCCATTTATGTTTTGTTTCATTTCCATCTAGATTTAATGAAACGAACATGGCTAAATATAGAAAATCACATCATAGTATTTCCTTTCAATGGTAGCAAAGTTCGGCTCCCTCAATGAGATAGAGCTGCTTGCATAAAATAGAGACAAATGGCGAGATTTGATAAAATATCTTTAAAAGAATTGAAAACTTCTAGAACAAAAATTCAGATAAGAGAAGGAGTATCTTGGTCTACGCCCTATGGGCCGGCTATGGCTCAAAAGGTCAATAGATATATAGGTAGCAAAGTCCATAGAAATTCAATTGATCTTTGAGCATTTTTTAATACCATTGCACAGGTCTCTAATTTTTCAATTAAATAGAGGTCTAAAAACAAATTAGTGTGCGTATTTAAAATAAGTGTCAAATTCTACATAAGTATGGGAAGTTTCAAGTTTATATAATTTGCAGAGAGTTTTTATGAAATTTAATCTTTCTGAGTTGAACACTCTCATATGTTTTACAATTTGTAATAATTTCTTCTTCTTTCCTTCCTCATTTGCCTTTCAGCGTCAAGGGAAGATATAGTTTATGGTTTTTTTTGTCTCATCTGTTGGCTTTTCCTGCTGTTATGTTTCTAGTGTTTTTAATGTTCTCTCAATCCATCTTTTTTCATTAGTCATCCCTTATATCTGCTGTTCCCACAATATTTATTGCAGGCTTGAAGTATGTCTTGACCTGTCTGTCTTAACATGTGGCCAAACCATTTTGCCCATTGTTTCTAAATGTATACAAGGGCAGAAATGAATCCTAGCTTTGTTCTCAGTTCTTCATTTCTGATCTTATCTCTCAGACTATTTTCTATCATGTGTGTAACACATTTCTTTTCTGTTGTGGTTATTTTTTTTCTTGTTCTTCAGTCTAAGATTCAGGTCCCATTGATAGCACAACATTGGGATGAAGATTGCATTGTAGAGTGCCTATTTTCCCGCTAGTGTTCTTTCCTTGTTGGGCAATAGTGGTGACAGATGTTCAATGATGCATATTGAGGCTATTTCTGCTGCTTGTGAATTATTTTTTACAAGAATTTCTAGGTATTTAAATTTATTTGCATATTTTAATTGCCTGCCGTGTATAATGATGTTGATCCTATGTTTCTCTGTTGCGATATTCATGACTTCTGTTTTGTTGATGTTAATTTACGTATTGAGAATTTGTATTGAGCGCCATTGCTGTTAAATCTATGTGTTCTCGTAGGTCTTCTAGTTTCCCATGTATTATTGCCTGGTCATCTGTAAATAGAAGCTTGTTAATATCATGTGTCTCTGATGGGTTGGCTAACTTACATATGTGGTCAAAGTAGATATTAACAACAGGGAGATATTATGTGCTGTTGTCTAAATCTTCTGCTTAGCAGGTCAACAACAGAAATTATAAATTTCGTGGTCGAAAGTTATGGAGAGACATGATCACCTACGCCAGTAGGCCCGGTACTTGATGATGATGTCTAACTCTTGTTCTTACATTGAAGTGATCTGTGTTGTCTTTAGCAGTTCTGACTTTGCAATTTTTATTGATGTAGATACTTTTACATAGGTTAGTTAGATGTTGATATATTCCATATGTTGTTAGTATCTCCCATAGTATTAGAATCAATTCAAGACTGATATAGAGATAAAAGAAATGGCCATGCAAATCAACCCTGTCATCTACAATTAGAAAGAGAAGATGGGCATATGTTTGGAAGAGTCACTTAAAAAATTTGAAAACAGGCTCTTTTATGGGAAACATCAGGATACAGAAGAAGAGGATATCCTAGAGAGTCACTGAAAAGAACATGGATAAGATTTAACATTTTGCCAAGAATAGAGATGTATACGGATAATACAAGCCCTTTGTGACATCTGGCAGCACTGGGAAGATAAAGATGATGGTGGCAGATTGCCAGTCATATGGGACTTCTGTTGCCATGCTGCATTGAATATTCTGTTCAGCCATGTAACACCTGTTTCTCCTGGTGTTGCTATTATTTCTACTGGTATGTTGTCTACCACTGGTGCTTTATTTCTTAGTGCATGTTTTATGAATTCTTCAATTTCTTTTTTAATGTTGGTTTCAGTGTCTCTGCATGCTTGCATAGTTTATAGTTTATTTTGTATTATTGTTAGGTTGTGCCATGTTCAGTAGATTTTCAGAATATTCTTTCCATCTCTGTTGCATCTGTTTGTTGTTTGACATTGATTGTCTTTTTTGTCATTTATGATTTCAGTTGGGTCTTTGTTTTTTTTTCCTGTTCTTGTTACTTTTACTGGTTTGTAGAAGTCTCTTTTAGTTGTCTTAAAGTAATTGCTAATCTTTTGACTGAACTATGTCCAAGAATTTTGTTTTGCTTCTTTGGTCAAAACTGTAACATTCTTCTGTGCTGAGGCATATTTTTCATATTCTTGGTTCGTCTTCTCCTTCCAATCTTTGTATAGTTTCTTATTTTCTTTAACGTCTGTGATTGTGTATTCCACCACAGTGTTCTGTTCTTCCTTTATTCTACCTTTGTTTTGTTCCATATACTATTGCTGCATTGTTGGTTATTGTTTTTATTGTCCTTCTATTGTGTTTACTTCGCTGGGAAGGTTGAAAATTTTGCATCATTGGAAAGTTATTATTTAAACAACAACAAAAAAAAACAACTAAACTAAAAGTTAATGCTGATTAATAATAATGTATTCATACTTGTTGCAATTTGAGAGCTATGGGTCAGATATGAGCTGAGTTATTTGAATTTTATTTGTGGAATCTGACCCCGAGTGTTACATGCTATTTTATTATTTATGGCTGTAACTGAAGACACATTGGTGACCTACATTGTTTTACTAGCACAAATGCTGATATATAATCTGCAGACGTGCAAAGGCCAGTCTAATTCATCATCACCATCAAGTACCGGGCCTACTGGCGTAGGTGATAATGTCTCTCCACAACTTTCAATCTCGGCAGCTATTTATCATTTCTGTTGTTGATCTTCTGCCAAGTGATTCTCTTAAGCTGTCTGTTGTTTTTTCTCTTTGCTTCCCTCTATCTCTTCGTCCCTCAATTTTTTCCAGTTGTTACAATATATTCCAGTTGTTCTCTACTCATTACATAGCCAAAAAATGATTGTTTCTTCCTAATATTGGAAATTAGCTCTCTTTTTGCTTTGACCTCTCTCAGAACATCTTCATTACTCTTCTTAGCTGTCCATGGTACTCTCAACATTCTTCTGTAAAACCACATTTGTACAGACTCCAGTGATTTTCTTGTCTGTTGTCCTATTGTCCATGATTCGCATCCATATGTTAAGACTGGCTTTACGTAACATTTAAGAACTCTTTTTCTTGTTGGTCCAATTTTTTGCTATTGTCAAAAATGGATTGCATAGTATCTTCCTCATTTTTTGGAAAGTTGCTTTTGCCTGAGCTATTCTGCATCTCACCTCTTTTGTACATCTTCCGTCCGAGGTTAACAAAGTTCCCAAATATTTAAATTCATTTACCTGTTTTAATATTATTCCACTTGTCTTGGTGATGTCTTTTTCTTTGTTGTTACCATTACCTCTGTCTTTTTGCTATTAAGGCTGAGTCCTATATTTTTGCTTTCTTTCACTATAATGTCCAACATTTCTTGTAACTCATTTTCACTTAGCGATTAATACTGTATCATCAGCATACCTTATATTTATTTATTTATTATGACCTCCAATTGTTATTCCAGGCATGTCCCTTATGGATCTTAAAATAATCTCACTATAAATATTAAACAAATCTGGTGACAGCACACAACCTTATCTAACGCCCTGTTTTATTTGTTGAAACATTGCCATTTCGTTTCCAGTTCTTATGGCCGCTGTTTGTTGCCAGTACATGTTCTTTATTATCTAGTCTAATTAGGGCTGTGTTAAAACAATAAAACATGTAATTTTGTCACTTTAGGGCACATAACTTTTTTTTTATAATTGATGTACAGACGTGAATGAGGTTTTGTTTTGCTGGTTTCAAGTGCTATCTATCTATTACAATAACATTTTTAAAGTTTAAAAAAAAAAGTTCCTATAGTATAGTATATATTAAAACAGGTAAATGAATTTAAATATTTGGGAACTTTGTTAACTTCAGACGGAAGATGTACATCAGAGGTGAGATGCAGAATGGATCAGGCAAAATGAGCTTTCCAAAAAAATGTTGAAGATACTATGCAATCCATTTTTATCAATAGAAACAAGAAAAAGAGTTCTGAAATGTTATGTAGAGCCAGTCTTAACATATGGATGTGAATCATGGACAATAGGACAACAGACAAGAAAATCACTGGAGTCTGTAGAAATGTGATTTTACAGAAGAATGTTGAGAATACCATGGACACTTAAGAAGAGTAATGAAAATGTTCTGAAAGAGGCTAAAGCAAAAAGAGAGCTAATTTCCAATATTAGGAAGAAACAATCATCATTTTTTGGCCATGTAATGAGAAGAGAACAGCTGGAATATATTGTAACAACTGGGAAAATTGAGGGAGGAAGAAATAGAGTGAAGCAAAGAGGAAAGTTACCAGACAGCTTAAGAGAATGGCTTAGCAGAAGGTCAACAATAGAAATGATAAATAACCCATGATCGAAAGTTGTGGAGGGACATGATCAGCTACGCTAGCAAGCCGGTACTTGATGATGATGATAGTATAGTATAGCAGTTATAGCTAGATAGCCCATGAAATTAGCAAAACAATTATGTCTCCCTCATGTCTGTACATCAATTATTTAAAAAGTTATGTACTTTATATAATTCTATCTATCTATCTACTGTCCTTTCGAGCTGAAGACGGCACATAGGGCAGAACCACAATCTCAAAAAAACAGAAACCTTTTGTGCCAAAATGGCACATATTGGATCACTGCTTCCAAAACTCATGGCTTCTGTTTCCATAACAATACTTTTTACAATGACAGCTTGTCAAGCCATCGATCAACCTCCTTAGTCGCCTCTTACGACAGGCCTGGAAGGTAACAGTGTCACTATTCTTTGCCTCCCTCATAATGAGGCCCTAGTAACACACAGGATGTGTGTTTATATAATTAAGGTAATGAAATTGTGCGTTAGGCACATCTTTTGTTTTAAAAGACGTAATCAGATGGTACTGTTTACGTTCTATCAGTTTAATTGCTAAAGGAACAAATGTAGGTCACTTGGGATCATGCCCAAATGATGAAGTATCAAAACATTGATTTTATCAGCTGTATAGTAGTTCTCATTATTTATTTTTAAAATTGAACATTGTGGTTACACATATCTTTAAAATTGAACATTGTGGTTACACATATCTTTAAAATTGAACACACTTATGTAGAAATGCACAATAAATAAACATAATAATATTGTGTGTTAGCAACCCAGCTATTTTATTAAATTATCTATTAAAGTTGATGCACATCACATCGCAAGATGCCATTGTGTGATTCCAATTCTCAGGCTAACAGCCTGAAGTTTTTGAAATGACCTGACTTCATGTTATGAGGTCGGGTCGTTTAAAACGATGCAGTAAAGCTTTGGTTTGCTCAGTGTATCAAAATATCCATATTGGTTAGTATCAACATAATAAGGTAAATAAATAATTACCACAAAATGCATAATAAACCTATCTATCATAATCATCTGCCATACTGGTTGGCTATCATGTCCTTCCACAATCTTCTATCCACAGTGCATCATATCAATTCTGTTGTTGACTGTTTTCTATGCTATGACACCAAGCTATATAGTATTTTCTTTTTTTTTTCATCCGTGATCTCTCTTTCTTGTATTTTGCCAGTTGTAACTAAGTGTCCCGTCTCATGATGTGCCCAAAAATGTTGATTGTTTCTTTCTGATGTTTTAGGAGCTCTCTTTTTGTGTTGGCCTCTTTGAGAATTTCCTTGTTGGTCTTTTTAGCTGTCCAGGGAACTTTCAACAATCTTCTGAGAAATCCCATCTCTGTGGCATCTAATCGTTTTTTCATTTGTTTATTTACTGTCCATGATTCACATTTGTTGGGTCAGAATTGGCTCTATATAGCACCAATGAACTCTCTTTCTCGTTTCTATAAACCTACCTATAGTGGTTATAATTGGAGAACAAATAGTCAAATGCTTATTATAAATCAGAATGAACATTTTCATGAAGTAGGAAATCCCAGGTATCATTTTGAAAATCATAATTTCTATAGGTACTCGTACAGCCATATATAGTTTTATTAATGCCTACTGGCTTGAAGGGAAATATCACAATCACCCAAAGTTTAAACAGAACATCAACATAACTATAGAAGGCAGACAACTAAAACAAGTAGAGGAATTCAAATACCTAGGAAGTCTAATGACAAACGACAATTCCCAAACAGCAGAGATAGAATCAAGATGCAACAAAGCTTGTCAAATCATCGGACAGTTATCACCACTATTGTCCAACAAGGAAATAACTCTGGAGGCAAAACGAGCACTATACAATACAATCTTCATTCCAACGTTGTGCTACCAATGCCAGACCTGGACTCTAGATGCAAGAACAATAAGAAAAATAACCTCTACAGAGATGAAATGTGTTAGACGAATGACAGGAAACAGTCTGAGAGATAAGATCAGAAATGTAGAACTGAGAAAAAAGCTAGGAATAGCCCCAGCCATAGAATATATAAGGAAACAACAGATAAAATGGTTCGGCCACGTGACAAGGCAGAAAGAACAAAACACAACACAACGAGCCTTCAACAAACGTTGTGAGAACAACAGACCCAAGGGTCGACCACGAAAAAGATGGATCGATGGAATATTAGAAGCACTAGGAAACATAACAGCAGCAGAGGCGAACAGAAGAGCAAAAGACCGCAAATTATATCTCCCCTCGACGCTGAAAGGCAGATGAGGAAGGAAAGAAGAAGAAGAAGAAGAAGACCCAAAGTTTGTCGTAAGTAAAAAGTAAAGTATCCCCGTCATGCCAAGTGGCGTATAGTGAAATATGGTGTTAGTGACCCTATATTTTACAGACCTTCGGCACATGATTTTTGGGGTAATGTGGTCTGTATTACGCCCATGCTGCTTTACTTTCCCAGAAAAAAATCTGGTACCCATTTAAGGCTGGGTGAACCCAGAAGCCATTGGTTGGGATCGAACCCTGATCTACCCCTTGTCCTTTGTAGTCCAGTTCACTAACCACTGAGCTATCGCGACTCCCTACAAAGTTTGTCGTCTTCAGATTTATTCAGTTCGTGTTATGTTTTAGTCAAAATGTTTGCAAAAAGTTCTAAATTGTACTATGACCGGCGACTGGGTGGTAAAGAGGTGGAGGACTGGTGCTTTTCCATAATTCTATGTTAGTGATTTTGTCATGCCATTTCCATCCTTTTATTCTGCGTAAGCATCCATTAATGATGGTCTGTATCTTCATGATTGTCATTTTTGTTGTTCTCCGTGTTCCATAGCCATTTAATAGCACTGACTTAACATTGGAGTTGTATTTAACCTAAATTTTTTGGATTTCTATGTTTCCCAGTGCAGTGAATGTTCCTCTTGCTTTTGATATCCTTATTTTGGTATTATTTTCTGTTCCTCCCTCTTTATCTATATTACTGCCCAGATGTATGTAAGATTGTACATCTAGTAGAGGTATTTCTCTTATTGTTATTCGGTTTGTGCCCACTACATTAATTCTCATAATTTTGGTCTTATCTCTATTTATTTTCAGTCCTCTCATCAAGTATGCTCATTTTATCTTGTATCTGTTGATTATTATGTGATAGGAGAGCATAGCGTCAGCAAAGTTTAAGTCATTAAGTTGCTTGGTCAGTGACCACTGAATTTCATTTCTGTTGTTCTGAGTTATTTTCATAACCCAATCTATGGCCAGTAGAAAGAGAAATGGAGACAGAAGGCATCCCTGCCTTACTCCTGTTCTTATTTCAAATGCTTCTGTAAGCTGACTTTCATGCACAACACATTTAATTCCTTCATACATTGTTCTTATCGGGTTAATAAACTTTATGGGGATTCCGTAATGACTCAGCAATTTCCAAAGCATTTCTCTGTCTAAACTATCAAAAGCCAATTATAAAAGAGATTAGTTTATAAAAAAAGATGATTTCATAATATAATGCATGTATAATTGTTAGATGATAGTGCAGATGTACTTTATTGTTTTCATAATGTATTGCCTGTATATTTGTCAGTTGACAGTGCGAGATGCATTAAATGCTGCCTTAGATGAAGAATTAGAACGAGATGATAAAGTCTTCATTCTGGGAGAAGAAGTTGCTCAGTATGACGGTGCTTACAAGGTAATTAATAATTTTTTTTAATTTAGCAAAGTTGATTAATAATATTTGGAGTTCATGCTTTTGTTGTGTTTATTTGTTTAATTATATGAATCAACATTGTTGTCTGGGTGGGTTTTTGCCTACATTTTAGTGAAGTGTAACCTTTTCAACCTTACATTGACATTTCTAAGTTATTACATCACAACTGCCTTATAAATATGTTGGTGAAAGCTACATGATATAAAGGCTGCTACCTCCAGGACAGAGTTGATGTTTTGAAGGACCTAGCCCTATAGGAGCATGAATAATAATTTAACATAAACATGAATCAACATTGTGCACACATTTTTAGCCTCTGCTGAAAGTGACAGAACACCTCTGGGTTTTGCCCAAAGTGCTGTGATGTCACCTCTAGCAATAATCATTAGTGTGTTTTATTAAATATTCACTTAAATAAAATGCTAACAGTACGATCAGTGTAGTTAACTCCTATGAATGATTGATCAGAGGCTTATCAATCAAACCAGTTGTTAAACATCTACTGTTGCTGTAACAGAAATCTTGACTCCTTAAGTGTGTCATGTGCTCAGAATGGATGGAAGAAGACTCCCAGGCCTTCATGTGGGACATCAGATAAGAAAAGAGAACAATGAAGACAAAAAGAAAGGAGAAATGAAAAAATATAGAAAAAAAAAATAGAAAAGAAAGGTATGGGATAAGCTTTACGTAATCATCATCATCATGTGCCATACCGGTTAGCATAGACGATCATGTCCTTCCACAATCTTCTATCTACAGTGCATCGTATAAGTTCTGGTGTTGACTGTTTTCCATGCCATGACACCAAGCTATCCAGTATTTTCTCTCTTTGTCGTCCGCGATCTCTCTTTCCTTTTATTTTGCCAGTTGTAACCAACTATTCCAACTTTCCTCTTCTCATGATGTGCCCGAAGAATGTTGATTGTTTCTTTCT
The DNA here is from genome assembly GCA_032433765.1 of Megaustenia siamemsis. NCBI lineage: Eukaryota > Metazoa > Mollusca > Gastropoda > Stylommatophora > Ariophantidae > Megaustenia > Megaustenia siamemsis. The sequence continues at coordinate 29,967,129 of JAVIAB010000091.1, forward strand.
GATGTTTTTTAGGAGCTGCCTTTTTGTGTTGGCCTCTTTGAGAACTTCCTCATTGGTCTTTTTAGCTGTCCAAGGAACTTTCAACATTCTTCTGAGAAATCCCATCTCTGTGGCCTCTAATCGTCTTTTCATTTATTTTACGTAATAGATGACACAAATTAGAACAACGTTTAGGCTCAATAGGTCTTCAGCAAGAACAAACATACAACAGACATGCAGATAATTAAGTAAGATAATAAGAGTATTTAAAATTAAAATAATAAAAAGTTAATTTCAAACTAGAATGTGAATGTGTGCACAATGTTGATTCAATGTTAATTACTAGCTCTATTGCAGTTTTGCATTTATATGCATTTCTTTGCCTTCACCATACTAAGATAAAAAGAAACTCTACTGGCCATATTTATAGAGAGGACTTAACCATATTCAAAATAAGATCTTAGAAAACCTAGCAGTGAATTGTCAGACATGGACAGCTATCATTTCTGCCCTGTGTGCCTTTTCAGTCTGAGAGGAGCTAAGGAGCTAACCAATTAACTCTTGAGTGATACCATGGTAAGAAGTAGGTAAGACTTCTTATTTGGATTTCTTCTTTCGGTCATTAAGGTCTGTATCTGCAAAGTTTTTTTTTTTTTTTTTTTTTTTTTTTTTTTTTTTTTTTTTGTACTCAATGTAACAAAATCATTTTCATCTCAGGAGATACTAACTAATAAAGATAAATGGTCTTTTTATTTTGGTTGGTTTGCCTAACTTTGTATGAGTCAATAGAGTCATGCCACAGCTTTCATAGCAATGCTCATCACGACCACTGTACTGTGTGGTCAATTAGAGACAAACTGTCTCTCGTTCTCTCTCTCTCTCTCTCTCTCTCTCTCTCTCTATCTGATGGTAATCAGTCTCCTAGCAGGTTACTTCATCTGTCTTCCAATCCATAAATTAACCTCCAACTAATTACAACACTTCTAATTACAACACTTCTAATTACAACACTTCTAATTACACCACTTCTAACCACAACATTATAGTTCCTCCAATCTTAACATAACAAATTTGGTGTTAGCACAAATTAATCTACTGGTGGTCAAAGAAAGCTCTACCCAAACTGCTATTAAATCATTTGGCTCTCCAAGCAAATTGAGCTCCCATGTCACGTCTTTTTTTCATGCAACAGAACTGTCCAGTTAAAGACCCCTGACTTTTAACTCCGTATTTCTTGCAGATATATCACCAATGGTTCTTCTTCTTCTTCTGCGATCATGACTCAATCAGAGTAGGATTCCGGACTCTCTCATGAAGGCAGTTGTCTGTTTAAGTGATTCGGTTGTCCCATATAGTTTCTCTTCCAGGGAGGTGGGTGTGGTCCACATTGTACTTCTCAGGTCTGTGCACTGGGAGCAATCCTGTAGAACATGTTTTGTTGTCATGTTGTCCAGTGGCATAGGCTGGTAGTACCAATTTTGAATTTGGTGAACATGTGATTTCTCATTCTGTTGTGGCCAGTGCGTAGGCGAAGTATGATGACTTGATCCCTCCTTGATAGTTGGAGGTATCCATCCCTCTCGTCTTACTTTGGATGTTCTCATTTCCATTTTTTATGAAACTGGCCTTTAATGATGGATTTGGCTTCATCGTAGCTGATCAGATGGTTCTCCTGTGGTAATCTCCCTCCCTCTTTAGCTAATTTGTCTGCGCGTTCGTTCCCGTGTATATTACAGTGCGATGGTATCCACTGGATGACCACTCTCTGCAAGTTATTGCATAGTTGGTCTAGGGTTGACTACAACACTGACTACAACACTTATTGAGAACAATAGTTCTCATTTTATTGTCAGGGGTTCTAACACTATTACAAAAATGTGGTGCTAGTCCATCCCTGAGTTACTGCAATACTAGGTCTTCTATATCAACAGAGCCAACCACTATTTGGACTATAGTGATTCTCACTTCATCAGTCAGTCAGTCTTGATGCAAACTTTCTGGGAAGTAAGAGAGGTCTTGATCAACTTTGGATCCTCCTGTAACAACTGTGGATTGCCTACCTTGATCTTCCCGCAAACAAAAAAGAAAAAAAATCAGATTTATTAGTGTTGTCATGGTCCTTTCTCTGTATTTATTTGTACGCCTATCTTAAAGCTATTTTTCTTCAAGCATTCTATACTATACAGAGCTGTGATAGCTTGCTGGTTAGTGAACTGTACTATAAAGGACAAGGAGTCAAGTTTGATCCTGATCAATGGCTTCCAGGTTCACCCAGCCTTAAATGGGTACCAGATTTTTTTCTTGGAAAGTAAAGCAGCATGGGCATAATATCAACCACATTACCCCAAAAATCATGTGCTAAAGGTCTGTAAAATATATTTTCACTAACACCATATTCCCTAAATGCCACTTGGCGTAACAGGGCTTTTTACTTTACTTTTTTATTGTTTACTATATGAACTACTATTGTTTCAGGTCACAAGAGGGTTGTGGAAAAAATGGGGTGATAAAAGAGTCGTAGACACGCCAATAACAGAGGTATGTATTCAGATATTAATTAGGCCACTCTTTCTTTATTATTATTATAGTGCTGGCCTTAAACATTATTTACTTTTATTATTTTTTTAAAGTACTGTTTACAATAGTTCCATAACATAACATTTAGAATAATTTCAACCTTCAGTGTGTATCTAATGAGATTCATAATTTTTGACAACCTTCAATGAGTGTCTAATGAGATTCAGAATTTTTTACAACCTTCAGTGTGTATCTAATGAGAGATTTACAGTTTTTGGCAACCTTCAATGTGTATCTAAGATTTACAATTTTTGACAACCTTCAATGTGTATCTATGATTTACAATTTTTGACAACCTTCAATGTGTATCTAAGATTTACAATTTTTGACAACCTTCAATGTGTATCTAAGATTTACAATTTTTGACAACCTTCAGTGTGTATCTAAGATTTACAATTTTTGACAACCTTCAATGTGTATCTTTTTTTTTTTTTTTTTTTTTTTTTTTTTTTTTTTTTTTCCGTTTCCGGTTGTTTCCAAAATGGAGGAATTATTTTTCTCCGGCTTGGTATAGAACCGTTGATCAGAGGTTTAACAAGCCGCTATCGTAAAAACGATGTTGTTAATGAAACGTAGACCTAATCATTGTTAAGATCCCAAAAAAGGGCAATCTTAGAGATTGTAACAATTGGAGAGGCGTGACACTTTTGTCAGTTGCCTCAAAATTATTCTGTAAAATCATCCTAAATAGAATAAAGGATTCAATAGATACAGTAATGCGTGAAGAACAGGCTGGGTTTAGAAAAGGGAGAAGCTGTCTTGACCACATTTTCACTCTACGACTTATATTGGAGGAACTCATTGAAAAGCAAAAACCTTTTGTACTTAACTTCATCGACTTCAAAAAAGCATTTGATAGTATTCATAGAGATTCTTTGTGGAAAATTCTGAAGCAATATGGCTTACCATCAAAAATCATAAATATTATCAAAGACATGTATGATGGTTACACATGTGCAGTTCGAACAGAGGAAGGACTGAGCGAATGTTTCCCAATAGAAACTGGGGTTAAACAAGGATGTATTTTATCGCCCTTGTTATTTGGAATTGTTATGGACTTCATAATGAAGAAATGCTGCACTGGTAATAAAGGCATCGAATGGATACAAGGAGACCATTTGGAGGACCTGGACTTTGCTGATGACATAGTTCTCATCAGCAATCAGATAAAAACGATGCAGGAAAACACAAATGAACTATCATCAATAGCCAGCAAAATTGGGCTTGAGGTCAATCATGAAAAGACTAAAGTCATGAAAAGTTTAATTCCAACAAGTGACAAAATATACATGGAAAACAAACCAGTAGAAGAGATCGATCACTTCATCTATCTTGGAAGTCACATTGATCGAGAAGGGGATACGAGCAAAGAAATTAGAATCAGACTGGCTAAAGCAGCAATGTCTTTCAGAAGCCTTGAAAAGTTGTGGAAATCAAAACTCATTAGCACAAACACAAAACTTAGGCTATTCAAATCAAATGTACTATCAACCCTTACGTATGCGTGTGAAAGCTGGAAAACAACAAGAGATATAGAAACAAAGTTGAACGCATTCGAAAATAAATGTCTAAGGAAAATACTTGGTATAGAATGGAACGAATTCAAAACAAACGAGGAAATTAGAGAAATCGCCAATCAACCACTAATATCTTCAGTAATAAAGAAAAGACGATGGTCATACGTTGGACATGTGATGAGAAGAGATAATAATCGAATAGCAAAGCAAGCCCTCATATGGGAAACAACAGGTAAAAGAAAAAGAGGAAGACCCAGGGAGACACTGAGAAGAACATTGATGAGAGAGGCAAGAGCAGCAGGAATCGGCTCCCTCAATGAGATAGAACTGCTTGCACAGAACAGAGACAGATGGCGAGATTTGATAAAATATCTTTAAAAGAAAACTGCTAGAACAAAAATTCATATAGGAGAAGGTGTATCTTGGTCTACGCCCTATGGGCCGGTTACGGCTCGAAAGGTCAATAGATAGAATGTGTATCTAAGATTTACAATTTTGAAATATTTTTTTAAAAAAAGGAAGCATAATTAACTGCAATATTATTTATAAAGTGCCCATCAAAAGAAATAAACTTAATGTCTTCACATGTGAGGACTTGATTCTCCCAGGTTATTTTAGAAAATTAGACACATATGACAGACTCTCTAACTTCATGTCACAGCCTGGGTTAACACCTCTTACCTAAATCATATCACAGAGGAAAAAGTTAGCAAAATTATATAGCAAGCAATTAGAGTACATGTTGAGCTTTTGATTATGTGAAGAAATGCAAAATGAAATGGTTTGTCAACATATCTCAGTTGTCTGACCTAGCAAAGACCATTCTGCAAGGAATTGTGAAAGGAGCTAGAAGGAATGGTATACAGAAAAAGAGATGGAAGATAAAGATAAAGATAAAGATAACATCAAAGAATGGACAGACCTGTACTTTGCAGAGTCCCAAAGTGTGCCTAGATAGTGATCAGTGGTATGGTTGATCAGGTCTGTCAGCTGTGTCCCCAATGTCCTCCTAGGGCTATGGGAAGAAGAGGAAGTCACGTGAGCCAGCTCTGACGGCCTCACCCAGTACCTCTCAGATATGACATCATGCTACAGTGAAACACAGTTGTTTTATTATAAAGTGATAGCTTCTGTCTTAAAATATCACCAGTTCAAAAGTATGTCTTATTGTTACATATGAATATGTTCTCTGAGGTTGGGAAGGAACTGGACCAAACTTGTTAAGCTGCATTGTTTCACTAGTTTATAGCAAACCCTGATGTCAGAGGCGGGCTCTGTACGCATGCATTGGGTAGAGTCGTTGCAGAAATCCAAAATACGTAAGGTCACCTTTGTCTATGTCCCTGGACATGCGGGAGTACAGGGAAATGATAGAGCAGACAGGTTGGCTAGCTGTGCTGTCATTGAGGACGGGCAACCAATGGATCGGGCAAACATCGTCAATGCCCTCCGAGATGTGGGAAGAGCACAGGACTTCGACAAACACAGATCCACGTCACTTCTTCGAATGATGGAAATGGGAGTTAAGATGGGCACAGCCAGAAATGAGAAACTTAGTGGCCGTATGAGAAGACTTATCAACCAACGTAGAACTGGAGTCATCAGTCGCTGGACACTGCGGGAATTGCTGAGGAGGGGATCTGAGCGCCTATGGACATGTTCGGAGTGCAATGATGATGACCCGCAAATAACTCAATAATTCAAACCGTGATGTCAGCATCACTAGATTTTTAATTAACAATTTTGCCCAGGTAGTTGCCATTTTAGATAACCATTTAGGTTTTAAATGCAAAGGGTCCTTTCTTAGATGCAGGTTATACTAGATATCTGATCTTACTGATGAAATTTTAAGAGAAAAATGCCCGCCTCATGTAGCGAGATTTGAACCCATTCCTTCTTGTCTATAGGCTGACATTTTACATCTGGATCATCCAGCCCTCATTTGGGGGTCCAAGTTTTACATTATAAAATTGTTTACAATCTGAATATTATGAGAATAGATTGTTATTAAAATGTTGTTTCAGAAATTGTTGTACAATAAAGAAGTGCATCACTGCACTGACATTTAAAAGTATTAATCTATGCCTATATTTTTTTTAATCATCAAATTATAAATTTGTGCAAACAATATGTGGAGATTATTTATTTTTACATTATAAGATTGTTTGCTATTGGATAGTATTAAGTAATCTACTTATTTTTTTTCCTTAGAATAAAATTAGTTAATGCTTACATTATAAGATTGTTTGCTATTGGATAGTATTAAGTAATCTACTTATTTTTTTTCCTTAGAATAAAATTAGTTAATGCTTACATTATAAGATTGTTTGCTATTGGATGGTATTAAGTAATCTACTTATTTTTTTTCCTTAGAATAAAATTAGTTAATGTTTACATATTAATTATGAACTTGCATTTTCCCTACTTTTTACAGATGGGTTTCGCAGGTATTGCAGTTGGTGCGGCCATGGTAAGAAAAAGTGTGTTTTGTGTTAAGTTTCTTTGTGGGTGCCAAACTCATGAATGGAGATCTGGTTCTGGCACATGTTGTCTCACATGTTGAGACTCAAGCACTTTATACATGTCATCAATTGGCCAGCCCTAAAGTCAAGGATGTCACATTTGAAAATGCCAGCCTGAATGCTTCATGCTGTTCAGTTTTGTTGGCTACTTCTGTGTGTAGCCTGTAAGCAATCCATAATGTCTTGTACTAAACATCTTCTAGATCAATCACTTTTTCATCTTCATGAAACATCCTTATATATCATGAGACTGTCTTTGCCATTTAATTTTTTTTTGTCTGACTGTAAATATGATACAGTTTGAGGACTGTAGACACTGGAACTGTCAGCAGTTCTTAGCTGACTGCTGGCATTAGGAATGGTAAAAATGATCTGATTAAGATTATACTCAGTCTCCTCCCTTTGGTAGCCCTGGCAACAGACTAAATAGTAGGAATCAGAGATGCAAGACAGTGCTAGTACCAAGAAAATGGAGTGCTAAAGTTGGGTGTGTTGCATACTGCGTATTTCTTCGAACTTGGGGAATCAAACACTGCTGAGCATTAGTCTGGAGTTTAATTTAGAATTAACGAGGAATAGATTCAATATAATAGTTGCATGAAGTATTTGAAAATTTAGGCATAGGACAACGTTTTGGAGTGCTCTGTTTGCACTGTAGTTTGGAATTAGCATTATGACATTGTTAGCTAATTTTGCACTTACTTTTTTAAGTGTCAATAGTGACATGGCAACACATTAGCCTAGTGATCACCCTTCCATTGACCCAGCTGAAAAAAAGGGATGGGTAACTTGACTTATTGAGTTGAAGAAAATAAATGACAGCAAAGGAAAGCACTGGCACCCTGCCCCACCTCCAAAAGGCTTGTAGGGTGAAATATTACTCCACTAAAACATTATATCTCTAGGGAACAGTCCTTTTCTAATTACTTGCTTAGCGTTTGTTTCTGTTGTGCCTTGTCTCTTGGGTCTATATGTCTTCACTGTTTTTTATCCTTCTGTTAGGTATCGAAGAAGCACATTCTTTCAGTTGTCCATTGTTATTGTTTCAGTTGTCCCATGATACTATATCTGGTGTGGGAGAGACCTGATAGATCTCCTTAAGTGAGCCATGATAGTTCAATGATAAATGAACTTACTTCTAAGAGATTTAGTTTTGGTTCTGATCAGTGTCTTCCAGGTTCACCCAGCCATAAATAGTAAGTAAATAATAATACACTAATAGTAGTGCCTAGTGGCATGTAGGGAATATGGTATAAGTGACCATAATTTGTATAGACCTTCTGCACATAATTTTTGGGGTAATGTGATTTATATTGCGCCTGTGCCACTTTACATTCCCAGAAAAAAATCTGGTGCTCATTTACTGCTGGGTGAACCTGGACAGAAGCCATCGATCAGGATCAAACCCTGCCTCTTGTCCTTTGCAGTCCAGTTTACTAACCACTGAGTTATCACAGCTCAACCTTAAATATATTCTAGATTTTCCTGGAAAAGAGAGTCAAAACTGACATAATACCAACCACTTTACAAAAAAATAAATAAATAAAATAATGCGCCGAAGGTCTACAAAAAAATATGGTCACTAAGATCATATTTCTTGTACACCACCATGAGGGTGATGTGCTCTTTCTTTCATATTATAAAGTTCTTAAGTGCCAGGGAAGTTGGGAGGGGGGGGGATGAACAAACATTGGGGTAAGAGTTTAATATCAACAAAAGGATATAGAAATAATGTGGAAGTGGACAGTTAAATTAAGGATGTGATGTATTGAACTGAAACAGAAAGTACCTCCCAAGAAAATAATGTGTTTTCAAGAGATATTTGAAGTGTATCATCTAATCAAATGGAAGTAAACATAAATTTATAATTTATATGTAGGTGAATAGTAAATAAGAGGGAGTATCTTGGTCTACGGCTCGAAAGGTCAATAGATAGAACAGTAAAGCTGGGCATAGGGAGGAGGAAGGGACGCACATAAAATTGTATGTTATAGCTTTTAAAAAATTAGGAGAAAACGAAGTTACTGAATGTTTTGGCTACAAAGTCTTCACCAGTAGGCAAGGATGCTACACAAGGGGGTTAAGGCAAAGAAATGCAAATGAATGCATAAAAATGCGAAGCTGCAGTAACGATGCTACACAAACACAGGACCTCAGATAAGTGATAATTTATGTGATCTTGTATTTGAGTAAAGTCCTCGTCTACTAATGAATGCCTTGTACCTGACACGTTGCATTATTTTGTTTTGTCTTATTTTTATGAAGCTGTAATATGCTATTTTATGTGTTATTTTCCTTATCATTTAGCTCATTCCGTAGCCGGCATACCAAACACAAAATTAGCATTTTGGAGCTTTTAATTTATCAATATTTTTGCAATTATTTCTGCTTAAACCTTTTTAGTCTTTTTTTAACCACTTTTCCTCACTTTTTGAAAAAAAATTGTCACAAAAAATGCATGTTTTAGATCAATTTTAATTTATTTTCTCAGTTTTTTTTTTTTCTAATTTTTAAAAATTCCCCAAAAATGACACAGCCATAGCATGCTATACCTCTTGGTAGTGAATATGTTAATAGACCTTCAGAATGATTTAAAATTGATATGTCATCGCATTTTAAATGAGCAGAATCAACAATAAATTGCTTTGTTTCCTCTACAGGCTGGACTAAAACCAGTGTGTGAGTTTATGACCTTCAACTTTTCCATGCAAGCTATTGACCAGATCATCAACTCAGCAGCAAAAACCTATTACATGTCAGCTGGATCTGTGAGTCTCTACACAGCAAAAGTGTTTTTCCTCTTCTGTGAAAAAAGTATCTTATGTCGTGTGACATTTTTTGGTTGTTCTCATTATATAAACATTTTAGATTTCTTTAGCGTTCACCTGTTAAGTGGGTGTGGATATGTTGTGTCAATAGTTTACAATAGGCCTCAATATCTGCTCTTTTAGGCCCATCGCATCTGTCTTCAGCATGTGTAGATATTTTCCTATTGTGACCATTTTTGGCCTACCTTTTTTTTTTAATTCCAAGAGTTCTGTAACGTGCAAGCTCACACAGGACTTCCTATTTAAAGGTAAAGTACGAGACTTCACTTATGTGTGCTCAGTCCCCTATCCAGAAGTGTTCTGAGACTTCAGGATAGTGTTGCCTCAAGCATTGAAACTTACGATGCGAGGTGGCATTCCTCACCTTCCTAGAGCAATACCCTGGTACCCATTTCTGCCAGTGGCTGGGTCGGCCTCAGGGGTATTATTTCCAACTATGAGTACAACTCACACTGCTTCCAGCAAGACCCGAACACGAGTTGTCCGAACGTCTGTAGCCCTGTTGGATGGTTTTCCCAACTAGGCTACAGAGGCTTCCTATATTTGATCTGTTATCCAACAGGGCTAGACATGGGATCTCTATATCTTAAGCTTAGAGTAGGGTAAAGCACAGAAGAAAGCAAAGATTCAAAGAGAAAAATTGCCACTGTTTATGGCAGGATTTGATCCTGAGACCTTCTCATCCAGAATTCTAAATCTGACCTCTAGACCTCCCAAACCGCCTCCCCCAACCATTGTAGCTAAACTCATATCACACATTCGCGTGATGTCTCCTGTATATGTTTTTTGGCCCATTGTGACCCACTTTCACCTGGACTGAAAGCGATTGGTTGATGACTGCTTTCATTTGGCTCAATGAACCACAACTGGCTGAGATCCTGCATACATCATCACCGTGTTTCTGGAAACAGGCTTAGTGGTCTGAGAGTTTTTTTGTTAGTGCGCTTATTCCTCGTTTACTGACCACTTCTTTTGGGGATTTATTTGTGGATAAATTTGTCCACTGTATGGTCGAATAGTAGCTAATATAGTATTCTAGAATATTTATTTGAAGTCATGAAAACCAGTAGAGTTTTCTTAAGTGACTGCAGATCTTTCATTGCTTCATTCACTTGCCAACTACTCTTCTTCATTGCCCATCTTTTAAAGATATAAGTAGACATAGATGCATTGTGTTTATGGCAAGCCCTATTTGTATCCTTAGTCCCAACACATTGGTGTTCTGTAGGGGGTTTTTGGGTACTGGTTGGGTACTTCCCGCTCCAATTTCTACTTCCTTGGCCAGACTGGCTAGTCTGAGGTACAGTAGGGTCACTTTACATCTCTTGTTTGTTAATCCTGGCACTTTTAGCCCAGGCGCTAAGTGCCCCCCCCCCCCAAACAAACAAATCATGAAAGCTGTCTAAACTAGCAATTAAGTAGACTGAACCTACCATGAACGAAGTCACAGCTCCTCACTAAGTTACAGAAAATGCATTTTTCATTTGATTAAATAGCATTTACTTATTTTATTTACTGTTTTCATTCAAAGTTTATTAAGATATTTAATTCTGTTATATTTATCTTATCTGTATTTCCTGTCCAAGTTTATTGAAATGAAGAAAAAATGAAAAAATAAAAAATGGTATGTAAGAAGCTTTACGTGACAAGTGGACGACACAGACTAAACAACGTTTCGGCTCAATAGGCCTTCATCAGGAACAAACAAAAAAACACACACACAATATATGGATGTATCACACTCATACGCATAGTTTCTTTTTGGTTGCTCCTTCCCTTTTGCATAGCCTTCTCTACTACACATATTTGGGTTATTTGGTCTACTTACTATGCCATGCTTTTTATAGTTCTTCTCCTCTAGTCCCTTATGAGACACATCGGTTTTCTCCTCTATAACTTTTTTCTGTGCTCCTTACCCCTGATTTATTTTTACTGTACCCCACTCTCAGACATCTCACTCTTAGCGTCTTTTTACACCTATCGGTCTACTATTCGATTCTTTCTCCTTTGTGTTTGCACACTGACCCCTGTGTTAACTCCTCTGGTTCTGTGTACATTTACGCACTTTTTTGCATGATTTTCGACGTTCACGACAGCCGCACTTGGTTGCGATTTTATTATGGATTTTACAGGATAGTTTTATTTATTTTTGTTGTTTTCTTTAACACATTTCGATTGTTTTTGTTTTGGTTGTTTCGTTATCAGTTTTGTGTGTGTGTTTTTTTGTTTGTTCCTGATGAAGGCCTATTGAGCCGAAACGTTGTTTAGTCTGTGTCGTCCACTTGTCACGTAAAGCTTCTTACATACCATTTTTTTATTTTTTAATTTTTCCTTATATTCAGCTTTACTGCAGCTTCGCATTTTTATACCTTAACCCTTTATTGAAATGACTGTTGTTGAGGGTCTAGAGTTGTATTTATAATGGAGAAAATGTATTCACTTAACAAAAATTGAAAGTTTGAATGACCTCCGAAATAATGTAAATTGCAACTACTAAACAGCACTCATTTTTACAGTATTTTTCTTCCATCTACTCAGCAAGCCAGTTTTCAATTTGTTTAGATGACACAGTGTTTGTACACATCAGGGAAACTGGTTTAGAAGCTATCCCTCTAGTCACTAGACATCTATCTATTAATCTCTGTAGCCATAGCCGGCCCTAGGGCATAGATAGGATTCTCTTTCTCTTATCAAAATTTTTATTCTTGTAGTTTTCAATCCTTTTAAAGATATTTTATCAAATCTCGCCAATTGTCTGTTCAGTGCAAGCAACTCTATCTCATTTGAGGAGCCGATTCCTGCTGTTCTTGCCTCTCTGATCAATGTTCTAGTCACTAGACATTGCAAAAATATCATACGATATTTAGTGCCGTCTTGCAACCTTAGGCCAGATTCAACAACCGAACGTTAATGACCTCTCCTATGTATTCTCAGGTGCCTGTACCAATTGTGTTCCGTGGGCCTAATGGAGCTGCTGCTGGTGTGGCAGCTCAGCATTCTCAATGTTTTGCTGCTTGGTACAGTTCAGTCCCAGGTTTGAAGGTGATTTCCCCATATTCCTCAGAAGACTGCAAGGGACTGCTGAAATCAGCCATAAGGGACCCTGATCCTGGTATGTCCAGCAACTTTTCTTCCTTATTATTGACTGCACTCTAAATAAAATAATGGCCTAAGTATTTTAGATATGAATAAGATCATTGGAAGGGTATGTTAGATTTGAGTAAGATAATAGCTAGGATGTGCTAAACATAAATAAGATAATGCCTAGGGTGTGCTAAACATGAATAAGGTAATGCCTGGGATGTGCTAAACATGAATAAGATAATGCCTGGGGTGTCTTCTTCTTCTACCTTTTTAGCTCCCAGTGGAGCATAGGTCTTCAACAAACACTTTCCAAGTCGTTCTATTTTTTGCCATTCTTTTAAGATCATTCCATGTCTTCCCCATCATCTTCATCTCTGCTTCCATCTGTCTTCTCCAAGAATTCCTTGGTCTTCCTCTTTGTCTTTTCCCCTGGGGATTCCAAAGAAGGGCCTGTTGTGTAATACTCTCAGTTGGCTTCCGTAGTGTGTGTCCTATCCAGCGCCATCATCTTCGCTGTATCTCTTTATCCACTGATGTTTGACTGGTACATTTCATAATCCAATCTATGGCCAGTAGAAAGAGAAATGGAGACAGAAGGCATCCGTGCCTTACTCCTGTTCAAAATAATGCATGGGGTGTGCTAAACATGAATAAAATAATGCCTAGGGTGTGCTAAACATGAATAAGATAATGCCTGGGATGTGCTAAACATAAATAAGATCATAACCAGGGTATGATATACGAGGGCTGATCAAAAAGTATCGGAACTTTTGCAATAAAAAAAAAACTACACAACTTACAGTTTTGAAATTTAATCTCCTTCGAAATAGTCCCCTTCTGAGGCCACACATTTAATCCAACGTTGTTTCCATTGTCGGAAGCATTCCTGGAACTCATCTTCTGAGATGGTGTGAAGCTGCCTCGTCGCATTTTCTTTTATCTCCTCCACATCTTGAAATCGTCTTCCTTTCAAGTGGGATTTGAGTTTGGGAAATAGGAAAAAGTCACAGGGAGCTAGATCTGGAGAATAAGGTGGCTGTCTGACCTGGGGAATGTTGTGTTTGGCCAAAAACTGCTGTACAAGCTGCGCTGAATGGGCGGGTGCGTTGTCGTGGTGGAGCTGCCATTGACCGGACGCATGCAAATCTGGTCTTCTTCGACGAATAGCATCTCTCAAACGCCTCAGAACTTCAATGTAATACTCCTTGTTTACTGTCTGACCAGAAGGGGCATACTCGTGATGAACAATGCCCTTGTAATCGAAGAAAACGATCAAAAGGGTCTTCACCTTGCTGCGACTCATCCTAGCTTTTTTCGGTCTCGGGGAGTTTGCGGTCTTCCACTGCGAAGACTGAACCTTTGTTTCTGGATCATAACCATAGACCCACGATTCATCACCTGTTATGACTGTTTTCAAAAAGTTTTCATTGTTTTCGACAGAGTCAATGAGATCTGCGGCAGCAGAAACCCGGTTGTCTTTCTGGTCAACTGAAAGCAGTTTTGGAACGAGCTTGGCAGACACGCGTCTCATACCCAAATCTTCAGTAAGAATGGCCTGAACTGAGCCGAAACTAATGCTGCGCTCTTCTGATAACTCTCGAATGGTGATTCGACGATTTTCGCGCACAGTGGAACACACATCGGCAATGTGTTTCTCACTTCTGCTGGTGACAGGTCGTCCTGACCGGTGGTCACTCTCAACATTTTCTCTGCCGTCTTGGAATCGCTTAAACCATTCAAAAACTCGTGTGCGGCTCATACACTCTTCCCCATATACTTTGTATAACTTTTCATAAGTTTCTGTGAAAGTATCACCAAGCTTTTGGCAAAAATTAATGCAAATTCTCTGCGCAATTTTTTCCGTCATTTTCCGCCATTGAAAATCCGACGACCACGTGGTACATGGCTAACGTCACGGCGCTGCCGTGATTAATCCACACGTGCTACAACGACACAACTTGCACAGAGTGTTACACATATATCAAGGTCAATATGTGTACAGTTTGAATACAATCTGTTCGCTGGTTCCGAACCTATTAAGAAAGTACCGATACTTTTTGATCAGCCCTCGTATATAATATATGTGTGTGTAAGATAGTGGCTAGGGTAAGTTATCCATGAATAAAATAATAGTCACATTAATGTCAGAGTACTACACTGTGCTTGCTGCCACCTGTAGGACATTCTTTATCATGTATCTTTTTTTAAGATGTAATGTGAAAATTTATTTATCAACAGTTGTGTTTTTGGAAAATGAACTGATGTATGGTGTCAGCTTTGATGTTTCTGATGAAGTTATGTCTAAGGATTTCCTTATTCCCATTGGAAAATCTAAATAGAAAGACCAGGTGAGACATAATCTTGAAGTTTGGATTATAAATTTAGATGGAGATGACCATGAATAGCTCAGTTTTAGATACAAGTTCTTCATTTTGCATTAAAAAAGTGCTGGTTTCACTATGGAGACAATCACATATAGTTCAGGTTTATTTCTTCTTCTTTTTTCCTTCTTCATTTGCCTTTCAGCAATCGAGGGGGAGATATAATTTGAGGTTTTTTGCTCTTCTGTTCGCCTCTGCTGCTGTTGTTTCCTAATGCTTCTAATGTTCTGTCAATCCATCATTCTTGTGGTCCCCTTTGGTCTGGTGTTCTCACAACGTTTGTTGAAGGCTCGTTGTGTTGTGTTTTGATCTTTCTGCCTTGTCACGTGGCCAAACCATTTTATATTTTGTTTCTTTATATATTCTATGGAGAGGGTTATTCCTAGCTTTTTTCTCAGTTCTTAATTTCTGATGTTATTTCTCAGGCTCTTTCCTGTCATTCTTCTAACACATTTAATCTCGATGGTGGTTATTTTTTCTTAATGTTCTGGCATCTAGAGTCCAGGACTGTCATATTGAGCACAATGTTGGGATGAGGATTGTATTTTAGGATGCTATGATGGGGACTACAGTTGCCTTTCTTTGTTTGGGAGATGAGATTCGGATGATAACGCTGGCACGGGCAGTTGAGCAATTATGGATTTTGATTCGTTTGCAGTGATACCGGGGCCTTCCATAACCAAATTTTCAGAGTCCAGGCCTGGCATTGGTAGCACAACGTTGGGATGAAGATGGTATTGTAGAGTGCAGGTTCATTTAGAGATTCTAATTTTTTTTAAATAAAAAAAATTTAGCCTTTAGAAGCAGCTTGTTGCAAGTTAAAGAATAAGGAATTGGGCTTCTTATTGCAAGATAAAGCACAAAGAATTATGTTTCAAGATAAAGCTCAAAGAATTATGTTTCAAGATAAAGCATAAAGAATTATGTTTCAAGATAAAACACAAAGAATTATGTTTTAAGATAAAACACAAAGAATTATGTTTCAAGATAAAGCACAAAGAATTATGTTTCAAGATAAAGCATAAAGAATTATGTTTCTTGTAGCTAGCTTTTACAGCTACTCTGGATCTGACTTCTCATTGTCATATCATACTTGTGCTGAGCCTGATTTCTTTAATTTGAAAATTTCTTTCCCTCAATCCTTTTGTCATTTGCCAGTAAATAGTCATTAAAAGATTACTATCTCAGGGGGCCTTGGTGGCCTAGTTGGGAAAACCACTCAACGGGGCTATTGACATTCGGACAACCCGTGTTCAATTCCCGTTAGAAGCAGTGTGAATTTGTATCCAGGAAAAGGAGAGTTTCATATTTATTTTGCTTATTACTTGATTTGTTGTTTATTTGATTATTTCTTGATTACTTGCGTGGGCAGGCAGATGGTAGATGGATCAGATGGCGCAGATGTGTCTGTGTATCTGTGTCGTATATCAGTTTCTCAGCTGTTATGTCAGCTGTTCTCTCGTGACAACAACCGCCTGTCATTCTCTGTTAGCGTGACCTCCACTGGAATGCTGCTCCTCGTGTTTACACTCAGGCCAACACGTGTCTGGGCTAATTGAACGCTCATCTCAGACATGACCTTGTCTGGTCACTGTCGTACTTTCTGGGTCGTGATGTTAAGATGACCGTTTCATTTGTGTTTCCACGACAACTTGATTTGTTGATTTGGTTCGTTCCCGGGGGTTGACGCTAGGCTGGATAATTATAACTGTGTAACATAGACAAACGCTTTGAATATAAGAATTAGTCCAACTTTTAATTCTTTCACAACGGATTATGGTTACCCACACTATGTTGCAGCTTACACACTTAGAGTGCACTCTTCACGTTCTCAATTCTATGGCCCTAACACTCGTCTATGGGCTCCACACGCATTCATACTTGTATCTAACTATATGTGGACCACCCCCATTAGTGGCCCACCCCTAAGCTACTTCTAATCTGTCCGCCCCTGCGGTATCCTGTCCACCACTGCTAACTGTCTCTTAACAGTGCTACTTACTAATTTGCTCGCCTATCTGTTCTCCTCTAGTCTCTGCATCTCCTAACTATCGCGTGTTCCTTGCTGGCTAAAAGTCCATTATTCTGGTTTGATGTTTTGACTCTCTTTTGTCACTCCCTGCCAACTCAGTCTCTTTGACTGTCTCCCTGTCAGTGCTTCCATATGAGTGCTTTATCTCTGAGTGCCTTGCCTATCTGTTCTTGCATATCCTAACTATTTTAAAATTCCTTAACTGTTCGTTTAACTCACGTTCGACTCTAACTCTATTAGGCGATGATTAGCCTCCTTACGGGTCGACCACATGGTCGCCCGGCTCCTACGAGCGCATGAGTGCTGCCGACTACATCTCTTCGAATGTCTCCCTGTCAGTTCTTCTGTGTGAATTCTCTCAATCTCTTGTGTTTACCTCTTAAATTTGGATCTTGTCAGCCAATCAGAATTGACCTCCCACACGTCTGTCTATCCACCCACTCATGGGCATGGTCTTCCATGTTTTGCATGTGAATTTTGATCCATAGTCTCAATTTTCTCCTGACCTTGTCTTAATGTCCTTTTCCCTTGACCTTGTTCTATGGTCTGTTTATTTCTCTATTCTCTCCATTTCTCCCCCTTTTCACCTACGTGTCTATTTGCTCTCTCACTTCTTGGAGATGGCCTTTTGCGTTTTTCATGTGATTTCTGATCCATCCTCTTTATTTTTACTGTGACTTCGTTTTGATGCGTTTTTCCTTTTTTCTCCTTGATCTGATTCTTTCGTCTCGCCTATCTGCCCCCCCCCCCCACTTTTAGAGTGTTCTCTCGTCTTCGTTTCCTCTCCATCCCTCCACTTCTACAAATTGTACTCATGGTTTGGGAAAAAAATACACCTGCAGTCAACCCAGCCGCTGGCAGAAATGGGTATCAGAGTAGTACTCTGGGAAGGTGAAGAATGCTGCCTCGCATCGTGAGTTTTGATGCTTGAAGTGACACTAGCCATAGGTTTTAGAATACTTCTAGATAAGCGGCCGAGCACATATGGGTGAAAACTCGTGTGCTAAGATGCAGTTTCAAGTCTCGTACTTTATCTTTACCTTATTACAAAAATATTGTCTTGAAAACTTGTAATATGGGCTGCATATGTGTGTTTATTACCACAGGAAAACACATAACCTTGGTGTCACATTCAAAACCTGTGGGCTTGTGTATAGAAGCAGCAAATGAGTTGGCAGCAGTTGGTATTGAATGTGAGGTGAGTAATCCCTGTACTGTGGTGAATCCATCTTTGTTAACCAATTGTATGTTCTTAAAATATCAGTAGTCTGGGATGACCTCAAAAAAGAGGCAATGGCTATAATCACTATCTAGTATAGCCACAGCCATGCAATAGAAAAAATGGTAAACTACATTTTTTAAAACTAAGAAGTGTTAAAAATGCGAAATAAACATAATTATAAAAGTATAAAAGGAGGTCACGTGGCCGTGCGGCTAAAACCACTGTTCCGTTGGCTGAAAAGCTGACGTACGGTGTTCGAAGCCCGCGGTAGACAGAAAGGATTTTTTCTGTTGGGAGTGAAATAAAAATCCTGAGTCACACACATCGTGACGACTGCTTGACCAAGCGGCCTTTATCCCTCTGGTTCTATCGTTCCCCCCCCCCCCCCCCCCCCCCCCCCCCCCCCGACATATACCAGCAATGGTACAATGTGTCGTAAAGATAGTTTTTTTTTTTTTTTTTATAAATGTATAAACTCATACTTATTTTTATTTCATATTTTAGTTCTAAATTATTTTTTTTTGTTATTACTTATTATATTTTTTGGGGGTTTTAAACACATGTATGTATTGTCTGTATGTGTTGTATGTTTGTTCCTGCTGAAGGCCTATTGAGCCGAAATGTTCAAATTTGTGTCATCCACTTATTACGTAAAGCTTTAACCATCCCATTTTTTCTATTTTTATCTATATATATATTTTTATTTTTTCCCTACTACTAGCTTTACTGTTCACATTTATATGCATTTTTCTTTGCTTTGACCCTTTAGCATAGTTACAGACTGGCCACCACATAATGATGACTGGAACCATATCCTCATGATCAGACTCCTTTATGTATCTGAATGATTTTAGTTTTCGTTCAACATAAAGTGATTGAGTTGAGATTACTGTCACACAAATCTGTTTCAGGTAATTAACTTGCGAACCTTGAGACCTCTGGATGATGAAGCAATTATCAAATCTATTTCAGGTAATTAACTTGCGAACCTTGAGACCTTTGGATGATGAAACAATTATCAAATCTATTTCAGGTAATTAACTTGCGAACCTTGAGACCTCTGGATGATGAAGCAATTATCAAATCTATTTCAGGTAATTAACTTGCGAACCTTGAGACCTCTGGATGATGAAGCAATTATCAAATCTATCATGAAGACCAACCATCTGGTGACTGTTGAGGGAGGGTGGCCTCACTGTGGCATTGGGGCAGAGATAGTAGCAAGAGTTATGGAAGGTATGTCTTGCCACCTTCTAGTTTGCTAATGTTTGTTTGTTTTATGTGTTATTTATTGCAAATTTATAACTCTTGTTCTCTATCCTCTTTTGCCTCTTGGCATTGTGGGTAAATGTAATGTTCTTGAAGTGCCATTTGATTGGCTTCTGGCACATTGCATTGTGTGATGTCAAATATTTTGGTTGTCTTTCTCGCTCCTGGGGAAGATCTTCCTCTACATCTTCTGTAGTTGCATGCGGTTGTTAATGCTTATTGTTAAAAAAAAAAAAAAAGTAAAGTACCCCCATCTTGTCATGCCAAGTGGCATATAGGGAATATGGTGTTAATGACCATAATTTTTACAGACCTTCGGCACTTGGGGTAATGTGGTCGGTATTACGCCCGTGCCGCTTCACTTTCCCAGAAAAAAAACCAGTACCCATTAAAGGCTGGGTGAACCCGGAAGCCATCGGTTGGGATCAAACCCTAC
This sequence comes from Megaustenia siamemsis, assembly GCA_032433765.1. Lineage (NCBI taxonomy): Eukaryota > Metazoa > Mollusca > Gastropoda > Stylommatophora > Ariophantidae > Megaustenia > Megaustenia siamemsis. The sequence goes on from JAVIAB010000091.1 coordinate 29,986,976, forward strand.
CCCTTGTCCTTTGTAGTCCAGTTCACTAACCACTGAGCTATCGCGGCTCCCTTAATGCTTATTGTGTACACAGTTATTTGTCACTGATACTTTAGCAGATTTGCTCATTAGTGTCTTTCTGAGAAGATAAAACAACTTTCTTCTATTATACATTCAAATGGATTAGAAGAAGCTGTATTTTCAAATGAAAATGGCTTTTGTTGTTAAAAATGTAAAATTGCATCACTCTAAATTCTCAAATGTGCCTTTTTAAAAATTGTTTATTGCGAGCATTAAGCACTAAAATAGCATGCACACATAAATATTAACTTTAGCTAAACATTTTATGTTTTGTTTATATTGTCACAAATTGAAACCACTTTCATAGAATATCAAGTTTAAGAATGAGTGGAATGTACCAGGCTCAGGACATCTTCATGCATAAATGCTGCAATTTTTCTCAGAACTAAAATACAACTTTAGGATAGAAACAAACAGCCGTCTATGTAATACTATTGGCCAGTAAACATGTCACATGACCAAACCATTTAATTTGTCGGGACAAAGCTGAGAACTGGTGGTGTTACTTCACTCTTGTTCTGATTTCCTATTTTGTATTTTTACTTGTCATATTGGGTAATCTATTGAAAACATCGTGTTTCAATAGTTGTGATCTTGTTTTTTACCTTTGCTGTTAATGTCCATAAATCTACAGCATATAATTTACTAGCCTCACAACATATAAGCAATATGTATGGAGGGGATCATTCAAGTATGGGTGTAAGACATTCTCTTTTGCTGAGGGCTAAGCTGATGTAATCCCTCAATGAATCATTTCGTAATTTGTTTGCAATGTCTTTTGTCTTTAAGGTACATGAGATCAAATCACTTAATCAGGGCCCCCTTTTGGCACTGGGCAAGGCAGGGTCCGTTCTCCATTCATTCCTGTTATTAGACAATTTCCATGACTTCTCATCTCCAAGTATTCCTGGACATTCCTGGCTTTATCTTTCCCTGTAGATTCCATGACAGTTCCTGTCTTGCTATGCTGGCATAATGTTTTCTTAGTGTGTATCCAATCCACTGCCATCTTCTAATTCATATGTAGCTCAATTTTTCTTCTTCTACCTTTCAGCTCCCTGTGGAGCATAGGTCTTCAACAAACACTTTTCAAGTCGTTCTGTTTCTTGCCATTCTTTTAAGATCATTCCATATCTTCCCCGTCATCTTCATCTCTGCTTATATCTGTCTTCTCCAAGAATTTCTTGGTCTTCCTCTTTGTCTTTTCCCCTGGGGATTCCAAAAAAGGGCCTGTTGTGTAATACTCTCAGTTGACTTCCGCAGTGTGTGTCCTATCCAGTGCCATCATCTTCGCTTCATAGCTCAACTGGCCCTTGTTTTATTCTTTCTCAGACAGCTTCATTTCTGATATTATCTAACCATCTATTGTTCAGAATTTTCCTCAGACAGCTGTCTATTTACAAATGTTTGTAATTTGGCATAGCACATGCCACAACCTAGTAGAAGTGGCAGAGCACAAATTGAGGAAGTGGATAATTTTTCATATTTAAGCAGCATTATCAGCCAAGGAGGAGGAACAAAGAATAAATAAAGGAAGAACAGCTTTCACTCTAGTTAATAAAATATGGGCAGCAAAAAACACAACAAGCACAGAGATATTGTAAAAACAGTCTATTTATATAGCTCAGAGACATAGATGGAATAGAGTAACACAAAAAAAGAACACAACATGCCCCTGTAAAAAAATGCCTAAACAATTTAAACCCTCAGTAAGAACCAAGCTGCTTATCTAATGGAGTTTGGGAAAAACACTTTCTCTGCATAATTATGCTGCCAACATAAACCAGATCTGTGATATTGTAAAATGTTTTTATCATATTTGTTTTCCAGGTCCTGCTTTTAACTATCTTGATGCCCCAATTCTGAGAGTGACAGGAGCAGATGTACCAATGCCGTATGCTAAAACATTAGAAGATCTTGCATTGCCTCAGATTAAAAATGTCATCACAGCTGTGAAAAAATCCCTCAATTTGCCTGTACAGAATAAATAACTGGACATAGTTAATCATTACAACATTTGATGCTTCTCTTATTTATTTCAAATTAATTATGTGTAAATTAGTTTTGGAATGCTCAATACCTGATGGACCATTAGCAAGAGTAAAGATGGACAGTAGTATATTATATTATTACAAAAAATGTGATGTTTTAGGAATAGTATAAAAATGTGTATAAAAACATACAGAATATCTGAATGAGTTTTATTTGAGCTAACCATCACTGCTACTTATCATACTAATAATCAGGACTTTTTTGTTTTCAACCAGAGAAAGTTCCTATAAAGCTTTATGACTTTAATGAATTTAATGGTTTCAGGATGCATGTTTTATAAGTAATTGAAAAATAGAATTGCCAGCAGTTTTCTTGTTTCATGAGATGAGTTTATAGCATTTCTGTGAGTTTTTTTTTCCTTAAAGATGCTTTAAATAACTAAAGTGAGATTATCATAAGATGAATGTCTCAATCTAAAAGTAATGGCTGAAGTTATGAATTACTGATGATGCTTGACAGCCATTCAAGAACTGGTTCTTGACTTGGTTAGTTTAATTGTAAAATGTGAACACTGAGAATTATTTTTAAATGCCAGATTTACTGACCATGTTATTCTACATCTGTGACTATATATTTGTATACAATTCATTGTGATATTATTAGTGCAGCACAAACATGCCAGTTTGAAACCAGTATTGTTTGTATTAGGCTTCCCCAACGGACATTCATGTGGAAAAAACCATCTGGTAAAAGAAAACATGGAAGACCAAGTGAAACACTACATTGAACAATTTCTTGGGAAGGCTTAATCATGAGATTGAAAACCAACCAACGCCTACAAGAGACAGCAGCAAATTGTCAGTCATGGAGAACTATGACTTCTGTCCTATGTGTGGCCATTTTCTGCCCAGAGGAAAATGAATTAATTTAACATACTAAATCTCCATGCTAGACATAGGGCTGCACCCACTAACTTTACGTGAAAAGTTGTTTATTGATGTGTGTGGCCTTTGGCAAACTGCTTTTTTATTAAAGTATCATCTGCATGAGCATCTAATTGTGAATGAGAGAAAGAAATATATAGTGATATGATGATGATGATTTTGCTAACATAGCACTCTCTCTCTCTGCAAAAATAGATGGACGACCACAATATGACCTGGGATATTAAGAAAGTTATTACACCCTGTCACATTGATGTGGTTTGATAACATACAGCTCAGAATAAAGAAAATGCCGTCACATTGATGGGGTTTGATAACATACAGGTCAGAATAAAGAAAATGCCGTCACATTGATGGGGTTTGATAACATACAGCTCAGAATAAAGAAAATACCCTGTCACATTGATGGGGTTTGATAACATACAGCTCAGAATAAAGAAAATGCCGTCACATTGATGGGGTTTGATAACATACAGGTCAGAATAAAGAAAATGCCGTCACATTGATGGGGTTTGATAACATACAGCTCAGAATAAAGAAAATACCCTGTCACATTGATGGGGTTTGATAACATACAGCTCAGAATAAAGAAAATACCCTGTCACATTGATGGGGTTTGATAACATACAGCTCAGAATAAAGAAAATACCCTGTCATATTGATGGGGTTTGATAACATACAGCTCAGAATAAAGAAAATACCCTGTCATATTGATGGGGTTTGATAACATACAGCTCAGAATAAAGAAAATACCCTGTCACATTGATGGGGTTTGATAACATACAGCTCAGAATAAAGAAAATACCCTGTCACATTACATTAGCAATGACAACCAAGTAGGAAATGCTTCCTCTGATGTCTTCTTTATCATCTGTCATCATTGAGATTGTTATAAGAAGCATAATTTTTTTTAATTTAAAATTATTTTAGATATTTATAGTGTTACCTTCAGAATATTTTAGGTATTTATGGTGTGACCTTCAAAATATTTTAGGTACTTATGGTGTGACCTTCAAAATATTTTAGGTATTAATAGTGTGACCTTCAAAACATTTTAGGTATTTATAGTGTGGACCTTCAAAATATTTTAGATATTATAGTGTGGACCTTCAAAATATTTTAGATATTTATAGTGTGGACCTTCAAAATATTTTAGGTATTTATAGTGTGACCTTCATCCGGTGACATTCAGTAATTCATGAACAGTAATTTTTAAAATACCTAGCCCATTGAACATAAAAAAATTAACACCATTTTTTTCATTTCTTTAGAAGTAGACATGAGAATCACGTGTGCTAGTGACAAAACCTGGGTAGATACAATAAATAAACTAAACGTGGAACATTTCATTTTGACAGTTAGGATATGACCTAACAAATGCATGTTTTAACTACAAACGTCTACTGTGTGGAACAAATGAAAAATATAAAATAAATACTGATGATTTTGTTATATGCACAGAAAAGTGAGCTGTCAAAATACTAATAAAAATATAAAATAAATACTGACAATTTTGTTATATGCACAGAAAAGTGAGCTGTCAAAATACTAATAAAAATATAAAATAAATACTGACAATTTTGTTATATGCACAGAAAAGTGAGCTGTCAAAATACTAATAAAAATATAAAATAAATACTGACAATTTTGTTATATGCACAGAAAAGTGAGCTGTCAAAATACTAATAAAAATATAAAATAAATACTGACAATTTTGTTACACGCACAGAAAAGTGAGCTGTCAAAATGCTAATAAAAATATAAAATAAATACTGACAATTTTGTTATATGCACAGAAAAGTGAGCTGTCAAAATACTAATAAAAATATAAAATAAATACTGACAATTTTGTTATATGCACAGAAAAGTGAGCTGTCAAAATACTAATAAAAATATAAAATAAATACTGACAATTTTGTTACATGCACAGAAAAGTGAGCTGTCAAAATGCTAATAATATTTAGTCTATACAAAATTCTAACTAGCACAGATGATATGGAACAAACACTAAGTAGCAATGACATTTAACGAATAATGGGAATAGATAAGAAAACTATGGCGAGTCACAGCAAACGTGTAAGTGAGATATTTGTTTATATCTGGTCTACAGGCTGCCTTTTCTTGCCCTCTGGATTGTTTCAAGAACCCTGTCAAGCTCTTATTATAAGGCTTAATTGTACCATAACACTGATGCTTTTACCACTGCCATATATTTTGTGGGGATAAAACATGCACTAGAATTGCTAGTTGGCTTTAGTTGCTTTGATTTTATTTGTGGGATGTGTCCAGTATTGTATCATGGGAAATGTCATGACAGGGCTGATAGACATCATTAGCATACCTTTTGTTGTTTGCTGCATCATAGGAAATGTCATGACAGGGCTGATAGACACCATTAGCATACCTTTTGTTTGCTGTATCAGGGGAGATGAAATGAACACCTATGGGTTTGCCAGGACAACTGTGATGTTGATTCTTTACAATTATCTTTAGGGGACAGGGGAGAATGATCAGTCTATGTCATCCTCATTAGCTGGCACAACAGATGATAAACCTGGGTGATGCAATTTTGCTACCTTTTTTCCAGATTGGTGGTCATTTATAAATATGATTTTTATGTGCATTTATTTCTCAATCTGTTCATATTTTCTTTGGTCTTTAATTCACCTATCTCTAGGGAAGTGCATTGAAGATGTACTTAGTTCTTTAATGTATGAATCACACATTGTGACAAAAGAATAAATAAAAGGACAGAAAACAAAAGATCCTAGATAGTTTAACAATCTATCGTAGATCAACGGTAGAACTGTAGAGGATATACCAGTAACAAAAGTAAGTAGAAAGATATATAATCATCTGTTCTTATAGGCATGACACTTAATTATGACAATGAATGTAAAAATTATTTTTAGAAGTTTTTTTTTTCCCACACTAGTATCTTGGCAAAGAGAAATAAAAGCATTAAGCATTTATTTTTCTCATAAAATTGTGTTGTTGGAATTGGTATTTGGAATTATTGTAATAATAAAATTGACTATATGCCCATACAACTGTGCTAAAGTCAACTGAAGGTTTCACTTTGAGGATCCTGTATTATAGAGTTTTTGCACCCAACTACGATCTTTTTAATGAACGTATGGATATATTTTTTGCTGTCAAATCCTTGTATGTATACTTCATGGCATTGAAAGCTGCTGTATAATTGCCATAGGATTTGTTCAGTGGCTGATTACTTCCAGCTCTCTCATGTAGATCGCTGAGCAAAGTCAACTGAACGTTCCACTTTTAGGATTCTGCACCTGTGCTATGGTGTTTGTGCAGTGGCTGTGGTTGTTTCAGTGAATCTAGTGTTGTGGACACATCCATTGTTATCAAGCGTTGTGCATACTATGTCATGGTGTTGGACGATATGATGGGCAGATTATATATCCCTATCATTCTGAAAGAAGCAGAGCAAGATGAAGATTGCAATATAATCCGTGAATCAGCAGCGCTGGTGCGACTGTTGGATCTTCAAGTCAAGAGGGATGTTGCCCAAATGAGGGCTGCGAGAAGAACAAGGAAGACTTGTGAACCAGTTTTCATTTCTCAGTCCTTTCACCCTGCAGAATTTGTTGAGGAGATCTGAGCACTTCTAGACAGTTGTTCAATGTGCGATGAAGACAATACAGCCACTAACTTTACTTAGTTATGGTCAGGCACGATCTTTTTTTTTTCTACATAAGTATCAATGTCACTATTGAACATAAGCAATATTAAATGTTAAATCAAAATCTAAATTCATTTATATTTCTTTATTCGTTCTTTATCTTCCTGAACTGCTAGTGCCTTTCAATGTTGAGGAAATATGTTTTAGTGAGTGCTTTGTTGTAGCTCATAGCCATGCTCATCGTCATGCTGCTATTTCATTGACCCTTTGTTTCCTAAGCCAGCCTTCCCATTGATTCTGATTGTAATTGTACTCTGGGGTGATGCTGTCTGCTTGGCGATCCTATTATTACATGCCCAAACCTATTTTTTTTATTAAATATGTAATACTGCTACGAACCCAGGTCTTCTTACATCGTCATCCCTAATTCTCTTTTTTGTCATGTTCAGCATTTTTATCAGGCATCTCAGATCTGTTATATTTTTTTTTATTTCATTCATTGTCATTACCAAAGTTTGGCATTGGTAGCAGGGTATTTGTAGAAATCCTGAGTTACACACTACTCTATTTGCATTTAATGTTACATTTGTGTTCAGTAACACTACAATTACATAGTTTGCTCTGTAACATCTGTTTTGATCCCTACTTGAATTTCCCATTGGTTGATGTTGCACTTCTTAATTTATTTGAAGTTTGTAGATTGCTTGAATGTCTTTTTGTTCTCAATGAAGATTTGTCTTTCATTTTGATTTCTTGTTACATTCATGACTTCTGTTTTGTCTGTGCTAATTTTCATAATGTCATTAATATTAGCATTAATCATTCAAATTACTTAAAATCGTTTTTTATTTTTTTGGTCTGATTTTTTTTGGTATGAGTTCTTACTTATCTGCATTGCATTATATAATATTTTGTCTCTGCAATGCATCATCTTAAAGAGAAATCAAGTTGATTTTTATTTTCCTTTCTTAAAGTTATTTTTGGGCACCGTAGTAGTTTAGTTGCAAAATGGATTCATAACCAACCTGAAATCAAAAGCAAAACTCATGTGGTTCACCCAGTCACCAAGTAAACAGTGAACAACAATTGAAAGAATTTAAGTGAAAGGCAGCACCAATTGAAAGCTTCTGACCAACTCTTGGCTGGGCTCAGCACTATATGGTATTATCACCACTGATATGACACCAATTCACCATCTCCTAAAGTAAAAGTTCTCTCCACGACATGCTAGGCATACGGGGAGTGTTAGTGACCATATTTTTCCATCACAGTGGCACATTTTTAGGTGATGTGGTCAGTATCGCACCAAGCCGCCTTTCTATTCTATTGTCCTTTCGAGCCGAAGACGGCACATAGGGCAGAACCACAATCTCAAAAACAGAAACCTTGCGTGCCAAAATGGCACATATTGCGAAGATCATGCTGCCTTTATTATTCAAAAAAATCTCTGGTACCCATTTTTAGTGGCTGGGTGAACCCTGGGGCCTTCTCAGTCTGAAAAAAAAATCTACCACTTCATACTTCCTCCCTTGCCATTTGTTATCCCTTTAGAAGCATTCATTATAACTAATTATAAACCCGCTGTAACATTTTATTTTGGTTTTAATATTTTTTACATTTTACTTTAAATTGTAACCAGAATCTTATTTGTTTACTTAGTGTTTAATTGTTAAATTTAAATGATCAAATATGAATTAATCTAGTAATGGGTTTTATTGCTGAATTACGTATTATTTTGTAAACAACCATGACAAATAGACACAGAAATTGGAACAATTATGTCTTAAGAAGGTATATGGAAAGTATCTCTTGAACGCTTGTGTTATGATTATGGAGTGTATCAAGTTTGTCAAGTGACAGTTCTGCAAATGTTTAAATGATGAATTGTCCTTTGTCATTGTCTTTTTGAGCCCAAGAAGGCACATAGGACAGAAATGTCTATGTACTGTGTGTGTGTCCGATGACCTTTGTTATCAAGTGTCAGACCTTACACAGACCCGCATGCGTCCTTGTTCTGGGCGAGTCGCTCAATCTTGGTGAGGGAGCTTATGCCTGATGTTGTTGCCTCTTGTCTCAGTGTTCTTTTTAGTATTTCTCTAGGTCATCCTCTTTATTTTACCCTCTGTTTCCCATTTGAGGGCCTGCTTTGAGACTCTATTATTGTCTCTTCTCATCACATGGCCAACATATGATTATCTTCTTCTCTTTATTATTGATGATATTTTTGGATGCTTTATCATTCCATCAAACCTTGATCATTCTAAAATGGTTCATTTTGTGATACACCTCCTCATCTAAGTTCTTTAACAAAAATAATAAAACTATTGTTTCGGCTCTTCCCTATTTCTGGGGTGTTCCAGAAATTTTCTTTGGGCTGGGGAATAAGGACAGCATGCTCAGTGCAGTTGCAGTGAGGTGTTTGAGTCAGAGTTTTTATTTGTGCTGAAGTCGGATGTGTTGGGCTGACAGGCGCAAATATAACAGTTATACTGCAAACCACAGCACAACGCAGACACGTCCACTTAACGTCCTTTTAAGGACGAATGACGAAGAGGAATTCTAGTCTACGAATACTCTAGAGTACTTTAGTCATCGGGCGAATGCAAGCAAGAGTTTTTATTTTAAACCTGACAGGAACAACTGAATTGACCCTACCATGATTTGAACCTGTGTTTACCCCTTCTAGGGTTGTTAGCTTTGGCTATAGATTCATTGTAGATTACAGCAAACTGTGGTATTGTTTCTTTTGGTTCAACATATCTGAATTTTGTATGGCATTTTTTATTACCCAGTTTGCTTTCCTTCTCAATTTCGTACTTTCTTGGTCAGTCTGTTACTAGTGGCACAGTCAGCTTTGAGTCACTGATCACTTTCAACACTGGTGCCTTCTATTTATCTATCTGTTGTCTTTTTGAGCCAAAGACAGTACATAGGTCACAGATTCTAGACTCCATGTCCGATGAGATTTGCTATCAAGTACAAAGCCTTGCACAGGACCTGCATTATCTGTCCATACAGCCCTGTTCTAGGCAAGCCTATCAAGCTGTTGTTGCTTCTTGCCTCAAATGTGTAATAAACAAGAACTACAGAAGGTTAGTCAAAGGCCCTGGTATCACTGCAAACAAATTAAAATTCATAATTGCTCAACGGACCGTGCGAGTGGAATCATCAGAAGTAAAACTCATCTCATTGAAGGATCCAAATAAAGAATGGCAGCTGCGTGCCAAAAGACATAAGATAAGCGGCACCGAAAGTAAACACATCAGAACTGTCCTTCTTTACTGGGAAACATATGGAAATCCAAAGAAATTAGGCTAAATACAAAAATAAAAATTTTCAACTCAAATGTTAAGTCGGTCCTATTATGTGGCTGTGAAACATGGAGAATAACAAAATTGACAATCACGAAGGTACAGACTTTCATTAATGGATGCTTGCGCAGAATAAAGGGATGGAAATGGCAGGACAAAGTCACTAACGTGGAATTATGGAAATGTACCGGTCAAATACCAGTGGATAAATAGATACAGCGAAGATGATGGATCATCGATAGGACACACACTATGGAAGCCAACTGAGAGTATTACACAACAGGCCCTTTTTTGGAATCCCCAGGGGAAAAGACAAAGAGGAAGACCAAGGAATTCTTGGAGAAGACAGATCGAAGCAGAGATGAAGATGATGGGGAAGACATGGAATGATCTTAAAAGAATGGCAAAAACAGAACGACTTGGAAAGTGTTTGTTGAAGACCTATGCTCCACTGGGAGCTAAAAGGTAGAAGAATCAAAATATCTAAACATGATCCGGATGAAAAACATAGCTCACAGTGTGTACAGAGCACGAAACTCAGTAGCTCTGGCAGCAGTCCGGACTTGGAATATGAGGAAACTATAGTGTCTATGAGATAAATGGTGTTGATTGTGGTGAGCATATTTATGAGCGATGTGACCAGTGTCATGCCAGACTTTTTCACAGATCATCTCTGATTTTGAAAGGCCAAAGCCATGTCACTAATAAAAAAAAAAAGAAGCCATGTTTGAGAATGTATTTGCACAAATATTATGCAAATTGAGAAAGTCTGCAATAAAGATCACATTTGTATTTTTGAAACACTTGTCTTGCTGTTCTTCGTCTTGTACAAATCTAGAGATCTGTGCTTCGGATAGAACTTCAGCTACAGCTGTGAGTATAATGCACTCATTTTTTTTTTACAATAAGTCGGAAGTGGCATAGAATACCAGTGAAATAGAGGAGTACTGGTGAAATACCTAAGTTGATGGAAAAGAGTGGGTGACAACAGAATACAAAAATCTTGTAGAGAGCTGAGAGGATAATGAATGTCAGATGAAGCTTCTAGAAAAATTGTCAACATCTAGTAGGATATTAAGTTTTAAAAACCTTGAAAAAATATGGCAATTAAAGATACTTAGTATGAAAACAAAACTTAGAATTTTCAACTCAAATGTACTATCCACCCTCCCTTATGCATGTGAAAGCAGGAAAACAACAAAGGAGATTGAGAAAAAACTAAACTGATTTGAAGACAAATGCCTAAGAAAGAAACTTTGCATTAAATGGAATGAATTCAAGATTAATGCTGAAATAATAGAAATAGCCATACAACCATTTATCTTGTCTACGATTAAGAAAAGGGACATAAGTTGGGCATGTATTTAGAAGAAACGACCAGAGTGGCTCTCAGATGGGAACATAGATCAGAGGAAAAGAGGATGATCTCAAGAAACACCGAAAAGAACTCTAACAAAAGAGGTAAGGCTGATAGGCGTAGACTCACTGTCTATAATCAAACAGCTTGCCCAGAATAGAGACAAATGGCGGAAGATTCTATGAGCCCTATGTGCTGTTTACAACAGCACTGGAAGGATCAAGAATCAAGTGTGATATAGCAATTGTTGGTACAAGTGTGATATAGCAATTGTTGGTACTAGTGTAATATAGCAATTGTTGGTACTAGTGTGAGATAGCAAACCCTAACTAATAAGCACATATTAAAAACCTGTATCCGATCACAGTGCTACATAACATGAGTAATGGATTGGTATAAGCCACAGATTATGTGATTTTCTTTTTATGTAAAGCATTCTTTATATTTATTGAATGTAAATATATTGAAGTAAATATTTTATTATTATGGGATATACTTGTGAAGAAAATCATGCTTTTAATATGTCACACATATGCAATATGGCACAAAAAATGTTAGTATGTTAAAGCACAACGAAATTTCTTTTCAAGATGTTAATATCTTATAGAAGTGCACTTAATTTGAGCTTGATGATAATTTTTTTTTTTTTTAAAGTGGTAATTAAATTTCGGGAACTACTAAGCACAATTCAAACAAGACAAATGGGATAGGAAAGACGATTTTTGGGCCATGTTAAAGGAAACTACAGCCTAATAAAAGTAATCCTGGCGGGGAAAATATAGGGTAAAAGAGGCAGACCAAGACCAACATGGACGAGTAACATCAAAAGATGGACAAATCAGCCTATGACAACCTGCACCATCAAAGCAAGAAACAGAGCAGAATGGCGCTCCATGGTAGCCAACCTTCGTTTGCGGAGATAGCACTCAATGATGATGAATTAAATTTCAATATATTCAAGCACAGACTTGTCTGCCTCCAACAGAAACTGGTGAGAAAGTTGGGAGTTTGTAATCTACCTATCTATCTATTAATCTATCTATCTATCTATTGTCCTTTCGAGCTGAAGACGACACATAGGGCAGAACCATAATCTCAAAAACAGAAACCTTGTGTGCCAAAATTGGCACATATTGCAGAAATCACTGCTTCTAAAACTATGGCTCAATTTCCAGAACAATACTTTTTACAATGACAGCTTGTCAATTGATAAACCTCCTTAGTCACCTCTTATGACATGCTTTGTAGGTCACAGTGTCACTATTCTTTACTTCCCTCATAATAAGGCCCCGGTAACACACGGGTGAGTTTGTAACACTAAATGTTAATAAAATATTTGGTTATTTGATTATGGAAGGCCCCGGTATCACTGCAAACGAATTAAAATCCATAATTGCTCAACCGCCCGTACCAGCGTAATCATCCGAATCTCATCTCCCACACAAAGAAAGGTAACTGTAGTCCCCATCATAGCAGTCTCAGCACATGGCAAAAGACATAAGGCGAAACTGCGGAGAAAGTGAACACAGCTAACTCTTCCCTGTCATACGATACCATCATTCATCGAAAGCAATTGGAATATCGAAACATGATCAAAACGGATGAGACACACAGCTCATGGTGTGCACAGAGCATTTAACTCAGTAGCTCCTGCAACAAGCCGGACTTGGAATATGAGGAAACTGCAACAAGGAACACTTTTCATGCATAGCCTTCAATTGTTCCCGCCGCCTATCCACCATATACCGGCAGTTCACATCCTCTTGAAAATGATGATCGTCATATTTTTTTTTTAATGTAGAGCGCTTGATTATGTTAGGCCATCGTTGTTGACTCCAATTCCGAACATATAGACACACAGTTAGTCACAGATTATCCCCGTCGCACATCAAACAACAGACCGTAAGATTAGCGTACGGCCGGTCTAGGGGATTTACGATGAACATTACAATGACGTAGCACACAAAAAATGTTGTACACATAAATTCGCTCCCTTTCGATTTCTGATTACTCTAGTAAAAGCAGCCTAAGACGAACAACAAAACACTGTGCAAATTCCGTAAAGAGATAAAACTGCGGCTGATGAAGTAGTTTACATTGATAAGTAACATGGAAATAACTTGCGTCAAGGAATTCCAACAACAGCCCTGAACAGCACCAATGTGACGTAAAGCGCAGATCAAGTCTAAACGTTGGAAGGTCGTATTCACAACACTTGATTTGTCAAAAAGGGACTGTTGCCGGCGTGCAACATTGCTTTAGCGGCGCAGATGTAATAAGAAGATCATCACTTTTACTTTAACGCAGAAAAGTACAACGGAGAACCGAAATTAAACAGACCCCGGATGCACTTTCAATAAAATATAACAATGTCAACAAGAATCACAAAGCAAGTCCTCACATGGGAAACAAGGAAAAAGAGGTTTATCTAGAAACGCACTAAAAAGAACACTATGAAAGGTAAGGACAGTAATATTGACTGATCTACTGAGTTTGAGAAACACAACCAGAATAGGGGCTTATGGTAAGCAAAGTACATTGTCATCCCTGATTGACATCTGACAGCACTGGAAAAATTATGGCAATTATTTTTAGCAAATCAAAAGAGGCAGACCATGGACAACCTGCAGAGGTGAATAGTGGGGCACTCTGTTTGAACATAGACTACACGAAGTGGAGGAACTTTACTTTTATTCTGCTGCATGTTACAAGGTGCACTGGCCACCATAAGCTGCTTAGTCAGTCACTACCAAAGAAAGATTTCCAATAAATATTTTTGATTTTGATGTGAAACCACATTCTTCCATTTATGAGGTCTGTAGGAGGTGTTTACCAAGAGTTTTGGAGTAAAGACCTCATATCCAGTGTAATCACTTCACACAGCTGTTTGTCACTGATATTTTAGTTGTTTAGTTCATTTACTCATTTCAGAAATATTGCCTGTATTTTATATGATATATTCAAGGTCATTTTAATATCTGTGGTTTTATTTAAAATTAAATATTTTGGCACATTCAATCTCAGCATGGAATTTTGGGTGGTCTAGATATAAGTCATCATGCTCTGGACAGAAAGGTTCTGGGTTTAAATCACACCACAGACTGTGGGAATTTTTTACCTTAATTCATGGCTTCTTTGTGACTTTACCCTTCCCTGGTCTCTTCGTAGTGAGATCCAATTTCCACACCTCTCAGATCTTCTTCTTTCCTTCCTCATTTGCCTTTCAGCGTCGAGGGGAGATATAATTTGCAGCCTTTTGCTCTTCTGTTCGCCTCTGCTGCTGTTATGTTTCCTAGTGTTTCTAATATTCCATCAATCCATCTTTTTTCGTGGTCTGGGTCTGGTGTTCTCACAACATTTATTGAAGGCTCCTTGTGTTGTGTTTTGATCTTATTGATTTGTTTTGTGGCCAAACCATTTTATCTGTTCTTTCTTTATATTTTCTAAGGCGGGGGTTATTCCTACCTTTTTTTTCTCAGTTCTTCTTTTCTGTTATCTCTCAAGCTATTTCCTGTCATTTGTCTAACTCATTTCATCTCAGTAGAGGCTATTTTTCTTATTGTTCTTGCATCTAGGGTCCAGGACTGGCATTGACAGATGCAAGAACAATAAGAAGACCTCTCAGATAATGGTGGAAAACAGAAGGTCCCAACCATACTAAAGAACTTTTGACAGTTACAAGTAGCAAAAATAGTAGACCAGAAATGGCTGTTGCTCCATGCAAATATTGTTAAGCAAATCTACCCATGCTGAAAGTGGGTGTGTTGGATCAACGGGTACAAATATTGTTAAGCCAATCTACCCATGCTGAAAGTGGGTGTGTTGGATCAACGGGTACAAATATTGTTAAGCAAATCTACCCATGCTGAAAGTGGGTGTGTTGGATCAACGGGTACAAATATTGTTAAGCCAATCTACCCATGCTGAAAGTGGGTGTGTTGGATCAACGGGTGCAAATATTGAGGCTTTGCCATAAACTAGTGACACAACGCACACATGCACAATTAATGAGTGAATGCTAAGGAAAAAGAAAGAAGGTACAGAGTTGTCTTCCTTTTTGTTTTAGATTCCTACTTGCTTGATCTGATTGGCTGGTTAGTTTAGAGGCGCCACAGCCTGGCAGTGGCAGAGCTGGAAGCTGTCAGTGACTCATAGCTGATGGCTTGCATCAGGATCGGTGACCCAGAACTCCACAGCCTAGCAGCAGCAGAGCTGGAAGCTGTCAGTGACTCATAGCTGATGGCTTGCATCAGGATCGGTGACCCAGAACTCCACAGCCTAGCAGCAGCAGAGCTGGAAGCTGTCAGTGACTCATAGCTGATGGTTTGCATCAGGATCTTGGTGACCCAGAACTCCACAGCCTAGCAGCAGCAGAGCTAGAAGCTGTCAGTGACTCATAGCTGATGGCTTGCATCAGGATCAGTTGCCCAAAACTATCCAGACCATACTCAACCTCTTCATGATACTCTTGATACAGAAAAACCAGTCTTGTCTGGCCAAGTGAGTAGAGATCAAAGAAGGAAGGCAACCTCGTACTCAAAAATGCTGTATTGACACTGGATGTGTTGGACAGACAGGTGCAATTAAACCATAACACATAAATCTTCCCCATTTTAAGGACTGATAACAAAGAATTATAATAATAAATAATATTAATTCCTTTAGTAATTATCAGATATAGGTATAGCGTGGAACGAATTCAAAATAAACGAGGAAATTAGAGAAATCGTCAATCAACCACTAATATCTTCAGTAATCAAGAAAAGACGATGGTCATATGTTGGATATGTAGAAGAGATAATAACTGAATAGCAAAGCAAGCCCTCATGTGGGAAACAACAGGTAAGAGAAAAAGAGGAAGACCCAGAGAGACGCTGAGAAGAACTTTGATGAGAGAGGCAAGAGCAGCAGGAATCGGCTCCCTCAATGAGATAGAGCTGCTTGCACAGAACAGAGACAAATGGCGAGATTTGATAAAATATCTCTAAAAGAATTGAAAACTGCTAGAACAAAAATTCAGATGGAGTATCTTGGTCTACGCCATATGGGCCGTCTATGGCTCGGAAGGCCAATAGATAGATAGATAGATAGATAGAATTATCAGATGAATGCCAGGAAAGAAATAAAAAAGATTGGTTAGTTTGTTATAGTTTGTTACCAGGCCCTTTATGAGTTGCTAGCCACTTTCACACCAGGGTATTTAGGTGAATTGAGTCTAAATTTTCTTAGCTTCCATTGGCAGTGACCAAAAGTTCTCCAGTCCTTTCTGTGATATGTTGTCTCTTCTAATCTCCTACAGCTTCTCTATGATCTCAGTATCAAGGGTTTGTCTCCGTGTGTTTCTAAGTTTCCTCTTTTCCTGTGTTGTTACACTTGACAGATGTGAAACATTTTTTTCTTTATCATTATCATAAATCAGGAGAGCCCTCTTGTGAATTTAAAACATTAATGTCAGTTTGTCCAATAAACTCTCCTGTGGTCCACAGTTCCTTCAAAGCCTTTACCCTCAGAGCTGTGTCAAAATCTGTCTTATACTGAATTGTGTGGGCTTTGGGGGCCTCTGTAGCCTAGTTGGGAAAACCACCCAACTGGGCAACCGACGTTCGGACAACCCGCGTTCGATTCCCTCTGGAAGCAGTGTGAGTTGTACTTGTGGTTGGAAATAAAATACCTCCACGGTTGACCAGCCTCTGACAGAATTGGGTATCAGGGTATAGTACTCTGGAAAGGTGAGGAATGCTGCCTTGCATCGTGAGTTTTGATGCTTGGAGAGACACTATCAAGAAGTCTTCTGGATAGGCGGCTGAGCACATATGGGTGAAAACTCACATGCTAAGACTCTGATTCAAGTCTTGTACTTTACATTTACTTAACTTTGTGTAGGCTTAAGACTGGAGAATATGTTATATATCATTGTTATATCAACCTTTACACTACGTTGGTTGTAATGGTAAATGTTGAAAAAGTGACACAGTTAAGGTAACAATGGAAGCTATGTTTGTGTTTAATGGTATTTTCCATACAGTGTTTTAAGTTAACAACAAACATATGTTGTATTACCACACAAATTTGTAATAAATATACAAGGTATATGTGTCCGTAAACTTTTTTAGAAACATTTTTGTTTCATGAAAAATTCTCTGCATTATTCATAAAAAAATAAAAATTGCTTCAATATTTTGTCTTTGCCTCTTTATCTTTCTTTTTGGAGCTTTGGTGGCTGAGTGGTTAGTGTGCTCGGCTTCCTGATCAAATGGGTCTAGGTTCAATTCTCAAGAAATGCTGATTTTATTTCTGGACTACACGGCTCCGGGATTCACCCACGGATACCAGTGAATTTCTGGAAAGTAAAGGCAGCCTGGTATGATACCAACCACATCGCTCAGCAATGTGCAAATGTCATAGAAAAAGATGGTCAAAAAAGTAAATAAAAGTAAAGAGCCCTGTCACGCCAAGTGGCATATAAGGAATATGGTGTTAAGTGACCATACATTTTACAGACCTTCAGCACCTGATTTTTGGGGTAATGTGATCAGTATTACGCCCGTGCCGCTTTATTTTCCCAGAAACAAATCTCGTACCCATTTAAGGCTGGGTGAACCCGGAAGACGTCGGTTGGGATCGAACCCTACCTCTTGTCCTTTGTAGTTCAGTTCACTAACCCCTGAGCTGGTCACTAACACCATATTCCCAGCATGGAAGGGAAGGTAACCTTTACTTTTAACCCTAGATTATGATGGGAGCAGTGATAGCTCAGTTGTTAGTGAAAAAAAAAATTAAACAAGGCCTGTCTGATTGTCTTGTTTTAAACCCAGACAAAGCCATTTCTAGTAAAAATTAAAAAATACAAAAAAATGGTATGTTAGAAGCTTTACGTGATAAATGGACGACACAGACTTAACGACGTTTCGGCCCAATAGGCCTTCAGCAGGAACAAACAAGAAAAACACACACACAAAACTAAAAACGAAACATTTTCTAACAATATTACAATTTATTATATTTCACCTGTGGTTAGTTTCACAAGTGGTTAGTGAACTAGACTAGACAGGTAAATATTATACTACAATTATATTTCAAATATTTGTATATTTTTATTTATATTTTTATTTTTATATTTTTGTTTTGAATGTTTCGTTTTTAGTTTTGTGTGTGTGTTTTTCTTGTTTGTTCCTGCTGAAGGCCTATTGGGCCGAAACGTCATTTAGTCTGTGTCGTCCACTTATCACGTAAAGCTTCTAACATACCATTTTTTTGTATTTTTTAATTTTTCCTCATATTCAGCTTTACCGCAGCTTCGCATTTTTATGCATTCATTTGCATTTCTTTGCCTTAACCCATTTCTAGTAAATCTCATTTGTAACAATTGAGGTTATGTTGCGGATTCAGGACAATGTTGCAGACAAACTTGGTAACATTTAAAGGTTCCTTCTTAAAAAATTATAATTTAAAATGAGTGGTTGAGGTATTTGTAGAAAAAATCATCACAATATTTATGCACATAAAAAGAAAATGCAAAATGTGGCATGGTTATAGATTTACGTAGGTGAAGGACAAGCTTGTTGTTTTGATTTTGTGTTGTCGCTCAATTATGTAAAGCCATAACTATACCGGGAGCCACGATAGCTCGGTGGTTAGTGAACTAGACTACAAAGGACAAGGGGTAGAGTTCGATCTCAACCGACGGCTTCCGGGTTCACCCAGCCTTAAATGGCTACTGGATTTTTTCTGGGAAAAGTAAAGCAGCACGGGCTTAATACTGACCACATTACCCCAAAAATCATGTGCCGAAGGTCTGTAAAATTTATGGTCACTAACACCATATTCCCTATACGCCACTTGGCGTGACGGGGATACTTTACTTTTTTTTATAACCATACCACTTTTTTTCTCCTTTTCATTCTTATCATCAGTGTTAGAGAAATTCAGCATCTGTATGCCTTTACATCTATGTACACAAGAACCACTTTTATTTAATGTGAATATACTTTTGTATTTTTTATCTGGACATCTGGGCATTCACGATTCTTGTTGTAGTAGTAAAAGCATCCATCTCTAGCAACAAGCTTCTTCACAAATCCATTCTGTGGCCACCTGTCTACCTAAAATAATGATTTATAAAATGATTAGTGTCTTTCTTTCTTATTTCATCTACAGGAAATGCATTGTGGGAAAATCTAGGACTTTTGAACAGACAAAGAATAAACAAACACAGAGATACCAAGGTCTGAAACAGCCCAGGGAAAGGTGACAACCAAATTGTACATCAGACAATAAAAAATAAGTGAAGAAATTTAAGTCTGAAATAAAATTTCATAAATAATCTTCTACTTTCCTTCCTCATCTGCCTTTCAACGTCGAGGGGAGATATAATTTGCAGTCTTTTACTCTTCTGTTCGCCTCTGCTGCTATTATGCTTCCTAGTGTTTCTAATATTCCATCAATCCATCTTTTTTGTGGTTGGCCCCTGAGTCTGGTGTTTTCGCAATGTTTAAGGCTTGTTTTATTGCGTTTTGATCTTTCTGATTTGTCATGTGGCCAAACCATTTTATTTGATGTTTCTTTATACATTCTATGGCAGGGGCTATTCCTAGCTTTTACCTCAGTTCTTCATTTCTGATCTTATCTCTCAGGGCTGTTTCCTGTCATTCATCTAACTAATTTAATTCCAGTAGAGGTCATTTTTCCTATTGTTTTCTTATCTATAGTCCAGGACTGTCATTGGTAGCACAACATTGGAATGAAAATTGTATTGTAGAGTGCCCGTTTTGCCTCTGTATTTACTTCCTTGTTGAACAATAGTGGTGATAGCTGTCCAATGATTGAAGTATGGCAAAAATGGGAAGGACATGGATTATGTAATATTCTTTATTCATGCAAAAGTAGGGCAACGAAAAAAAGTTTAATTACATAAACAAATTGAGCTTACCATTATTCTCCTTCAATGACAGAACCCATAGAAAATTGTCAGGTTGACTGTATTTCATCACAATTTCTCTTGCTTGCGTTCGCCCGATGACTAAAGTATTCTAGAGTATTCGTAGACTGTAGAATTCCTCTTCGTCATCTGTCCTTAAAAGGACGTTGAGTGGGCGTGTCTGAGTTGTGTTGTGGTTTGCAGTATAACTGTTATATTTGCGCCTTTCAGCCCAACACATCCTTATCAAGGCCAGCTCCTTGTCGTGGGGATGGGGCTTAACAGTCACCAGGGACTGAAAACTAAGACTGGCCAGGCCTTCCTACAACCGAGCAAGACCACAGTCTGCTCTAGCAAGTTCAAGTGCTGAAGTCGGAGGCAACCAGCCAAAAGGCGCACAACAATCAGGATGCCACGCACTCAACGCATATGGAAGTATGTCTATAACCGCAAATCGATATGGCACTCGCCCTGTGATGGGCACTCAGGCAGGTGCAGCGCCGGGCCCTCAGCCTCGAAAGGGCCCAACCTCTATTACTGGATGTCCTTCTCAACCGCCCTGTGGAGTCAGGGGGCGAGAGAATAGAGCTACTGGCCAATCCAAAATAAGACCACTAAAAATAATGCACTGGAATGCTGAAGGCATCAACAGCAAAAGAGATGGGTACAGTAAAAAGATAGAATTAGAAAATATCCTGCATGAAGAACAAATAAGCATATGCTGTTTGCAGGAAACCCATCTAAACAACGACATAGCCTTGAAGATTAGGGGATACCAGTGCTACCGATCTGACAGAATAAATAGACAAAAGGGTGGAATACTGACTCTTGTAAGGAACAACATTAATGCATGTCAGATTGAAGTGTATATGGATGGGGCGGAATATCAAATACTGCGCCTCAGGACAGGAAATACAGACTTCCATCTACTTAACTACTACTGTCCGAGTGACCGCCCACTAGCACTAGACACAATTACATTAAAAGAAAGAATAATTGTATGTGGAGACTTTAACAGCCACTCACAGAGCTGGGGCTATGAACATATGGACAAGAGAGGTGAAGAGCTTGAAAATTGGCAGGATGACAATGGGCTTATACTATTAAACCAGGCAACAGATCCACCAACATTCTACTCCAGATCATGGCATACCACATCTACACCAGACCTTGCTTTCCATTCACCAGACCTGGATTGGAATATCACACGAATTGTTGGGAAACAACTTGGAGGCAGCGACCACCGACCAGTCTTTTTAGTGGTGCAAAATGAGGCCATCAGGGAGAGCAGCACTCTCTCCAGATGGAATTACAAAAAGGCAGACTGGAAAATGTATCAACACTACACCAGTGTACTGACTAAAGATATAAATACAGATAGAGACATCAACAAAATAGTTGATGAATTCAGTAGACTAATAATACAAGCTGCCAGTGAAACAATACCTAGAGGGGCACGGAAACACTACAAACCATACTGGAGTAGTGAACTAGAGGAACTGCACAATGACATGGAAACATCTCGAAAGCAAGCAGAAAATAACCCTTGCCAAGAACACCACAACAACTACCAGCATGCTAAAGCCAAATTTCAACGGGCTAAACTACAAGCCAGACGGAGAAGCTGGAAAGAGAAAACAGAGTCCTTGAATCTTGAACGAGACACAAGAAAAGTGTGGAAGCTTGTAAAACAGCTGAATGATGAGGGTACAGAAAGGAACACCAAAATTACACTGAAGAAGGATGGAAACATTCTAACAGGTAAACATGCAGCAAATTACTTTGCAGACTCCTTTGCAAATGACAATAATATTGAAATTAGCCTAGAAAAACGACAAGAGACCCGTCTAAAACAACAAAATGCAAGACAAGAAGAGACCACACATGAAGTCATGGAAACACCCATTACACAAAGAGAGCTAGAGCTGGCAATATCCAAATTAAAAATGAAAAAGTCACCAGGCAATGATGGAGTGTCCAATGAAATGATTAAGAACTTGGGAACTGCAGCTAAAGCAAAACTACTGCAGATCTACAACATTTGCTGGATCACAGGTAGAGTGCCACAGGCATGGAGAGAAGCAATTATGATACCATTACTAAAGCCAGGAAAAGATAGTTCAATGACATCCAGCTATAGACCAATCAGCCTTACAAGCTGTTTGTGTAAAACAATGGAACGTATAATCAATCTCAGACTGCAGTGGTACCTGGAAAGTGAAAATCTCCTTGTCCCACAACAAGCAGGCTTTAGACAGTGTTACTCTACCGAAGATCAAGCAACCTATCTTTCCCAGGAAATCGAAGATGCGTTTCAAGAAAAGAAACTGGTACTAGCAGCATGGATAGACCTAAAGAAAGCATTTGATAAGGTATGGAAGGAAGGGCTTCTGAAGAAACTGAGAAATTATGGAGTAAATGGCAGGATGTACAAATGGGTCAAAGCATACCTGCATAACAGGAGAGCCAGAGTGCAACTGGATGGTCTTAAGAGTAAGAAGGTCTTATTGCGCCAGGGCGTTCCACAAGGAGGGGTACTATCTCCAACACTTTTTCTGATCTACATCAATGACCTAGTTACTGAACTACCACATGGCATCAAAGTGGCAATGTATGCAGATGACTTGGTAATGTGGTGCACAGAGGAGTATGCAACAGTGGCCTCCAAATTGCTACAAAGAGCTATGAATGCACTGAATTCATGGACAAATAGATGGTGTATCAGCATCAATACAGACAAATGCAGTACTACACTTTTCACACTCTCCCCAAAACAAAAAGCAGGAGCCATCTACATAAACAATGAGCCTGTGAAAGAAGACATACAAGCTACATATCTCGGAGTTACATTTGATAACAAACTATCTTGGAAACAGCAGATAAATAAGGCAACCCAAAAAGCAAGGAGAAAATTGGCTATTCTAAGAAAGTTGTGTGGAACCACATGGGGTGCGAGTGGGAAAATACTCAGTAAAGTTTACCAACAGAGTATACGCCCACATTTAGAATATGGATCATCCGCATGGTGCTCAGCATCAAACACCACATTGCAAGAACTGGATAAAGTACAAAACCAGGCACTTAGGGTCATCACAGGAGCAATGAAATCAACACCAATATTGGAGATGGAGAAATTGTGGAGGATACCAGCACTGAGAGAACGGAGGGACACAAAGGTGCTGATACAGGCAGAAAAATGTGTATGCATGCCGAGACATCCAATGAAGGACAGATTCCAAAATCTTGCATTGGGACGACTTAAGAGAAGCAGCTTTATCCACCAAGCCAAGCGTATTAGTAGACAAACACCAGACATGCCAAGAGTTGTTAAACCCCTTCTGCCCATACCAGAACAGACTCCCTGGACAGATGAATCAGGATTATCAGTTCAAATACGGACAGAAGTGAAAGGAATAGTTGACAAAGAGGAACAAAATAGTCTACAGCGAAAAACAATAGCTCTCAGTTTCCTGGATGAAGAATACCCACAAGACCTATGGATTCGTGTGTACACAGATGGATCAGCACAGAATGCAGTAAAGAATGGGGGAGCAGGTGCATATATAGAGTACCCAAATAACACTAGGGATATGGATAAAATAGCAACAGGGAAATATTGTCACAATTATGATGCAGAAATACAAGCAATAAAGTTGGCAATAGAAAAACTGCTGAACAGTAATCTTAGCCCACAGCCTGTAGTGTTTTTGACAGATGCAAGATCAGTACTCCAGGCACTACAATCCAGAAAATTACCCCATCTGCAGACCTTATTGACTGAACTCTGCAAGCACCACAGGGTTGCCCTGCAGTGGATCCCGTCTCACTGTGGAATACCAGGAAATGAGAAAGCAGATCAGTTGGCAAAGGAAGGTTCAACAGGCACACAACTAGATACACCAGTTACATACCATCATAAGAAACAGATAATCAAATCAATCAGAGGACCACAAGCCCCAAATCAGGATGCCTTTCATAATATGAATAGATATGAACAAGTTATCATTATACGCCTAAGAACAGGACACAATCGACTCCATAGTCACATGTATACAAAATTCAAGATCGGCACATCAACTACTTGTACATGTGGACAGGCACCCCAGACTGCTGAACACATACTTCAAGACTGCACTGAATATAGTAGACTGAGGAAAATCCATTGGCCCATAGATACAACACTACAGACAAAACTATATGGGCCACTGCAAGAATTACAAAAGACAGTAAAATTTATACAGGAAACGACATTGCAGATATAGACAATACTTCAGGCGAACGAAAGATAGATAGATAGCCCAACACATGCGACTTCAGCACAACATTTTTGAGTACCGGGTTGTCTTCCCTCTTCGATTCCTGCTCGCTTGGCCAGACTAGACAGGTTAGTCTGTTAATGGAGGCACCATGGAGAGGTTGAGCAGGGTCTGGATGGTTTTAGTTCACCGATCCTGTTGCAAGTCATCGGCTGTGGGTCGCTGACAACTTCCAGCTCTGGTGCTGGCGTAAGATAATTGAAGCGGCACAGGCGTAATACCGACCACATTATCCCAAAAATCATGTGCCGAAGGTCTGTAAAATTTATGGTCACTAACACCATATTCTCTATATGCCACTTGGCGTGACGGAGGTACTTTACTTTTTTTTTTACTTTTATGTCATATTCCCCATATGCCTATCAAGGGGTGGGAGGGAACCTTTACTAGGCAAGCCCTCAAATGAGAAACAGGAATCAAAAGAAAAATAGGCCAACCTAATAAACAGTAAGAACACTGATAAGAGAGGCAATTACAGTAGGTATTAATTACCATACTTATATTGATAATATGAACTTGTGGTGAGACACGACTTGAATTCCTGTTGCAGATTTGGTGACACTGGCAGGAAAACTGCTCTGAAATGTTGAATATGGAGAGTATTTTTTTTATTTCTGTTAAATGTGTCATCTTTGCCCAAGGGAATAACTAAATAACCTGGCAATAGAAGAAATGAGCAAAAATCAAAGATAAAGCGTATCAACCAAATAAGACCTTTGAAAAAAAAATTTTTTTGTCAAAGACATTTGTTATTTCAGATAAAAGAGTAACACTCACATGGTCAGTTTTCTGAACTTCTCGGTACTCAGTTTCATTCTTATAGCCAGCTTGTTGGAAACGATACGCTTCCTCAATCTTCTCATTCCATTGGGAAATCTGCATTGGGGATTTTGGTTGGTTTGCTGATGGCATGCTGTGATGGTCAAACCAAGGAGATCTTATTACTGTAAAATTTGGTTTAACAAATTGGAAATTCTTCTTACATCTTACATCCTTTCAATGCCATCAAATGTTACCCCATCTACAACTCTCAGTGTATGTAAGTCCATATTCTGGGTGAGCTTTAATCTTATTAACCCATTTCATACCACGAGCCAGAAAATGCAGCTCTACCTAGTTAATGACACGAGAAACCCAAGAGTCAGTCTTTGCAGCTTTTAATTTATTGACCTTTCAGCAATTATTTCCACTAAACCTTGTAATTTTCTTACTTAACCTCTTTTTCAATTTCCTGAGAAAAATATCCAAACAAACAATGTGTTTTAGATTAATTTTCAGTTTATTTTCTTATCGTTATTTCAATTTTTTTTTATTGCAAAAAACAGCCAGCCTGACTACCTTTGGTAGCAAATGTCTTTTTTAAGGTCTGCCTCTTTTTTCTTGCTACTGTTAGTCTCCATTTGATGGTTTGTTCTGTGATTCTTTGATTATTTCAACTCATTACATGACCAACTTATAGTCCCACCTTCTCTTTCTGATTCCATAGAAGAAACTTCTGGTTGCATTGCTATTTCTTTTATTTCTTATTATGGATAATTCATTTCATTGTATGCAAAGTATTTTCCTTAGACTATTATTATTTTTTCCATTTAGTTTCTCTGTTTCTTTCATTGATTTCCAGTTTTCACAGGCATAATTAAGAATTAATAATACATTTTAAATGAATATATTTTAACTCTTTCCGTACGGAAGCTTTTTATCAATGCAATGGAAGAGATGTCAGAGACAAAATTGTTCATGGTTTTAAGAATCAATCTACATATTTATATTTATCTAACATATATAATATTATATATGAATTTTTAGATAATTGAACAAGGTATTAGATTTCACCAATACCAAGATGATACAAGATATGTGGAAAGAATGTGGTTTGATGATGGTTTACACTAATCAAATTGAGAGTGACCCACTATGCAGCGAAATATACGCAGTCAAAATCAGCATAGCACACAGTGCTGCTAAACGTATGAAAAGCGTTAAGCTGAAGGATATCAGCTCACAGGCCACTGGATCCATAACAACAACAAAAGTTGAATACCTTAAGCTTTGTTTGTATGCTTAGAGTTTGTTTGTATGCTTAGAGTTTGTTTGTATGCTTAGAGTTTGTTTGTATGCTTAGAGTTTCTTTATTTCCATATTTCATTATTTATATTTTAAAACTCTACCACTAATAAACGCATATATATATATATATATATATATATATATATATATATATATATATATATATATATATATATATATACTTTACATTTGCCCGCTTTCACGTCTGGTAAAATCCCTAGTGACTAGGAACTGAATTTTGCTTGTTAATCTGTTTTTCCCTGGCAGCTATGTGCACAGGGGTCCCTTGCCACACAGGCAGATAACTCTGTCTTTGGAGATACTCATATTTTTTCCATCGATGAATAATTGACATTTCAAGCCGGGTTTCGCTGCTGAGACCAGGGGTAGTTGCCGCAGAGAGAAATCACAAATAAATATCCCAACCAGTCCAGCCAGGATTTGAACTCACAACCTCTGTCATTAAGACCAGTGTCTTGCCTCGAGACCAACCAGTCCCCCTACAAAATATTTGGAATTATAATTGATTTGGATAAGAATAGAACTATATGCACACTAAAGAGATTTAAAATAAACTAGATGTATTTGAGAATAGTGCAAGCAGTTCTATCTCCCTCAATGAGATAGAACTGCTTGCACAGAACAGAGACAGATGGCGAGATTTGATAAAATATCTTTAAAAGAAAACTGCTAGAACAAAAAATTCATATAGGAGAAGGTGCATCTTGGTCTACGCCCTATGGGCCGGTTACGGCTCGAAAGGTCAATAGATAGATAGATTTGAGAATGTCTTTCAGAAGCCTTGAAAAGTTGTGGAAATCAAAACTCATCAGCACAAACACAAAACTTAGACTATTCAAATCAAATGTACTATCAACCCTTATGTATACGTGTGAAAGCTGGAAAACACCAAGAGATATAGAAACAAAGTTGAACGCATTCGAAAATAAATGTCTAAGGAAAATACTTGGTATAGCGTGGAACGAATTCAAAACAAACGAGGAAATTAGAGAAATCGCCAATCAACCACTAATATCTTCAGTAATAAAGAAAAGACGATGGTCATATGTTGAACATGTGATGAGAAGAGATAATAACCGAATAGCAAAGCAAGCCCTCATATGGGAAACAACAGGTAAGAGGAAAAGAGACACTGAGAAGAACATTGATGAGAGAGGCAAAAGCAGCAGGATTCGGCTCCCTCAATGAGATATAGCTGCTTGCACAGAACAGAGACAAATTGCAAGATTTGATAAAATATCTTTAAAAGAATTGAAAACTGCTAGAACAAAAATTCAGATAAGAGAAGGAGTATCTTGGTCTACGCCCTATGGGCCGGCTACGGCTCGAAAGGTCAATAGATAGATAGATGTATTTGAAAACAAATGCTTCAGGAAAATACTTTGTATACCATAGAATGGATTCAAGACTAGTGCAAAAATAGGAGAAAGACAAAGTATTCCACAAAATCATTTATAATCAAGAGAAGAAGGTGGTTATATGTTGGCTCTTTGGTCAGAAAAGACAACAAGAGAATCAATCTCATAGCAGGTCCTTAAGATGGGAACCAAATAGTAAAAGAAACAGAGGCCTACCTAGAGAAAGACTAAAAAGAACACTGAAGGTGAGTGGCAACAGTAGCAGCCATCAGCTCCCTTGCCAACATTGAATGGCTCACCCAGAACAAAACTGTGTGGCAAGTGAGATACAAAGTGAGTCCTGTACAAGATCTGACACTTGATAACAAAGATCGTCAAGACAGGGAATGTTTAGAATTTCTGTCCTGTGTGCTATCTTTGGCTCAAAAGGACAATAAATAGATAGATAGGTACATTCAATATTAATCACTTCAAGGAAGAGCTGGTCAGTGCAAATCTACTGTCATCACAACATTTCATATATTATTACTCATCATGACGGCAGTCTTGGCTTACCACTGCTTTGTTTAAACTTATTAACTCTTTCCGTATGGAAGCTTTTTATCGATTCAACGGAAGAGATTTCAGAGACAAAATTTTGTCATTGTTTTAAGAATCAATTTACATATTTATCTAACATATAACATATTATATATGAAATTTTAGATAATTGAACAAATAATTAAATTTCACCAATACCAAGATGATACAAGACATGTAAAAAGATATGGTTAGATGACGGTTTAAACTAATCAAATTGAGAGTGATGCACTGTGCGGTGAAACGTACGGAAAGAGTTAAAAGTAAGATTCAACTTGAAAATTTGAACTTTGACATTGAAAGTGATTGAAGAATAATGCTTACAAGTTTGTTTTCAACAATTTTTTTAAACAAAATAAATAAACTTTGATAAGATATGGCTTAAGAGAATTTTGTTAAAAGGCATTTGCTGCTTGCTTGCATTCACCCAATGACTAAAGGAAAACACCATCTCATCATCCGCCCTTAAGAGGACTTTAAGTGGGCGGGTCTGCTTTGTGTTGAGATTTGCAGTAAAAATGTGATATTTGCACCTTTTGGCTCAAAACAACTGACTTCAGCATGTTATTTTTGAGTACCGGGTTGTCTTCCCTCTTTGATCCCTCCTTGCTTGGCCAGACTAGACAGGTTAGTCTGCTACCGGAGGCACCATGGAGAGGTGGAGCAAGGTCTGGATAGTCCTGGTTCACCGATCCTGTCGCAAGCCATCAGCTGTAGGTCGCTGACAACATCCAGCTCTGCTGCTGGGAGACTACTTTGCCTCCATTAAAAAGCATCTTAAAATGTATACTACAGTACTGCGAGCACAGTGTACTACAGTATTATCTTATAATGTAAGTAACTAATTAGACACATGTACTTGCCCTGTAGACTGGTTAAATAAAGCTTAAAATAAAAGTTGAAGTTAAATAATTACGATTTTTAATTTAAGCTGTAAAGATGGATTTTTATTTTTAATGAATACATTTGCTGCAATTTGCGCACTTGAATTTAAAATCAGAAAGTACACTCAATTTAAACTGTGTACTGAAGTGTGAGCGAATGTTTCCCAATAGAAACTGGGGTTAAACAAGGATGTATTTTATCGCCCTTGTTATTTGGAATTGTTATGGACTTCATAATGAAGAAATGCTGCACTGGTAATAAAGGCATCGAATGGATACAAGGAGACCATTTGGAGGACCTCGACTTTGCTGATGACATAGTTCTCATCAGCAGTCAGATAAAAACGATGCAGGAAAACACAAATGAATTGATCGAGAAGGGGATACGAGCAAAGAAATTAGAATCAGACTGGCTAAAGCAGCAATGTCTTTCAGAAGCCTTGAAAAGTTGTGGAAATCAAAACTCATTAGCACAAACACAAAACTTAGGCTATTCAAATCAAATGTACTATCAACCCTTACGTATGCGTGTGAAAGCTGGAAAACAACAAGAGATATAGAAACAAAATTGAACGCATTCGAAAATAAATGTCTAAGGAAAATACTTGGTATAGAATGGAACGAATTCAAAACAAACGAGGAAATTAGAGAAATCGCCAATCAACCACTAATATCTTCAGTAATAAAGAAAAGACGATGGTCATACGTTGGACATGTGATGAGAAGAGATAATAATCGAATAGCAAAGCAAGCCCTCATATGGGAAACAACAGGTAAAAGAAAAAGAGGAAGACCCAGGGAGACACTGAGAAGAACTTTGATGAGAGAGGCAAGAGCAGCAGGAATCGGCTCCCTCAATGAGATAGAACTGCTTGCACAGAACAGAGACAGATGGCGAGATTTGATAAAATATCTTTAAAAGAAAACTGCTAGAACAAAAATTCATATAGGAGAAGGTGTATCTTGGTCTACGCCCTATGGGCCGGTTACGGCTCGAAAGGTCAATAGATAGATAGATAGAATGAAGTGTAAGTCACTAAGTTGGCTAAATCAGGTATAAGTCAAATGGAAATAACTAAATTGAATTATTCATTACAATAATTATTATATACATCAACATTATTTATATTAATTATTTCATTAATTAAGATTTAAATTTTAGTCATTGGAAGGTTAGTTATCACCAAACAAAACTCTTTACCTGTCTTAACTTATTTAAGATAAAGTAAGTTACAGTAACTACTGTTAAGTCCTACTCAAAGCCACTCTTAACTACCCTCCTGACAGTGAGTCTTGCCTTCTAAGTCAAGTGGACTCAAGTCAAGTCTTCAATTTTTATAAATGGAAGTTTTTTTGGAAGTCTCACATTCAAAAATTCAGTTCATTCACAAAGGCGTTACAAGTTTTCTTGAATTAAGAGAGACTTATGGTGTAGGTAGTTTGGCTGTTTTTCTTTTATAATCTCCACTTGTATACAAATTTGTTCTAAAATCTACTTGTCGATAGTTAATTTTCAGTTTTAAAAGAAAGTCGACCTCTCAGGAATGTGACAAACAGATCTATATATCACTAGACTTAGACTTGGGATAAACACGTTCTTGTAACAGGAAATGAACGTTACCTAGCAACACTCAAAAGTCATTAGGTGTGAAAGCATTGCACAGAGTTCATCCAACCCAGATTTGTTCGGCTTTTTTCAATTTAGTGTTATATTTTTTTTCTTCAGTAGTTTTCTTGATAATAAAACATAAATAATGCAGTAAAACGCATTTTTAAACCATTGAATTTGGAAGTAACTATCTTTATTTGGGATTCATAATGTAATTTCACAGTTTTAGGTTAGGACCAAATTAATTTTCTGTTTTCAGAGAATGTAGTTACATGTTTTTATCATTTTACAACTTCATACTATAAATTATAGATAACTATGGTACATGTATCACTAGAAAGGAAAATAAATACAGAAAACGAAAGTTTCAGTAAATTGCTGATATTTCATTATATGAAGGAATAAACATATTTTTAAAAAATAAAATTCTCTTGGGGAGATAATTTTCACTTGAAAATATAGTAACTCACCTACCTTTTCTATGGTTAAAAGTGTTATTACAATTTTTCTAGACATTTTTCACAAAAGTTTTGAAAGTCCTTCAAAATAGTTATCTGGTGCATTATGTCTTTAAAAATGTATTTAATACAAATTTTTGTCCATGACTTCAGAACTATAACAAATAAGCAACAAATGTGTATGTGTAAATAGTTTTATAGTAACTTTGTTTCATATGTTCGGATTAGGAGTCAAAATGATGTCTTAACATCATCAAGCGATATACATTTTAACAAATATATGATCATCATCATTTTGAGGAGGACGTGAACCTCCGGTCAGTATGGTGCATAGATGGCGGGAACCATTAATTTTAAAGGCTATGTCTGAAAAGTGTTTCTTGTTGCAGTTTCCTTATATTCCAAGTCCAGCTTGTTGCAGAAGCTACTGAGTTAATTGCTATGTGCACACTGTGAGCTGTGCGTTTCATCTGTTTTGATCGTGTTGCGATATTCCGATTCTTTATGATCAATGATGATAAAATATGATGGAGAACAGATCGCTGTGTTCACTTTCTGTGCGGTTTCGCCTTATGTCTTTTGGCGTGTGCTGAAACTGCTAAGATGGGGACTATATCTCCCTTTCTTTGTTTGGGAGATGAGATAGTACTTCGGATGTTTCCACTGGCACGGGCGGTTGAGCAATTATGGATTTTAATTCGTTTGCAGTGATACCGGGGCCTTCCATAACCATATCTTTATTATTTTTTTTTATAGTAATGCCCAGAGATATAAAAGGATATTTTTTGACAGGGAAAAAAGAGGGGAGCGGGAGACTAGACCATGGTGGATGAATAGTTATCTCGATCATCCGCCCAAGCAAAGACATTGATGTATTGAGCTGTATAAGAAGTGAGATGCTGAGGTAGGCAGAGAAAAAATGGGAAGTTATTTTCCGGACTATCTTAATCGTATATTGGACAACTGTCCATAAGTGCTCAGATCCCCTCCTTGTGAAACAATAAACTAAACTGGTTCACAAGCCCTCACCTGTTCTTCTCGTAGATCTCTCCTGAATATAGGCAACATTTATCTTGACTAACATAAAGATCCAGGAGTCGTACAAGGGCTGCAAATTTACAAACAGCATAGAAAACGTTATCACCTCATCCTTTTTGAGTGCGCACGGCCGTGTTAGGGATATACTATCGCCCATCATTATGTTAAATAAAAGTAGTACACACAATATTGTCAACAGTGGATGCAACCACAACGCTTAATTCACTCCAAAGAACGCAGCCATGACGTACGAACACCGTAGTGCCGGTGCGGAATCCTTAAAGTGGAACCTTCGGTTGACTTAGCGCAACGAACTATTGAGCTGAAAGTAATCAAACAAATCCAGGATGGGAAAATAATATCAAAAACTTATTGTGCACGAGAGAACTGGAAAATAACTAAGGAAAAAAAAAATAAATTAGATGCATTAAAAAAAAAAATTCTTCGGGAAAATACTTCGTATACCATGGAATTAATTCAAGACTAGTACACAAATAAGATCGTCTATACGGCAGGGATGCCTTCTATCTCCGTTTCTCTTTCTACTGGCCATAGATTGGATTATGAAAAATACATAGAACAACAGAAATGGAATACAATGGTCAATTACCACGCAACTTAATGACTTAGACTTTGACATAGCTCTCCTATCACATAGTCATCAACAGATGCAAGATAAAATGGGCATACTTGATGAGAGATCACAACAGCTGGGACTGAAAATAAGTAGAGATACGACCAAATTATGAAAATTAATTAACTTGGCAATAACCAAATAATAATAGGAGAAATACATCTACTAGACGTGCAATCTTACATATATCTCGGCAGTAATATAAACAAAGAGGGAGGAACAGAGAACGATACAAAAATAATGATATCAAAAGCAAAAGGAGCATTCGTTGCACTGGGAAACATGGAAATCCAAAAGGTTAAATACAAAAATAAAAATGTTCAACTCCAATGTTTTAAGTCAGTCATATTATATGATTGTGAAACATGGAGTACAACAAAAATTACAATGTTAAAGATACAGGCCTTCATTTATAATGCTTTCGCAGAATAAAAGGATGGAAACGGTTGGATAAAATCACTCATTTAGAATTATGGAAAAGTACCAGTCAAATACCAGTGGATAAAGAGATACAACAAAGACGATGGCGCTGGACAGAACATACACACTGCGGGTACCAACTGACAGTATTACACAACAGGCCCTTTTTGGAATTCCCAAGGAAAAAGATTATCATTTTTTTTTACCATGTAATGAAAAGAGAACAGCTCGAATATATTGTAACAACTGGGAAAATTGAGGGACGAAGAGATGGCGGGAAGGAAAGAGAAAAGATATCAGACAGCTTAAGAGAATGGCTTGACAGAAGGTCAACAATAGAAATGATAAGTAACATGAGTTATTGCGTTATTTGCGGGTCATCATCATTGCACTCCGAACATGTCCATAGGTGCTCAGATCCCCTCCTCGGCAAGTCCCGCAGTGTCCAGAGACTGACGACTCCAGTTCTATGTTGGTTGATAAGTCTCCTTACACGCCAACTAAGTTTCTCATTTCTGGCTGTGCCCATCTCTCTCTCTCTCTATCTCTCTCTCTCTCTCTCTCTCTCTCTCTGCGATCAGGACTCAATCAGAGTAGGATTCCAGACTCCCACATGAAGTCAGCTGTCAGGCTAAGTGTGTTGATTGCCCCCACAGACAGAACATCACAAGTAGAGTTCACCAGATCCACTCTGATTGAACACCCGTTAATACGTTGCACTGTGTTCTGCGCCAGTGGCCCAGTGCATCCGATTTCAGCCATCATTTTATTCGGGTTTGCTTTCCCTAGCCTTTGATTGTCCCCAATCTTCCTGCAAGGCAGCATGTTGTCTTTTCTGTAGGGGGATTCTGTCCTTAGATGGTCGGCCCTCCCAGGTTTACGAGCACCATCTGCCCGAGTCACAAGAGGTGACTAACACAGACATGCACACACAAAGATGTAAGATGTGACTAACACAGACATGCACGCACAAAGATGTGAGATGTGACTAACACAGACATGCACACAGCGATACGAGGCAAGACTAACACTGACACACATCAAGATATATGACACATGACTAACATAAACATGCACATAAAGATATAACTGACATAGACATGCACACAAAGATAAGAGATATGACTAACATAGATATGCACACACAAAGACATGAGATGGGCTAACATAGCCATGCACACACAAGTATATGAGATGTGACAAACACAGACATGCACACACAAAGGTATGAGATATGACTAACATAAACATGCACACAAAGATATGAGATATCACTAACCCAGACATGCACACACAAAGATATGACATGTGACTAACGCTGGTGCACACTAAGATATGAGATATGACTAAACACAGACACACATAAAGATATGAGAGCCCATCTTAACTCCCATCTCCATCATCCCAAGAAGTGACGTGATCTGTGTTTGTCGAAGTCCTGTGCTCTTCCCACATCTCGATATTGGTAAGCCCACAGACCTGTTTAATGACATCTTCTGCTCGGCCCACCAATGATTTGCCTCTTTTTAGCCTGGCACCTTTCCCTGTGTTGAGCACGTGGTGCAATGGATGCTCTTTATCTGCACTAATCTTCAGGTATGCTCGTGCTCTCCAGATCTTGATTCTATCATCCATGGTTGGAAAGTCAAGAAGATACCTCATTGCTACACAGGGAGTGTCCCTTGTACATCCCAAGATAATGCGCATGGCTTCATTCTGTATTTTCCCCAGATGATAAATAAATGTCGTGATCGAAGGTTGTGGTAAGACATGATCACTTAACGCCAGCAGGCTTGGTACTTGATGACGATGAAGGAAAAAGACAAAGAGGAAGACCAACATATTCTTGGAGAAGGCAGAAAGAAGCAGAAATGAAGATGATGTGGAAGTCATGGAATGATCTTAAAAGAATGGTAAGAAACAGAACGGCTTGGAAAGTGTTTGTTGAAGACCTGTGTTCCACAGAGAGCTGAAGGACGAAGGTGTAGAAACTAATTTTAATTTAAACAAAAAATTTTAAAGAGAAAGAAACTATATTATAGTTTTAAAAATAAATTAAGTAAGTTTACACAAATTCCACGTATAGTATGCTTTTTGCATGGCTGTATTAATTGTCCGATCTTTTGTTTTAAATACTAATTTAATATAATTATATTATTACTTGCACGATTTGTTTAAATCTTCCGTTCCATTCGTTCCGAATTTCTTCTGCCTACTTTTGTTTTGTTTCACGATATTTCCCGTCGCGCATGCTCCGAACTTTTTGTAAAGTCAAAATGGCAGCATCGCTGTTGAAGGTCAGTGGTGGGGTTTCGAGATTTGTGAATTTGTCACCTAAGGTAAGTGCAAATTCATATTTTGATGTATCTCGGAACATATTTATTCTCAAAATACAATTTAATTACCATTTGCTTATTTTTAAAAAGTGTGACATTGTCCTTATAATGACATTGGATTGGACCCTCTGGAGTCTCAGCTATCTTAATCTATAATTAACTATTACTATATCTATCATCTACTACTAGACTAGACTCACTGAGTCTGAGTCTGAGACTCCGTCCGAGTCCGAGTGTCCCACAATTGACAAGTCACAATACATTTATTATACAACTAACACTAACAGAGTTTTTAACACTCGAGTCACTTAACTGCACCAGTGAGTAGTGAGCTGAGAGAAGTGGAAGTGCAGTTACTCACTATCCTATCTTAACTATCTATCGTATCGTTATTATTATAGGCTGAGACTATACTCTATACTCAGACTCTGTTGTACACACCGGTCATTATCATGCATTATGTTTTATGATCATTATAATTATTTGAGTACACGAGTAGTAATAATATAAATTATACTGTACTGTGTGTGTGTGGTGCACAGATGATAACAGATTAGACTCAATTCAATCAATAACTAGACTTAGTCTAAGACTACTAACTTGTGGAATTGTTTACTCCATGAGTACTTAAAAATAGAAAAAGAAAAAAAAAAAACTAAGACAGCATTGACTGATTGACTCTCAGACTCTGAGTCGCTGGTTGACAGCGAGAGATTTTTATTTATCAGTCTGAGTCTGAGTGCATTGGTTACTGACTCATGACTGACTATGACTAGCTTAAGTCTAAGTTAGCGGCGCTACTAGAACTAGAGTGCAGTGAGTCAATCATTGCAATTATAATTTTAAAAAAGTGATTGCCTGCACTCCATGTAAATGAAGTGTGATAGATAATGTAATTCTTTTAACTGTAACACTTAACACCAATAACACACACACAATAAAGTCAGTCTGACTGATGCAGCTCAATAACCTTGGAACTGTGTCTAAAAGTAGTAGTAGTAGTAGGATAACTTCACATCAACTTTCTTGCCTGAACTGCTGATGCTCACAGTAGTCACAGCACAACTCTTGCATCAATAGAGGATTCTTAAAATTTGAAACTAAAGATTAGAAGAATTCCTCAGTATGTATTCATTTAGTTCAGTATATGAGTATAACCTTGGAGTCCTTCAATTTGACTTTCTGCCAGCACTCACTGATCTGTGGTCTTCTTTTTTCTGAACTGAATGCATTATCTCAAAATGAAACAGTGCAGAATCAAGGATAACTCTGCCCCAATCTCCTAATCCTATATTTTGTTTTTAGATGCTCAATTATTGTCTTGTAGATCCCCATCTTTGATCATGATAGAGTAACAACTATAACCTCAAGTGACCTGAATGAGGGTGAATGTTTCATAGTGACTCAGTTCACCTGAATGAAGGTGAATGTTTCATAGTGACTCAGTTCACCTGAATGAAGGTGAATGTTTCATAGTGACTCAGTTCACCTGAATGAAGGTGAATGTTTCATAGCGACTCAGTTCACCTGAATGAAGGTGAATGTTTCATAGTGACTCAGTTCACCTGAATGAAGGTCAATGTTTCATAGTGACTCAGTTCACCTGAATGAAGGTGAATGTTTCATAGTGACTCAGTTCACCTGGATGAAGGTGAATGTTTCATAGTGACTCAGTTCACCTGGATGAAGGTGAATGTTTCATAGTGACTCAGTTCACCTGAATGAAGGTGAATGTTTCATAGTGACTCAAGTGACCTGAATGAAGGTGAATGTTTCATAGTGACTCAAGTGACCTGAATGAAGGTGAATGTTTCATAGTGACTCAAGTGACCTGAATGAAGGTGAATGTTTCATAGTGACTCAAGTGACCTGAATGAAGGTGATTGTTTCATAGTGACTCAAGTGACCTGAATGAAGGTGATTGTTTCATAGTGACTCAAGTGACCTGAATGAAGGTGATTGTTTCATAGTGACTCAAGTGACCTGAATGAAGGTGATTGTTTCATAGTGACTCAAGTGACCTGAATGAAGGTGAATGTTTCATAGTGACTCAGGTGACTTTAATGTTTCATAGTGACTCAGATGACCTAAGTGTAAATACTGCAAGCACTTTGTGACCTAAATTATTATGTGACCGACCATGACCTAGAATGTAAAAAAAAAAAACGACATCAAAATTCCCTGTTACTATTGCATGTTTTTGTTTTTCTAACAAGAAAAAACTTTTAGGAATGATATTTTACTGAGGTATAGTGATCTTTGATTGTCTGTGCACCGCACGAAAACAAGGGGGCACAACTAAAAGTTCCCACAACAAGGCCCTGTTTAAGACTTTCTGACCACCCTGCACTATTCACATGTTTGCAAGAAATGCACTGAGTCTGTGAGCCATCTTGGCATGTAGGGAAGGGTGTTTAGTCTGGAAAATTAAATAACGTAGCTGGGGTAATAATAAGAGTAAGTTGGAGATGAACTGTCTGTTTAAATTTATTTTCTAACATCAATGCAAGCAAAATTATAAATAATATTATACAATTTAAATATAACTGATAGTTCATCTATAATAAGAGTAAGTTGGAGATGAACTGTGTTTAAATTTATTTCTAACACCAATGCAAGCAAAATTATAAATAATATTATACAATTTAAATATAACTGATAGTTCATCTATAATAAGAGTAAGTTGGAGATGAACTGTCTGTTTAAATTTATTTTCTAACATCAATGCAAGCAAAATTATAAATAATATTATACAATTTAAATATAACTGATAGTTCATCTCTAACTTAATAATAAGAGTAAGTTACATTTTATTATTGATTTGCTTGCATTGACATTAGAAATAATTGTAAACAAAACAGTTGATTTTAATCATTCAATCTCATCAATAATGTGGATTTATAAGAGAACAGGAAGAATTTGATGGAATGAAAAGAAAACAAATGAAGTTTTAAAACAACTAATAGTGAAAAGAGAACTACTAAACACAATTCAAACAAGACAAAAACTATTTTTGAGGCATGTTAAAAACACACCAGCAGTTATCATGGACGAGTAACATTAAAAGATGGACAAGTCAGCCTATGACAAACCTGCGCCATCAAAGCAATAGATTGTGCAGAATGGCTATCCACAGTAGCCAACCTTTCATGCAGAAACGACACTCAGTGATGATGATGAATCTCATCAATCAAACTGATTTTTATTTTGAATAAAGATAAGAATACATTAAATTAATGTGTTGATTAGCTTGTATTAAAAGTGCTGTTATGAGGCAGGCTCTTAGTTCTTACAGACCCAGTATAAAATACCTCTTTTGCAAGTGGAAAGTATCATGCATGCTCTGAGGGAGAAAAATGAATGTTTCCATTTGATATTATTTTCCACAGACAACCT
This sequence comes from Megaustenia siamemsis, assembly GCA_032433765.1. Taxonomy (NCBI): domain Eukaryota; kingdom Metazoa; phylum Mollusca; class Gastropoda; order Stylommatophora; family Ariophantidae; genus Megaustenia; species Megaustenia siamemsis. Next base: position 30,026,322 of record JAVIAB010000091.1, read on the forward strand.
AGGTATTTGAATTTGTCTACTTGTTATAATTTGTGCGTATTTGAGTGTTCTTTGGTCAGCTGAAAAGGCCAATGGGGAAGTTCTCAAAGAGACCAACACAAAAAGAGAGCTCCTAGAAAACATCATAAATAATCAATATTTGTAGACATATCATGAGAAAATGAGAATTTGTATACTTGGTTACAACTGGCAAAATACAGGGAAAGAGAAACCACAAGTGACAAAGAGAGAAAATACTAGATATCTTAGTGTTGTAGCACAGTAAATAGTCAACAACAGAATTGATGCAATGCATTGTAAACAGAGAATTATGGAAGGGCATGATCGCTTATGCCAACCAGTTTGGCACATGATGGTGATATATATTTCTTGCAGCATCAAAACATATTTCATTATCATTTTGTTCATGTTTCCATTAATTTTGCTTGACATAAATAAAGATGACTTTGGTGAAGAAAAAAGTTTATTCTTTTCTACACAGGCACCATGTTTGACAGCTTTATATGACAGAAGATGTAAATCAACGAAAGCCCTCACATATGAGCAAGCTGTTCTGAACTTACCAGAAACTAAAGTTACTACTCTGAGTAATGGAGTAAGAGTGGCCTCAGAAAACTCTGGAGTCGTAACAAGCACGGTACACTATCAATTGTCTATATTAAAAGATATAATGAAAATTAAGATACATGTATCATATTGTAGATAATTATCTTAGCATTTAAGTTATATATCCATAGAACAAAAACACACAAGGAATACGGCAGGAATGGCAGAAGAGTAGGGCAGAGCTTGAGAGTCAGGGTGGCCATGTTTACAGGCCTTTAGAGAGTGTCATCACTCTAAAACCATTTTTCAGTGTTTTGACAGTTTTTAATGGTTTTCTTTTCAAGCTTTATTCTTTATTGGAGTGAATTGAAGTTGAAAATGACAGTAGACACTCTCCTTTTGATGTTGTTTGAAGTTGTCTCCCATACAGCCGACTTGGCTGGCACTGGAGTTTGACCTTGCTAAAACTACAACTAACTTTACAAAATGGCTGCATGTCACTTTGTTTTTGCAGAGACTAACATAGTCACTTAAATTGATTTGGTTTCTTTGTTGGTTTTAAAATGTGTGTTTCTGGGGAAACTGGAGTGAGGAAGTACCTGTCCACTCTCTATTTGATGGAAGTCATTTGAAATAGTTACCTGTATCACTGGTTAGGGCTGCACTGTAGTCGACCGTAACAGGATTTACCAATTCGCTTTGGTGGGAGCTGTGACATGAGTGGAGCAGATATGCAAATTTCCAACTGCAGTAAAACTGATTCCATGAAAAACAGAGGAGTCTTTAGCCCTGTGTTTTATGAGAAAGCAGGAATTAAGTTCAAGTCTGTTCTACCTATCTTTTGTTCACCTGAAGTATTGTGTACATTTGCAATGTCGTTTCCTGTATAAATTTTACTGTCTTTTGTAATTCTTGGCCCATATGGTTTTGTCTGTAGTGTTGTATCTATGGACCAATGGGTTTTCCTCAGTCTACTATATTCAGTAGTCTTTAAGTATGGGTTCAGCAGTCTGGGGTACCTGTCCACATGTGCATTTGGCTGAGGTACCAATCTTGAATTTTGTATGCATGTGACTGTGGAGTTGCTTGTGCCCAGTTTTGAGGTGTATAATGATAACTTGTTCCCATCTATTCATATTATGAAAGGCATCCGGATTTGGGACTTGTGGTCTTCTTATTGATTTGATTATCTGTTTCTTCTGATGGTATGTAACTGGTGCATCTAGTTGTGAGCCAGTTGCACCTGCCTTTGCCAGCTGATCTACTTTCTCATTTCCTGGTATTCCACAGTGAGATGGGATCCACTGCAGAGTGACCTTATGGTGCTTGCATAGTTCAATGGCTGCTGATGTGGCAATTTTCTGGATCATAGGGCCCGGAGTGCTGATCTGTCTGAAACACTACAGGGTTTTGACTAAGATTACTATTCAGCAATTTTTCTACTACCAACTTTATTGCTTGGATTTCTGTTTCATAATTGTGACATTCTGTTAATTCTTTCATCTTTATATATTCATTAATTTAATAAAATGTCAAGAAAGTTACCACTTATTTGTGTGTGTTTTAATCCCTTTAAATTACATTTAACTCTTTATAATGATAATAGTTATTTTACTTGCTCATTTTTAAATAATAAATTTGATGGTTAATTGATTTTAACTTCAGGTTGGTCTATGGATAGAGGCTGGCAGTAGGTATGAGAATGCCAAGAACAACGGTGTAGCCCACTTTCTGGAACACTTGGCGTTCAAGGTGACTATTATTTTACTAAGATGCTTACAAATTACGTTGAATTGATTTTATACCACTATTCTATTTATTTGCTACAGTTGAACTGTAATTTTAAGAGGTAAAAAACATTTGTCCCCAGTTATGTTTTCACTTGGTATTTCATTTCAAACATCTGCTGATGGCATCAAGTTCATGCATATGGATGGATATGTAGGGAGTGTACGTCACACACCACTACAGGCTCCTTCATGTATATGGAATTGCTTTGTTTTTCATTTTAAAAATATTCTTTTTGCCAAATTAAATAAAGAAGTGCAGAAAAGTAAGTAGCAATATTATGTATAATGAAAGCAAAAGTGGTTTATTTTAAAATATTTTTTTAAAATTATCTAAAATTCACAAATAAAATTGTAGCTTTTCTCTTCAGATGGTCAAATTAAGTTTTATATATATATATATATATACAGTCGAACCTGGTCTTAGGACCACCTGTTTAAAGCGTTTCCCTGGTTATAGGACCGGGTCTACAATTTCCCCGAGTTTTTTACTATATGCTAACACTGATTACGGCGCTCACCGTATGACGCGACCAGAGACCAGGCTAATTAACCGCCGCCAATGTTATTTATCCCGTTTACGACGACCAGCCAGTCCTTCGTCTCGCTGGGAGCTATAAACGATCGACACAGGTGTCTACAGGTGTTGATGTTTTCCCGTATTTAGTGAGTCCCAGATTACAGTGGGACGTGTTACGTTTATCAGTCAATACTGGTGCAGACACAGATCTATGATTCGTGAAGTGACATCACTTCGCGGTTCCGTCTAGACCAGAGTAGACCATTGCGTGGCCCGTATAAATTACAGGAATTAACTAAAGAATTAGTCATTGCCCGCTTAGAGTGTATTCATGTACATGTACAGTATCTCAGTGAATTATTTTTGTGGATTTTAAAAGTGTTACACACAATATAGGAAATGGCCAGTGTCAAAAGTGTAAAACCAAAAGCATTAACGCTGGAAGAACGAATATCAGTGATTCGACAAAATCAGCAAGGTAAAAGTTCGCGATTATTGGCAGAACAGTTTGGAGTGGGAAAGACACAGATTTTACGTACGTTAAAGAGAAAGCCGAGTATATGAATGACTTTGAAAATAATGCACCAAGTATGAAAAGAAGGAATAGCAGGAAAACGGGAAATGAAGACATAAATACACTTTGTTGGAAATGGTGTCAATCAGCACTTGCACGAAAAATTATGTTATCTGGGCCGATGATCAAAGAACGAGCTTTACAGTTTGCAAAAGAATTGGAAAACTCAGTCTTTAAAGCATCGAACGGCTGGTTAGAGGCCTTCATTAAAAGACACAATCTTGTGTTTGGTAAGCAATGTGGCGAAGTCGGTGATTCAGATATGAGTGCTGCGGCTGACTGGACTTCTAAATTATCCGAGATATGCTATGGTTACGCTGCTCAAGACATTTTTAATTTAGATGAAACCGGGTTATTTTTCAAAGCGACTACGGACAAAACATTTTTTGTCAAAGGAGAAAAATGCGCTGGGGTAAAAAAAGCAAAGAGCGAATAACAGTGATGCTATGCACTAACATGTTGGGGGAACGAGAACCGGCTTTAGTGATTGGGAAAGCAGCTAACCCTAGGATTTTTAAAACATCAACATAAACACACTGCCAGTGATTTACAGAAACAACAAAAAGGCATGGATGACTGCAGCTATATTTGAAGATTGGCTGAAAAGTTTTGACCGTAAGATGCAGAAAAAAAAGCGCCACATTATTTTATTTGTTGACAACGCTACCTGTCATCCCAAGATCGAACTACAGAATGTTAAGCTGCAGTTTCTGCCACCCAACACAACTGCATTAGTTCAACCCCTAGACCAGGGTGTCATTCAGACATTTAAATTAAAGTTTAGACAAAAACAGCTTCTACATCTTATCACAGTCATGGAATCAAACAAGGATGCTTCCGGAACCGAACTCATGAAACAGGTCAATTTACTGGATGTAGTCTACTGGATTGCTGCAGCATGGAAAGAAGTGGACAACTCAACCATCCTTAAGTGTTTCTGTAAAGCAGGTTTTCATTGTCCTGCTGAAACACACGCATATTCTCTGACGCACATGGAATCTGCATCAAAGACCGACGTGCAAATTGTTTCTACTGCAATTTCTACTGCTTTGGATAACCTTTCAAAAGAATTGTTTGGATACCAATTGACAGACATCTCCATGATTGATTCAGGGCTCCAAACTTGCAACACAATAGAAACAAACTGGGATCTTCCTGCCACTGCAATTTTAGCTGCTGAGGATGTGAATAGTGAATCAGACAACGAACAAGATTCTACTGACATTGAGAAAACATACACTATCGCAGATGCACATAATGCTTTGGAGCTTCTGCGCACCTATTCAATAACAAACGGGAGATCTGACATACTAGACGTTATCATGGACTTGAGAGAAAAATTGAACTTATCGTTTATTTCATCTGTCAAACAACAGACTACCATATTGGATTTTTTTTCAAGTCAAAAGTGATACATGTACAGTATAAGTGGAATCTGTGTATGTGTGTTTTATTTTTGTGTGTTTAACTATCGTGTTTTATGAAAAGTGTCCAACCAGTGGCTATTGTAGACCGACATGTGCACTATGTTCTACTCATGGATTACGCTGATTTGCAGGTTAGTTTTCATAGTGCTTAGGATAAAATATTTTTTTTATCGCTCTATTTATTATGTGAAACTGTGAGGCAGGACCACCTGTCCTATGGGACCAGTTTTTGAAAAGTCCCGTGAATGGTCGCCTTAGACAGGTTCGACTGTATATAATATATATAATATATATATATATATATATATATATATATATATATATATATATATATATATATATATAATCATCAAGTACCGGGCCTGCTGGCGTAGGTGATCATGTCTCTCCACAACTTTCTATCTCGGCAGCTATTTATCATTTCTGTTGTTGACTTTCTGCCAAGCCATTCTCTTAAGCTGTCTGTTATTTTTTTCTCTTTGCTTCCCTCTATCTCTTCGTCCCTCAATTTTTCCAGTTGTTACAATATATTCCAGCTGATCTCTTCTCATTACATGGCCAAAAAATGATGATTGTTTCTTCCTAATATTGGAAATTAGCTATCTTTTTGCTTTGTATACATACATATATATATATATTTTTTTTTTAAAATTGTATTTTTTTTCACCTATGTCTTGGTTTCTTTTGGTCTTTCTGGTGTTCAGCCAAAAGCAGCTCCTCTTCATTGTCTGTTTTTGGCCTAAAACATCCGACACAGCATTTGTGAGTGCTATGTTGCCTTGTTTCTTCAGTCCCTGCTAGCTTGGCCAGATTGTTTTGTCTGTGGAGTTGGATTGGAATCTTGATCAGTGATGTTTTGCTGCTATATTGATGCAAGCAGTCAGCTATGAGTCACAGACCATTCACAGTCATGGTGCTGAAGAGGCATCTTGATTAGAAGGCCAGTATTTTAAACTGCAACATTAGAATGTTTTATCTCATTTATTTATCACTGTAGAGCTGCAACCATACATTTTGCTCGATTTATTTTCCCTGTTCCTTCATTAGCAGTCATAACTTTGAGAATGGGGGCCTCGGTAGCCTAGTTGGGAAAACCACCTGACTGGACTACCGACGTTCGGACAACCCATGTTCGATTCCCGCTGGGAGCAGTGTAAGTTGTACTCGTGGTTGGAAAAAAATACCCCCGCGGTCGACCCTGCCATTGGCAGGAATGGGTACCAGGATATTACCCTGGGAAGGTGAGGAATGTCGCCTCGCATTGTGAGTTTCGATGCTTGAAGTGACACTATCCAGAAATTTCCGAACATTTCTGGATAGGCGGCCGAGCACATATGGGTGGAAACTCGTTTGCTAAGACGCCGGTTCAAGTCTCGTACTTTAACTTTGAGAATAGTCAGGTACTCATTTATATTAAAGCAAACACTACTGTTTGTGTACTTTTAATTATATGTATATATCATTGGCTAATAATTATGATATGTGTCTGTATATACCCCTGACTTATATTTATCAAATTTACCCCTGACTGATATTTATCAAATGTATACGTAACAAATCATTGTCAATTAATATTAGAAAACATATCCTAAAGTGCTATGTTAAACCTGTTCTATATGGAAGTTAGTCATGGATGATAAGCTGGACAACACACAGAGTGTTGAAGGCAGCTGAGGTTATCAGAAGAATGCTACAAATTCCATGGATAGCAAAAATTACTAGTGCGAGTGTTTAAAAATAGAAATATAAAAATTATAAAGAAAAGACAATGTACATTTTTGGCATGTGATGCAAAAAGAAAACATTGAAAATACTATAAGAGTGGGCAGAATGAATGGAAAGAGGAGCAAAGGAAAACCAGGAGAAAAAATATTAAACAGCTCATCCAAATGGCATAATACAAGATCTCAGACTGAAATTTTGACATGCATGAGAGAGAGATGGTTACCTACACCAACCGGCATGGCACCTGATGCTGGTTACTTACTCCAACCGGCGTGGCGTAATGATGATTATGCCTGATATACCCTTGACTGATATTTATGTATTCCATGGGAAAAAAATGTAAGAAAAACCCATACAATATACTAGTATCAATCACATTAATTCATCGACCACATAATGTTCTATATTCTACAAAAAATAATCTAAATGTAGTCAATTTGTTTATTTATTTAATCTTATTTGTGTGTACATTTGCAATAATTGTTATCTCAGGGGACAAAGAAGAGGAGCCAAACTGATTTAGAAGTGGAGATTGAAAACTTAGGTGCTCATCTTAATGCCTACACCACCAGAGAGCAGACAGCTTACTATGCCAAGTGTTTCCAAAAGGATCTCCCTAAAGGTGTGTGTGTGTGCGCATGCATGTGTATAAGCATTTGTGCTTTTTTTTTCATTTGAAAAATGTACGCCCTTTATGTGTTTATTAACCCTAGATTACGATAAAGTGGTAAAAATTGCCGCATCAAAACAGAAATTCCTCAAAACTTGACATTTTGCCATGTTCAAACACTACCCCCCTCCGTGTACCTTCCTAATTACCACTTCTTGTGACCCCTCAGTGTTTCATTTGTTTCCAATGCTTTTGGATTTTTTTCTCTCTTTTTTGAGATAGTGACGATTCATCATTTAATGAGAAAAAAAATCATCAGTTTTCAAGAAATTGATCATTTTTCCTTTCTCTCAAGTAGACCAGTCCACTCTTAATAGTGTCTGCTCTCAAGTGCTTCGACTATTATTCTAACTCACGAACTAATCTACATTGCGTCTAATTCTATTAGGCTAAGGTTAGCCTCCCTATGGGCACCTGGTCGCCCGGCTCCTAACGAGCACATGTGCTCTTGCCGACTACATTTCTCCAAGTGTCTGCTCTCAAGTGCTTGTCAAATCTTTTGTGTTTTCCTCTTAAATTTGGATCATGTCAGCCAATCAGAATTGACCTCCCACGCGTCTGTCTGTCCACCCACTCCTAGGCATGGTCTTCACGTTTTCTTGCACGTGCATTTGACCCACCCTCTACTTATTTTTCTCATGACCTCGTTTTGATGTGTTTTTCCTTTTTCCTCCTTGACCTCATTCTCTCGTCTCGCCTATCTGTCCCCTCACTTCTGGATTGTTCTCTCGTCTTTGTTTCCTCCTCTACTCTCTCCATCCCTCCGCTTCTACATCTCTTTCTAGTTATTTCTTGAACCTTTTTAAATTTTATTTACTGTTTTTCCTTTTCTTTTCTCTCACATCATGTTACCTCTCCCTCCCTCTCTCTATCTATCTCTTGCTCTCTCTCTCTCTCTCTCTCTCTCTCTCTCTCTCTCTCTCTCTCTCTCTCTCATATATGTTGCTAAAATGTGCACATTTCTATGCTGCAAACCAAAAGAACAAATGTTTCTAACCCACTTTAACATCATTTTAAGGGCAGATGATGAAAAATTAATCTCTTTTGTAGTCATCAGATGAACATGAAAAAGAACACAAGAAAGAAATAAATTGATGTCAATGTACAACAGTCTGATTTTATATATCTCTAGATGTTCTCATCTCCTCATGATGTTCCTATCATCTCATGATGTTTTTATCTCACCAGAGTGGTTTAGTTTTACTGTAGTTTACAGAGAGTAAAAGATAAAAATTATGGAAAGTTCGTAGGAGAAACATCATCATTGATCGTGCATGTAGAAATACTAATTTCTATTCACATATGCATGCTCAGTGCAGGGACATAATTAGATGACTGAAACACTAGACTTTAGACAAACTGACTGGCTAATCGGTTTATGAAGGTGATGACTCTCTTAGGAAATTAACATCCACAAATGCCTACAAAATTAAATAAAATTGATAAAGATGCACTGAAATGACACATTCGTTGTGTTAAAAAATTTGTTTTAATAATCTACAGAATAGTGTGTACGCGAATATATATTTTCTTTATGGTTCCTATATTTATTTTAAGGAGTTTGCCATTTTTGTTTATCAGTGAGATGTGGTCAAGCCAGTTTTCATTCCAAATGCATTGCATGTTTCAGCTGTGGAGATTTTGGCTGATATCACACAGAACAGCCTACTGGGAGAGAAAGATATTGAGAAGGAAAGAAATGTCATCTTAAAGGAGCTGCAGGTCAGTGTTACATTTATAAAGTTCTTAGAAGATAATTCTTCATTTTGTCATTTCAACTCAAATTGTATAATTGTTGAAAGGAAGTTCAGAGAAAATGTTAGTTTTATCAAATTATTGACTTTAAATAAAAAATAATACAGTTTGTATATACTTTAATATCATCCAAATGCCATAAAAATTAAAAAAACAGCACGAAATACCACCATATTGAAATGTAAAGAATCCTTTTACTGAATTAATGTACGCCACATCATCACAATTCACTGACACATTTGTATGTGTGTGTATTCATTAAAACAATCAGAAAAAGAACCACAGCCAAAATTAATTATGATAGATACATGACAGGAAATAGACTGAGAGATAAGATGAGAAGTGAACCTTTCAGTAAAAAGCTAAAAATAAAGATGTTGTATACATAAACTGGTGGTCTAGAGGTAAGACTTCAGTCTCTGGACAAGTGTTAACAAGCAAGGAAATAAGGAGAGCTATCATCATCAAGTACCAAGCCTGCTGGCATATATGATCATGTCTCTCCATAACTTTCGATCGCGACAGTTATTTATCATTTCTGTTGTTGACCTTCTGCCAAGCCATTCTCTTAAACTGTCTGGTATCTTTTCTCTTTGCTTCCCTCTATCTTTTCGTCCCTCAATTTTCTCAGTTGTTACAATATATTCCAGCTGTTCTCTTCTCATTACATGGCCAAAAAATGATGATTGTTTCTTCCTAGTATTGGAAATTAGCTCTTCTTTTGCTTTGGCCTCTTTCAGAGCGTTTTCATTACTCTTCTTAGCTGTCCATGGTATTCTCAACATTCTTCTGTAAAACCACATTTCTACAGCCTCCAGTGATTTTCTTGTCTGTTGTCCTATTGTCCATGATTCACATCCATATGTTAAGACTGGTTCTACAAAACATTTAAGAACTCTTTTTTTCTTGTTTCGATTGTCAAAAATGGATTGCATAGTATCTTCCTCATTTTTTGGAAAGCTGCTTTTGCCTGAGCCATTCTGCATCTCACCTCTGTTGTACACCTACCATCTGAGGTTAACATTGTTCCCAGATATTTAAATTCATTTACCTGTTTTAATATTGTTCCACTTGTTTTTATTTTGCACTGTGGTGATGTCTTTTTCTTTGTTGTTATCATTACTTCTGTCTTTTTGCTATTAAGGCTGAGTCCTTTATTTTTGCTTTCTTTCACTATAATGTGTAACATTTCTTGTAGGAGTTATCTTACATGAAAAGAATGGAGGGTTAGAGATTAAAGTATTTTTGGAGTGATCTCTATTGAGGGAGGACGACAAAGACTAAGAGTTAGGGGGCATTAGTCGGCTGATCATACAAGCAACAGGACTGTCAAGAAGAGACTTTTAGAGGGCGACTGTATAGAGAGAGAAAGAGTACTGTAATGATGTTTTCTGCAGGCCCCAAAGTTATGATAAAGTCTAAAGGAATTCTGAGAGAGGTAGATGTAATAACATACTTATAACATTTGTAGGCTGAAGGCGGACTGACTTAGAGCAAGACATGCCTTGTACTTAGTTCATGAGACAGTAGCTTATAGATTAGGGTGTGAATATTATCCAGGAGACAGTAGTTGATAGATTATGGTGGGAATATTATCCAGGATTATTATACAATATTAAAACAGGTAAATGAATTTAAATATTTGGGAACTGTTAACCTCCGACGGAATATGTACAAAAGAGGTGAGATGCAGAATGGCTCAGGCAAAAGCAGCTTTCAAAAAAATGAGGTAGATACCATGAAATCCATTTTTGACAATCGAAACAAGAAAAAGAGTTCTTAAATGTTATGTAGAGTCAGTCTTAACATATGGATGTGAATCATGGACAATAGGACAACAAACAAGAAAATCACTGGAGTCTGTAGAAATGTGGTTTTACAGAAGAATGTTGAGAATACCATAGACAGCTAACAAGAGTAATGAAAACATTCTGAAAGAGGCCAAAGCAAAAAGAGACATATTTCCAATATTAGAAAGAAACAATCATCATTTTTTGGCCATGTAATGAGAAGAGAACAGCTGGAATATATTGTAACAACTGAGAAAATTGAGGGACGAAGAGATAGAGGGAAGTGAAGAGAAAAGATACCAGACAGCTTAAGAGAATAGCTTGGCAGAAGGTCAGAAACAGAAATGATAAATAACTGTCGTGATAGTTGTGGAGAGACATGATCACCTACGTCAGCAGGCCCGGTATTTGATGATGATGATTATCCAGGAGACAGTAGTTGGTAGATTATAATGTGAATATTATCCAGGAGACAGTAGTTTATAGATTATTATATGAATATTATCCAGGAGACAGTAGTTTATAGATTATGGTGTGAATATTATCCAGGAGACAGTAGTTTATAGATTATGGTGTGAATATTATCCAGGAGACAGTAGTTGATAGATTATAATTTGAATAGAACCGCGCAGAAAGCGAACACAACCAACTGTTCCCTGTCATACGATATCATCATTCATTGTAAACAATTGGAATATCAAAACATGATCAAAACGGATGAGACACACAGTTCACGGTGTGCACAGAGCACTTAACTCAGTAGCTCCTGCAACAAGCCGGACTTGGAATATGTGGAAACTGCAACAAGGAACACTTTTCATGCATAGCCTTCAATGGTTCCTGCCGCCTATCCACCATATACCGGAAGTTCACGTCCTCCTGAAAATGATGGTCATATTTTGTTTAAAATGTATAGCGCTTGATGATGTTAGGCCATCGTTGTTGACTCCAATTCCGAACATATAAACACACAGTTAGTCATCAGATTATCCCCGTCGCACATCAAACAACAGACCATAAGATTAGCGTATGGGCAGTCTAGGGATTTACGATGAGCCATTATGATGACGTTGCACACACAACAATACAATGTCACGCCCTTTAGATTCCTGATTACTCTAGTGTATGCAGCCTACGACAAACAAAACACTGTGCAAATTCCCTAAAGAGATAAAACTGCGGCTGACAAAACATTTCACATTAATGAGTAACATGTAAATAACTTACGTCAAGCAATTCCAACAACGGTCATGAACAGCACCAATGTGACGTAAAGCGCAGAACAAGTCTAGACGGTTGAAGGTTGCATTCACAACACTTGATTAGTCGAAAATGGAATATTGCCGGCTTACGACACTGCTTTATCGGCACAGATGTAATAAGTAGATTATCATTTTGACTTTAACTCAGAAAAGTGCAATGGAGAACCGAAATTAATCACACCCCGAATGCACTTTCTGCAGCGATCGAGAGAACGTGGACTAGATCTACCATCTTGGAAACGGAAGTCCGTTGAATGGATTGTCATGGTCTAACCTGCTCAAGACGCATTGTATTGATATGCTCATCAGAAGGCTTTGATCACATTGAAGGCTACAACACACAGTAGAATAAAAGAAAGAACTCTTTATACAAGAAGGGCTTAGGTTCGAATCCCACCACAGGCAGTGGGAATTTTTCTTTCAAATTTGTGGTTTCATGCCTTTACTTCATCTTGTCTCTGAGTAGTAAGATCTTTAGGAAAATGGCAAAAAAAACCCATGTCTCATGTGCATCCAGAGCAAGTTAAAGAACTCTTGTGCAGTTCAAAGTTGTTAAGCAATGAAAAATGTACCCATGCTGAATAGGGTAAAAGATTCAGATTTGTGGCTTGCCATAAACTAGCAACACATTATGTCCATACCCACTTAATGGCTAGGCACTGAAGAAGTTTACGTCGTTTAAATCAGAGCTTGATAACACCCTCTCTGTTTTAGCTATTGTTGGTATTTGTAATTTGGTTTAGTCACATGTTGATATTTGTAGTTTTCTTTCCCCAGTAGTTTTTCTTGGTCATCAGTAATGTTTGTAATTTGTATATTTTGACTAATAGAAAGTGAAAAGCTTAATAAAATATGTTTTCTTTTGTGTAAAGGAAGCTGAAACAAACCTACAAGAAGTGGTCTTTGATCATCTCCATTCAATTGCATTTCAAGGAACGCCTCTTGGGCAGACTGTTTATGGGCCTACAGAAAATATAAAGTGAGAGGTTATATGTTGCTGAAATATTTAAGTATTTCTCGGGACCTTTTATTATGCCACTGTTTTTCCCAATACACAGTATTCAGTTCACTAAATAAAGCTTAGGCCCTTCATCGCCATAGCTTGTATTTTCTTCTGTAGCTCTGATATAAGGTTTCATGTATCACAGGCATATAGTTTTAAAGCTGAGAATCTTCTTTCTTCTACTACTTCTATCCTTCCTCTGCTGCCGTTGGCGTCGAGGGGAGAAACAATCTGCGATTCTTTGCTCTTCTGTTGGCCTCTTCTGATGTTATTCCTCCTAGTGACTCTAGTATTCCCTTTATCCATCTCTTTCTCGGTCTTCCTCTTAATCTGGCGTTTTCGTAGCGTTTATTTAAGGCTCTTTGAGTCATTGTTAGTTCTTTTTGTCTTGTTATGTGGCCGAACCAATTTATCTGTTGTTTCTTTATGTATTCGATGGCTGGTTCAATTTCGAGTTTCTTCCTCAGGTCAGTGTTTCTTACTCTGTCCCTTAAGCTGTTTCCTGTCATTCTTCTGACACATTTCATTTCGGTGGTCATTATCTTTCTTATTGTTCTAGAGTCCAGCGTCCAATTCTGGCACTGTTAACTCAGAGTTGGTAGAAAAATTGATTTGTATATTGCCCTTTTTGCTTCCGTAGTTATTGCTTTGTTTTTCAATAGTGTTGATACTTGGCCTATAACTTGGCATGCTTTGTTACACCTTATATCTATCTCTGTCTCTTGGTTATTGTCTTGTGTTAACGTGCTACCCAGATATTTAAAATTGTCTACTTGCTTCAAAGTCGTATTATCTATTATGATGTTTAGTTTTTCTTTCTTTCTCGCTATTGCCATTACTTTGGTTTTGCTTATGTTGATCTTCATGTTGTATTGTTTACAAGTGTTGTTTAGCCTGTTGATATGTTCTTGTAGGTCCTCAGTTGCTTCGTGTATCAGAACTTGGTCGTCTGCAAATAGTATTTCATTTATTTCTTCCTCTCTTCTGTTGTTTTCTGGTACGTATATTTCGTTCACTTTTGTGTTATCGCTTGTTATCATCCGTGTTGGTATATTTCCTTGGATTGGGCATGCTAATTTGCATATATTGTCTATATATGTGATGAAAAGTAAAGGGAAAAGCACGCAGCCTTGTCTTACTCCGGAGTTAATGGTGAAATGTTTAGAGTAGCCTGCTGAAGATCTTACTGTAGTGCGACTACTTTCATAGAGGCTCTTGCATATCTCTACTAGGTGGTGACTCACTCCGTACAAGGGCAATACAGACCACAGTTGTTCCCTGTCCACCCTATCGAACGCCTTTTCTTGGTCAATAAAAGCTGTATATAGTGTTTTATCATGCTCTATAGTTTTCTCCGCTAGTTGTTTTATGATAAATAGGGCATCTGTGCAACCTCTGTTCCTCCTGAAGCCCATCTGAGCATCGCTTAGTTGTGGGTCTATAATTGGTCTCAATCTTTTTTCAACTATCTTGGCATATAACTTCCCTGTGTGGCTTAATAAAAGATGTTCTTATCTCAGCAAAAAGCTGAGAGTGATGTTCTTATTTTTGCAAATATGTCTTAACCTTGCAAGGGCTACTGCAGTGTGCACTATTCTGGAGTTATTAAACGTGGATTAACTTGTATTCAAACTATAGCAAAGATGGGACTATTTTTCACATGCCAAGTAAAAGGCAAATAACAGTCTTCTGACTGAGAATAGCCATCAACTTATACAAGAAAACTGAAAACTGTAGTCTGACTTCCTTTCCTGTGGACAATCTCTAGAAACTATAGAATACTCACCATTGCATTTTAGAGACAGATTCTGGCCTCTACCGAGAGACTTTGGATTGTTGACAGAGCTGGAATCCAAGATTCATTTCGTAAACAGTCTGCATAAATGTCGTAACACTCCCAACAAAAGAACACCAGTGAATAAAGGTGTAGGATTTACCTGACCTGCTAGATTTGGATATCAGAAGCCCTTGCTGTTTTGGTCTGTGTTGGTGCATTGCAAAATGTGGTCAGCTCAGAGTCCAAACTTTTAGACAATTTTATGTAATGGGCTGCAGTAGGCAGGTTGGTGTAATGGGCTGCATTAGGCAGGTTGGTGTAATGGGCTGCATTAGGCAGGTTGGTGTAATGGGCTGCATTAGGCAGGTTGGTGTAATGGGCTGCATTAGGCAGGTTGGTGTAATGGGCTGCATTAGGCAGGTTGGTGTAATGAGCTGTGTTAGGCAGGTTGGTGTAATGAGCTGCATTAGGCAGGTTGATGTAATGGGCTGCATTAGGCAGGTTGATGTAATGGGCTGCATTAGGCAGGTTGGTGTAATGGGCTGCATTAGGCAGGTTGGTGTAATGGGCTGCATTAGGCAGGTCGGTGTAATGAGCTGCATTAGGCACGTTAGTGTAATGTGCTGCATTAGGCAGGTTGGTGTAATGGGCTGCATTAGGCAGGTTGACGTACAGGGCTGCATTAGGCAGGTTGACGTACAGGGCTGCATTAGGCCGCTTGACGTACAGGGCTGCATTAGGCCGCTTGATGTAATGGGCTGCATTGGCTTTACTGATTTATGAGTGCCTACTGGAGACTTTGTAGACAATAGTGCAAGGCTTGATAATTGTTGTAAAAATTGAAAAAAGTACTGAAGATTTACATTTCTTTTTCTAGATCCATCACGCACAATGACCTTGTTAATTACATTAACGGACAGTACAAAAGTCCCCGCATTGTGCTTGCTGCTGCTGGAGGTAATACTTTTTGTCTTTTGATTGAGTTAATTGATTGCATTCAATCTACAGGGCAACTAGACTGAAATAATCGAAGATAATAATCGAATAGCAAAGCAAGCCCTCATATGGGAAACAACAGGTAAAAGAAAAAGAGGAAGACCCAGGGAGACACTGAGAAGAACATTGATGAGAGAGGCAAGAGCAGCAGGAATCGGCTCCCTCAATGAGATAGAACTGCTTGCACAGAACAGAGACAGATGGCGAGATTTAATAAAATATCTTTAAAAGAAAACTGCTAGAACAAAAATTCATATAGGAGAAGGTGTATCTTGGTCTACGCCCTATGGGCCGGTTACGGCTCGAAAGGTCAATAGATAGATAGATAGACTGAAATAAAATCAGGCTGCTGTCAGTGAGGTGCCAACTGTTCAAATGTGACTACGCAAAACTTTACAGCCTTTTACAAGAGTTATTAAAAACAAAAAAAATTCTTTTTAAAAGACGCTTTGTGAATTTAGACCTTAAGGAACGAAAGTGGAAAAATTCAACATTTCGAAGTCTGACTCAAAAGTGATGATTTAAGGCTATCCCTTTCTGGCAGAATTACATATGAGGTGTCATGTTTCAATATAATTGGTGGACAGGACTGAGTGGTTTAGAAGTAAGATGTTGACATCTGGACAAGACGGTCCTGGGTTTGATTCCTACCACAGGTAGTAAGAATTTTTAAAAAGGAGATTCTAATCCATGGCTTTACCCTCCTCTGGTCTCCATTTAGTGAGAACCAGTGTCTAGCTCTCTCAGATAACAACAAAATACAGGAGAACCAGTGTCTAGCTCTCTCAGATAACAACAAAATACAGGAGAACCAGTGTCTAGCTCTCTCAGATAACAACAAAATACAGGAGAACCAGTGTCTAGCTCTCTCAGATAATGACAAAGTACAGGAGAACCAGTGTCTAGCTCTCTCAGATAACAACAAAATACAGGAGGACCCGTGTCTAGCTCTCTCAGATAACAACAAAATACAGGAGAACCAGTGTCTAGCTCTCTCAGATAACAAAAAAAACAGGAGGACCCGTGTCTAGCTCTCTCAGATAACAACAAAATACAGGAGAACCAGTGTCTAGCTCTCTCAGATAATGACAAAATACAGGAGAACCAGTGTCTAGCTCTCTCAGATAACAACAAAATACAGGAGAACCAATGTCTAGCTCTCTCAGATAACAACAAAATACAGGAGAACCAGTGTCTAGCGCTCTCAGATAACAACAAAATACAGGAGAACCAGTGTCTAGCTCTCTCAGATAATGACAAAATACAGGAGAACCAGTGTATAGCTCTCAGATAATGACAAAATACAGGAGAACCAGTGTCTAGCTGTCTCAGATAACAACAAAATACAGGAGAACCAGTGTCTAGCTCTCTCAGATAACAACAAAATACAGGAGAACCAGTGTCTAGCTGTCTCAGATAACAAAAAAAAACAGGAGGACCAGTGTCTAGCTCTCTCAGATAACAACAAAATACAGGAGGACCCACGTCTAGCTCTCTCAGATAACAACAAAATACAGGAGAACCAGTGTCTAGCTCTCTCAGATAACAAAAAAAAAAACAGGAGAACCAGTGTCTAGCTCTCTCAGATAATGACAAAAAAAACAGGAGAACCAGTGTATAGCTCTCTCAGATAATGTCAAAAAAACAGGAGAACCAGTGTCTAGCTCTCTCAGATAACAACAAAATACAGGAGAACCAGTGTCTAGCTCTCTCAGATAATGACAAAAAAAAACAGGAGAACCAGTGTCTAGCTCTCTCAGATAACAACAGAATACAGGAGAACCAGTGTCTAGCTCTCTCAGATAATGACAAAAAAAAACAGGAGAACCAGTGTCTAGCTCTCTCAGATAACAACAGAATACAGGAGAACCAGTGTCTAGCTCTCTCAGATAACAACAAAATACAGGAGGACCAGTGTGCATTCTTTATACAATTAAAAAAAACCCTTGGCTGTTGGAAGTTGAAAATAGTAAGCCTAAAATTACTGCTGCCATGACAGAATGAAAACAAAAATTACCACCAAATGTTGTTTTTAAAAATGTTAAAACTATTAACAATAAATAAATAGAGTGCCTCTGAAGTCAAAGAATATCTACCTGTATGGCCAGGGAATACGTGAGCTCTGACTGATGGTGTGAAAATAGGAAGATGTGATATTGACACAAAATTCTGGACTTGGCTAGAGATATAAATCTGGCGTACATATACAAACCAACGACAATATAACTGATGATACGTTTCTTCAGTGCATTATATAACTATGTTGATCCATTCATGATCAATCCATTATCTGAGAGAGCTAGACACTGGTCCTCCTGTATTTTATCATGACTGTTATTTTGCTTTATTTTTATTTACTTGAATCTGTTCTCATTCCTTCTGTAAGACCGTGTTTCTTGCTATAAGATTTCCCACGTTAGACAAAACTTTTTCATACTAGCAAGTGTTACATTTTCTTTTTCTATTTTTGTTAGTGATGTGATAGCTAGATCTGTGGAATGATGATAACTGGATCTGTGGAAGGATTAAGTCAAACCTTAGACTCCAGCTTCTATTTTTGGCCTGATGATTTAATAAAATAGAACTGTTATTCATTGGGGAAAAAAAAGAACATATTACATTTTGGTTACGAAAGTATGGATATAATTTGCAAATGCATTTTAGGCACACGTATATTGATCTCATCTCAAATGAGACGATCCATAATAAATTTTAGGTCTAGGAATTGGTAAAGCGAGCAACATTCTAAACATCTACAAAAATCTTTCAGAAAATATCTGGTATAGTCTTCTTCAGTGTTCATCTGACACTTCTGTCCATCATCTGACCTTAAAAGAAAATCATGTAGGTATAGATGCAATGGGTTGTCATTTACAAAAAGTTATATTTTCTGTTTTTTTTTGTTTTTTGTGGGACAATACATCTGACTTCAGTATGGCATCTTCTATTAGTACAGGTTGCTATTTCTCTCAACTTTCATGGCCATGTCTGTGATATCACAATAGTGATAGTTCATTACAGTTCTTAAATGTTATGTAGAGCTAGTCTTAACATATGGATGTGGATCATGGACAATGGGACAACAGATAAAATAACAATAAAATAAATAAATAATAAAATAACAGACAAGAAAATCATTGGAGTCTGTAGAAATGTTGTTTTACAGAAGAATGTTGAGAATACCTTGAACAACTAAGAAGAGTAATGAAAATGTTCTGAAAGAGGTCAGAGCAAAAAGAGAGCTAATTTCCAATATTAGGAAGAAACAATCATAATTTTTTTGACCATGTAATGAGAAGAGAACAACTGAAATATATTGTAACAACTGGAAAAATTGAGGGACAAAGAGATAAAGGGAGGCAAAGAGAAAAAATACCAGACAGCTTAAGAGAATGGCTTGGCAGAAGGTCAACAACAGAAATGATAAATAACCGTCGAGATCGAAAGTTGTGGAGAGACATGATTACCTATGCCTGCAGGCCCGGTACTTGATGATGATGATGATAGTTCATTTCACAGTTATTTTAGTATCTGGTTATCTACTGAGTAAAGTCACACAGGGTTTTCTACCACTACAAGATGAAGATACATCAGAGAAGTCAGTTTGTTAGGAACTGTGAGATTTAAAAACAAAACCAAATTTCATATTAGAAAATCTACTGGGTTATAATGTTACATATCTGATCATTCAAAGTAAAATAATGGATTGCTATATATTTGTACAGCGAGACTTCTACATATCCACTATTTTCAACTGTTCACTTTTTCAATAAATTCTCAAGATTCTTAATCGGTTTACTTTGTGCTTGTACAAGACTGGGTCAAAACCTTTGTTTCTTGTCTTATATATATATACTTAGTCTTGTCTTATCTAAGCTTAGTCCTGTCTTATCTATGTTTAGTCTTGTCTTATATGTGATTAGTATTGTTTTATCTGTGCTTAGTCATGTCTTTTCTGCAAAGCCGAAATTCCGTTTTTATTGTTATTGTTAAGTAAAAGACCTTACCTTGTGACATATAGGGAATATGGTGTTAGAATCCATATATATTCTGTATGTCTTGCATATATACATATTTATTGATGACTATATCTATTCTCCAGGTGTAAATCATAATGAGTTGGTCAAACTGGCAGAGCAGTACTTTGGAAAGCTTACCGCTGGATATGACACTGAAATTCCAGTCCTACCACAGGCCAGATTTACTGGCAGTGATGTATTTAACTTCATTGATATTTTGATGTCTTTTCATTGTCTAAAAATGTATCATAACAAAGGAAATGAGAGTAGTTTTGTGTGTGTGTGTGTGTGTGCTCCAGTATATGTACGTGTGGAGAGAGACAGGCGGGTGCAACCAACATTTCTGTGCTTTAAGTGCCGCGTGCACTGTCTATTTGTACATTTTGATATGATAATGAGGATATATATATAGAAATAGACATCCAATGCAACATGGCAAACCAAATATTGGGTCAGTTATCCCCTATACTTGAACTCAAAGCAATACCTATTACCACCAAGAAACGTAGATTCATTTCAATATTGTGCTACCATTGCCAAACACGGTCATTTACAACTAAGCACAAAAGAAAGCTTTTCACCACAGAGATGAGATATCTGAGAAAAACGCTTGGAGTGACCAGAAAAGACAGAACCAGAAATAATATGAGCGAAGTGTAGGCATTGAACCAATCCTAAGCTACACACAGAAACAACAAATAAACTGGTTTGCCCATCTAGAAAGAATGCGGTACGATTCCTTATCATATAAAGCATCAAATAAAAGGGGAGAGGGCAGAAGAGCAAGAGGCAGACCCAGAGTAAAGTGGATAGATAACATCAAAGAAGCACCACAACCGCAATTGACAGTGAGTGAAGCCACCAAGAGGGTGAGAACCTGAACTTTGTATCTCCTTCAACACTGTAACAGGTACAAGAGGAAGTGAAGAAAGATATAATAATATTTTAAAAAAAAAGTAAAGTAACCCCGTCACGCCAAGTGTTGTATAGGTAATATGGTGTTAGTGACCATAAATTTTACAGACCTTCGGCACATGATTTTTTGGGTAATGAGGTCAGTATTACGCCCGTGCCACTTTACTTTCCCAGAAAAAATCTGGTACCCATTAAAGGCTGGGTGAACCCGGAAGCCGTCAGTTGGGATTGAACCCTACCTCTTGTCCTTTGTAGTCCAGTTCACTAACCACTGAGCTATCGCGGCTCCCTATGAAAATATATACAATAGTAATAACATTTACAGAAAGCAGATCAGTTGGCAAAGGAAGGTTCAACAGACACATAACTAGATACACCGGTTACATACCATCATAAGAAATAGAAAATCAAATCAATCAGAAGACCACAAGCCCCAAATCAGGATGCCTTTCATAATATGAATAGATATGAACAAGTTATTATACGCATTTGAACAGGATACAATCGACTCCATAGTCACATGTATACAAAATTCAAGATCGGCACCTCAACTACTTGTACATGTGGATAGGTGCCCCAGACTGCTGAACACATACTTCAAGACTGCACTGAATATAGTAGACTGAGGAAAATTCATTGGCCCATAGATACAACACTACAGACAAAACTATATGGGCCACTGCAAGAATTACAAAAGACAGTAATATTTATACAGGAAACGACATTGTAGATATAGACAATACTTCAGGCGAATGAAAGATAGATGGATAACATTTACAACAATAAAGATAATATATACAACAATAGCGATAATGTACATAAAATTAGATACCATAAGGCACAAATAGGAGATAAAGATGAGGGTGTATTACATTTCTGTAAGTAAACTACTAAGGTCTGTTGTACCAATACAAGTCACATTAACCTGACTGGACTACCGCCGTTCGAACAACCCGTGTTCGATTCCCGCTGGGAGCAGTGTGAATTGCAGTCGTGGTTGGAAAAAATAAAAAATACCCACACGGTCGACCCAGCCTTTAGCAGAAATGGGCACCAGGGTATTACCCTGGGAAGGTGAGGAATGTTGCCTCACATCTGAGTTTCGATGCTTGAGGCGACTCTATACAGAAATTTCCAAACATTTCTGGATAGGCGGCCGAGCACATATGGGTGGAAACTCGCGTGCTAAGACGCCGGTTCAAGTCTCGTACTTGATCTTTACCTTACCTTACAAGTCACAAGGTGCATGAATACTGACTGTCTTTAAGTTATGGAGAAAACATGGTCCTGAGAGTGAATGTAGGTTAGATTTATATGTAAAGATCCCTGATGAGTTATGCATATATAACAGTAATAATAACAATTAATTAATATTATATTATTATATTAATATTAACAATTAATAAGAGATGACTTTCTGCTTATGGCTCATGTCGCTGTTGCTGTGGTTAGCAGAACCCAGACAGCTAAGACAGGACTCATGGTGGAGGCATCGACCTGGCCAGCCAGCTGGCTGAACACACCGTCAAGTTGGACCTAGCTCACAGAACAATTGTAAAATGAAGTCAAGTGGTGATTACAGAGGGTGGGGTGAATTAGTTGCATGGGGTAGCTAATTCTTTAATAATGCCCTATGATATTTTCACCTGCGAGTCGGAGGTGCCCTAACCTTCTCCCCAGGTAGATATGACCCATTAGCCTAAAAATGTCAACGCAACAGGGAGAAGGTCAGCTCTGATTATAAACCCCTCTGTCTAGCGGGTACCAACCGATTCATGGAAGAGACTTTGGGAGTAAACCCTGGGGAAAAATCAGGAGATTGAGTCCCTAAGGCATTTCAGTGTTGATTTCAACATTGCACTGGCAACTCCTGCGACACAGTTACCACCAAACTGTGACATGAACACTCTGAACATAAACCCTTCAGCCTGGGAAGAAATAGCTGCAGAATGCAAACTTTGGAAACACACTCTAAAGCTCCAATTCAAGCAAGAAGCAGACAGATTCATAGAAAAAGAGAATACACTGTGAAAGAAAAGAAAAAATAACATTTCTAGGGGTGCTGAAAAATCCAGTCAACTATGACTGGCTACCATGTCAATAACAACAGTAATGTGATGGCTCTGTATTGTTATAATCATCAAGTACCGGGCCTACTGGCGTAGGTGATCATGTCTCTCCACTACTTTCGATCTCGACAGCTATTTATCATTTCTGTTGTTGACCTTCTGCCAAGCCATTCTCTTAAGCTGTCTGTTATTTTTTCTCTTTGTTTCCCTCTATCTCTTCGTCCTCAATTTTTCCAGTTGTTACAATATATTCCAGTCGTTCTCTTCTCATTACATGGCCAAAAAATTATAATTGTTTCTTCCTAATATTGGAAATTAGCTCTCTTTTTGCTTTGACCTCTCTCATAACATTTATATATTTGTATTGTTATAATAGTACAATGTAATGCTGTATCTCTTGTACGGTAATAATCAATTACCACACCTTGCTAGGATTATTAGGAACACATTTGTAAGAACAAAGCACAATTAGTCAGGTTATCCATAACCAAAGAATGCTTGTAATTGTGACAGACAACATAAACTTATGTTCCAATTCAGTTTGGCCATTGTGCCATGTCACATGCTGCACTTTGCATAGGAGTTTGACTTCAGTTAATCTTCAATTTCTTAAATTGTTGAAGTAGAAGAAAGTAATAGCGACTAGTTAAAGAATCATTTATTAGTTTATTTATTTATTTGTGATTAATTTATTTTCCATGTAATATCATATCGGTAACACCAGAAAGAAACAATCAACATTTTTTGGGCACATCATGAGAAGAGGAAAGTTGGAATACTTGGTTACAACTGGCAAAATAAAAGGAAAGAGAGGTCACGGATGACAGAGAGAAACTACAGGATAGCTTGGTGTCATGGCATGGAAAACGCTCAACAACTGAATTGATACGATGCACTGTAGATGGAAGATTGTGGAAGAACATGATTGCCTACGCCAACTGGTATGGCACATGATGATGATCATCATATCGGTAGTTAATGAGTTCTTTTGCTATAGTTCCACCCTCATCTTTTCAGTACTGTTCAGTCATTGCCCATCATTTCAGTTGAGAGTAAGAGATGACTTCCTGCCTACGGCTCATGTCGCTGTTGCTGTGGAAGGCTGCGGTTGGCAGAACCCAGACAGTCTCCCTCTCATGATTGCCAGCAACCTAATTGGAAGCTGGGACAGGACTCATGGCGGAGGCATCAACCTGGCCAGCCAGCTGGCTCAACACACCGTCAAGCTGGACATAGCTCACAGCTTCCAGTCTTTCAACATCCAGTATTCTGACACTGGCTTGTGGTGAGTGCCTCACTTTCATTTCTCAGTGTGACCATGTTTCTCCTATATATGAGGGTTTTAAATTTTTCTTCTTTTTAAATACTTGCCCAGGGAGTCTTTATCCTATATCAAAACTGGTTTTTTACTTCCTAATCCTTTCACAGTAACTTTTTTTTTCCTATATGAAAACTGGTTTTTACTTCCTAATCCTTTCACAGTAACTTTTTTTTTCCTATATGAAAACTGGTTTTTACTTCCTTATCCTTTCACAGTAACTTTTTTTTCCTATATCAAAACTGGTTTTTACTTCCTTATCCTTTCACAGTAACTTTTTTTTCCTATATCAAAACTGGTTTTTACTTCCTTATCATCTCACAGTAACTTTTTTTCCCTATGTCAATACTGGTTTTTACTTCCTTATCCTTTCACAGTAACTTTTTTTTTCCTATGTCAATACTGGTTTTTACTTCCTTATCCTTTCACAGTAACTTTTTTTCCTATATCAAACTGGTTTTTACTTCCTTATCCTTTCACAGTAACTTTTTTTTCCTATATCAAAACTGGTTTTTACTTCCTTATCCTTTCACAGTAACTTTTTTTTCCTATATCAAAACTGGTTTTTACTTCCTTATCCTTTCACAGTAACTTTTTTTTCCTATATCAAAATTGGTTTTTACTTCCTTATCCTTTCACAGTAACTTTTTTTTCCTATATCAAAATTGGTTTTTACTTCCTTATCCTTTCACAGTGACTTTTTTTTCCTATATCAAAATTGGTTTTTACTTCCTTATCCTTGCACAAATAGTAGAATTGGATGGAATTAAAAGAAAACAAATGATGAAGTCTTAAAACAACTAAAAATAAAAAGGGAATTACTAAACACAATTCAAACAAGACAAATGTGATTTTTGGGCCATGTTAAAAGACACACCAGCCTACTAAAAGTAATCCTGGAGGGGAAAATATAAGGTAAATGAGGCAGAGGCAGACCAAGACTAACATGGACGAGTAACATCAAAAGATGGACAAACCAGCCCATGACAACCTGCACCATCAAAGCAAGAGACAGAGCAGAATGGCGCTCCATAGTAGCCAACCTTCATTGCGGAGATGGCGCTCTGTGATGATGATCCTTGCACAGTAACCTTTTTTTTACCCTATGTCTATACTGGTTTTTACTTCCTTACCCTTGCACGGTAACTTTGTTTATCCTATGTGCAATATTGCAATTTTCTTTCCTATTCTTACTTAAGAATGGACAGGTTAGTCAATGGCTGATTTTCCTAATGGTATCATGTGAAGCAGAAACACAATTTTCTTTCCTATTCTTACTTAAGAATGGACAGGTTAGTCAATGGCTGATTTTCCTAATGGTATCATGTGAAGCAGAAACACAATTTTCTTACCCTGCTTTGTAAAATAAAAACTACACTCTGTAAGCTTAGCCCACAGTTTCTGCTTCCAACATCACTATCCTCCTGGTTTGTCTTTGGTCTGTAACCTCTTTCCACAGCAATTCTTATTTTTGTTCAGTATTTCTGACTACATGCCAGTTCTTCTCCAGAATCACCATTTTATCACTGTGTACATTTTGTTTTCAAGACACAAGTTGCCGGACCATAGATGGTTATGGCTATTTGAAGGCCCCGGTATCACTACAAACAAATAGAAATCCATAATTGCTCAACCGCCTGTGCTAGTGGAATTATCAGAATTAATCTCTTCGAATATCCAAACAAAGAAAGGCAGTTGCGGTCCCCACCGTAGCAAACACAGCACACGTCAAAAGACATAAGGCATATTATAGCACCAACAGTGAACGTAACTGAACTGTCCTTCATCATGCGATATCATCATTCATTGTAAGCAATCTGAATTTAGAAACACCATCAGTTGCTTATTCTGTTTGACCAAGAATTTCCTAGATTTTTTTCCCCAACCATTAGTATGACGTGATGAGGAGCCAGTGGTGGGGAGTGTTAAACACTCCAAGGTATGGTGACAGCTTTACAAGGAAGGAACACTACACAATGCTGACGTTTCGGCCTGTGGCCTTCTTCAGAATACAGGGACAATGACAACAAACGGTGAAGCATAATTATCTATAACTACATGTTAGATGATCAGGTGAATGGAGAGGTGGACAGAAAAGAAGAGAGTAGGATGTTGAAATAAGAGAGGAGGTAGGATAAGTGTCAAGATGTGCAAAATAGAAAGATTAGAAAAATGAGGAAGAGCTAGAAATGTCAATAGTAAAAAGTGAATAATGTATATCGTAAAACGTACATGAAAATCACTTAGCTCAAACAACTTGCCTGTCCACCGTGAAGGAATCGAATGAATGACTATATGTATGACACTAGATGGGGAACATCACGTGGCGAAAGAACGCGATACAGAAATCGTGGGAAAACAATTAGGAGGGGAGTATGGGGGTTTTTTGGGGGGAGAAGAAACGGCGGGTCAGCCAGACTGGTGTGAAAACACCGGTCGAAAAAAATAGAAACCAAAACAATAGCTCAGGTAAGGCATGTCTGCGAGCAGACAAAGAGTGGAAGAAGGAGAAGATAATAGGTCTCATAAAACTACTAGGGCCTAACAGGGGGGTAATCCAAACAGAGGAATCAGAGAGGGGGTGAAACAAAAGACAAGGGGTACA
Organism: Megaustenia siamemsis; assembly: GCA_032433765.1. NCBI lineage: Eukaryota > Metazoa > Mollusca > Gastropoda > Stylommatophora > Ariophantidae > Megaustenia > Megaustenia siamemsis. The sequence goes on from JAVIAB010000091.1 coordinate 30,053,080, forward strand.
CTGGGAGATGAGCAAGAGAGATAGTCTATGGGTGGGCTAATAATGAATAGATAGAGAGGTAAGGTAGAGGGAGGAAATAATAACCAGAGGAAGAGAAATAGAGAGGAAGAATAAGAAGGGTAAGAATCAGGTATGGGAAAAGTGGATAGGAGGAGGGGCGGTGGGTCAGTATGACATGGTGGCTGTCCTGAATTGATTTTCTCTAATAAAAAGTTTCAATCTACAAACAAATAAAATGAGTGGAGCATTGTTTACTGGCAGCCCATTTTAAGACTAACACAATTGAGACATCTGTGGCAAGGCTCAGATGTCTGAACAAGATGAGGCTACTCTGGATTTTAATTTTTCCAACAACTTAATTTGAAACCTGGACACTAACTCAAGCAGCTGAAAAAAAAAAAAATAATCTCTTTATTTGAAATGAGATTCTACAGTATCTTCTACTTTTTCTGAACGCACAAAAGAACCAATAAATATGTTTTTAAAGGAACCCAAAAAAATTTTTTTTTTAAACTGAAGAAAGGGTAAGTAAGTCTAAAAGATGATATGACCGGTGATATGTTTAGTGACCTAATGCATGGAGTGTAGTGTTAGTCAGTTTGTGCACAATGGGATCAGTCACAATACATTTCTATTACACCTCATATAATTAGCAAGAAAGTTGCATTTCTATCTATTGACCTTTTGAGCCGTAGCCAGCCCATAGGGTGTAGACCAAGACACTCCTTCTCTTATCTAATTTTCATTCTAGCAGTTTTCAATTCGTTTAAAGATATTTTAGGGTGCATTTATTGTAAAACAAATAATATATATCTTTCTAGAAATATCCCATTAATGGGGTTTGCCAGGGGAACATATAGGAACATATACCAGAGAATAAAGATCATTTGTCCTGAGTAGTCGCTAAAGGCGTTTTTGTCTGAGTTTTTAGCATTTATTATATTTGTGTTATATTAAATTGTGCAATATTAAAGCAGGTAAATGACTTAAATATTTGGGAACTTTGTTAACCTCAGACGGAAGATGTACAAAAGAGGTGAGATGCAGAATTGCTCAGGCAAAAGCAGCTTTCCAAAAAATGAGGAAGATACTATGCAATCCATTTTTGACAATCGAAACAAGAAAAAGAGTTCTTAAATGTTATGTAGAGTCAGTCTTAACATATGGATGTGAATCATGGACAATAGGACAATAAACAAGAAAATCACTGGAGTCTGTAGAAATGTGGTTTTACAGAAGAATGTTGAGAATACTATGGACACCTAAGAAGAGTAATGAAAACGTTCTGAAAGAGGCCAAAGCAAAAAGAGCTAATTTTCAATAATAGAAAGAAACAATCATCATTTTTTGGCCATGTAATGAGAAGAGAACAACTGGTATATATTGTAACAACTGGGAAAATTGAGGGATGAAGAGATAGAGGAAAACAAAGAGAAAAGATACCAGACAGCTTAAGAGAATGGCTTGGCAGAAGGTCAAAAACAGAAACAAATAACTGTCGAGATCGAAAGTTGTGGAGAGACATGATCACCTACACCAGCAGGCCCGGTACTTGATGATGATATTTGTGTTAAATTTATTAAGTGATATCTATTGAGATAAAACTAATATTGATTGTAAATTATCTTTGATTTATTCCATCACACAGGGGCATCTACTTTGTGTGTGACAAAATGTCGATTGACGATTTCATTTACAATGTTCAGCATGAATGGTAAGTAACTGTTGACATTTCTTGGACTTTGAGCATGTTTGTTTCTCAATATTCCTGTATGGTGCAGAAACATGGACATTAGACAAGAAAACAGAACAGAAAATTGAAGCCTTTGAAATGTGGATTTATAGAAGAATAGGTAGAATTGGATGGATACAAAAGATAACAAACGATGAAGGTTTAAAACAACTGAAAATAAAAAGAGAACTGCTGAACACAATTAAGACAAGATAAATGAAATTTTTGGGGCATGTTAAAAGACACAACAGCCTACTAAAAGTAATATTGGAAGGAAAAATACAAGGCAAAAGAGGCAGAGGCAGACCAAGACTAACATGGACGAGTAACATCAAAAGATGGACAAGTCAATCTATGTCAGCCTGCACCATCAAAGCAAGAAACAGAGTAGAATGGCGATCCATGGTAGCCAACCTTCGTTGCGGAGAGGGCACACGATGATGATGATGATGTTTCATGTGTTGAACAACCAGGTCGTATGAAAGCAGTTATCCTCATCACCTATGTAGCTTCAACATGACAAATCCATTCATCTATCAGACTTGAAAAAGTGGAAGCTTTGCACTTCCTTCATTTTGGACAGAATTTCTGGTATTTTTTTTTTTTTTATCCCAACAAATTAAATATTAACATCATCAAGTACCGGGCCTACTGGCGTAGGTGATCATGTCTCTCCACAATTTTCGATCTCGACAATTCTTTATCATTTCTGTTGTTGACCTTTTGCTAAGCCATTCTCTTAAGCTGTCTGGTATCTTTTCTCTTTGCTTCCATCTATCACTTCATCCCTCAATTTTTCCATTTGTTACAATATATTCCAGTTGTTCTCTTCTCATTACATGGCCAAAAATAATGATTGTTTCTTCCTAATATTGGAAATTAGCTCTTTTTGCTTTGGCCTCTTTCAGAACATTTTCATTACTCTTCTTAGCTGTCCATAGTATTCTCAACATTCTTCTGTAAAACCACATTTCTACAGACTCTAGTGATTTTCTTGTTTGTTGTCCTATTATCCATGATTCACATCCATATGTTAAGACTGACTCTACATAACATTTGAGATTTCTATTGTTGTGGCGATTCATGATTGTACAAAGAAGTTACGACGGTGGTTTTCTGTTGCCTTCCGTCGGTTTGTTTACGGATGGCTCCGCTAGCCTTTGACTAAAAAGTCTCACCCACAAGGCAGTGGGGTTGTTTTACTTCGGGGTACACTCCCTTAGCCTTTTACTTATTATATATATTATAATGCAATAATATTGATTATATATATTATAATGCAATAATATTGTAACTGAACTTTCTTCTTGTATTTAATGAGTTTAAATTGAAGTGGTTCATTTTTTTTAACAATTTCTACATTTGTTGTGTTTTTGTGACAAATTTGCAGCCACCGATTTCTTCCATATGCTTTTGTTTTGTTGTCTATGTAGATTATAGTTTTGATATTGACATCCAGTAATTTAAAAACTACTGCACAGATAGCACCGAAATTTAGCTAAATTTGAGTGTTTGTAATGTGTTTTATACAAACATCATTAATTTTTAAAATTTATTTTAGAATTTGCAGAAATTGTTTGTGTTAGTGAAATTTCAAAATGGATATTATTTATTTATTCTTTGTTGCCAGTGGCAATAATTATTGTGAACATCTAATTTCAAGTTTTCTTCCCATTTAACATTAGATTCTGAACACCTAGCTTTAAATTTAAATTAGATTTTGTTTAATCTGAAATTTTGTCCATTTTTCTTTTGTACAGTCAAGTTTGTGTTTTATTGTAAGGCAAATTTTTTTAATTAAAAGTACAAAATGTGTGTTGTTTTTAATTTAATTTATATTGAATGATATAAATGTAGTAAAAGTTTCATGCATGTGTGAATATTTATAATTGATTGATGTACAATCTGTTTATTGTTACAAAGGATGAGGCTGTGTGGTGGTGTCAAGGAGTCTGAGGTTGAGAGAGCTAAGAACCAGGTCATGACTAACCTGCTTTTGCAGCTTAATGGAACGACACCCATCTGTGATGACATTGGCAGGTCAGTTTATATGTGATTATTCTTGTTAATGGAGACAGTCTGGAAAGGCTTGTGATATGTTGGTTACCCTGTAGCAGCAGTTGTTACATGTCCATGCTGTCCTCGATTATTCCAGTCCCACATTGGACATAACTGTCCTATTTTTACTCACACATACACTGATGAATTAAAATATTTGATGAAATTTGTTCCCTTCATCACTCAAGATGGGCTAACAGCATTTTTATTGATTTTGTTGCTTTGTAAGGTAAAGTACAAGACTTGAATCTATATCTTAGCACGCAAGTTTTCATCCATATGTGCTTGACTGCCTATCCAGAAGTGTTTGGATTACTCTGGATAGTGTCGATTTAAGCATCGAAACTCACGATGCAAGGCGGCATTCCTGACCTTCCCAGAGTGGTACCCTGGTACTCATCATTTCTGCCAATGGCTGGGTCGACCGCGGGTGTATTTTTTATCCAACCACAAGTACAATTCATACTGCTTCCAGCGAGAATTGAATACGGGTTGTCCGAAAGTCGGCAGCCAAGTCGGGTGGTTTTCCCAACTAGGCTACTGAGGCCCCCATGCTTTGATTAGCATGGCTAATTCTTGAACATTTGTTTAGCATGGCTAATTCTAGGGCACTCTACTCAAGGTTCACATCTATTTTATTCATCTTCTCCCTTCAATGATAGCTTTGAGAGATCGCTTTCCTTTCCACTAGACCAGGGATGGCCAATTAGGTGCCCGCGGGCCACTTGTGGCCCGGTGGATAAAAAATAAAATCAGGTTGCATTGAGCAAAATGTCCTGGGTAAAATTGATCTAAAATTTGTTACATTAACTTCTACGTGGAGAAAGCTAACTCAAATATTCCCTAGTAGATCTATGTTTAAAACTCTGAACACTCTAGTAGTTAGTTTAACGTCGACTTCCTGTCATTCCCGGTCCATCCTTTTTTTTCCTTTTGATCATCCTGCGACCGACTTAAACAAAGGAAGAAGCCAACGAATGGTTCTAGAGCCGACTCTCGGTTCGGCGAGTTCAAACAGTTTCCGCCAAAAAATACTGTCAGTCACCCACCTCCTCCACCCCAACACATTCACCTCACAATTATTTTACTTTCAGTTTATTTCTCTCCAAACCTCTTTTCATCAGTCAAAATTATATATCCGATCTGATCATTCTGATTTTGTCGAGTTAAGTGAACAGTTCCATTTTAACAGGAAACAGTGCTATTGCTGTAATCTGTGTTTTCATTGTCTGTTGCTTCGGTCGTGGTATAATATGAACAATAAACGTCAATTAAATGAAAAAATCAGATTTTTTCATGAGAAATGGGAACATGATTTTTTATTTATCAACAATAAGGATAGCAAACCGCAGTGCCTTGTGTGTTTGCAAGTGTTGTCTGTAAATAAAGAGTATAATCTTAAATGGCATTACACACAGCATCACGCCGCTAAATACAAGGACTACATTGGTGCTATACGTTCTACACTTGTGTGCGATTTGAAGAAAAAGGTTAGTGCTCAGAAATCTGTTTTTACTACATTAACAACAAACAAACAAGTTCCTTAATGGCATTGTTTGTTGTAAGTGCAGAGATAGCGAAATAACAAAAATCATTATATGACGGTGACTTCGTAAAGCGTTGTTCTATTAACATGGCGCGTGCATTTGGGAAGAAAAAATTGCCAGTCATTTTGAGAGTGTTCCACTATCAAAACAGACAGTCACTAGGTTGAAATAAGTTCTCATATATCTAGTAAATTAAAGAGTGTCGTTACAAATTCCACTTACTTTTCTCTGGCTTTGGATGAATCTACTGACATATCAGACACAGCACAACTTTTAATTTTGATAAGAACTGTTTCAAAAGACTTTATTATCAATGAAGAGCTACTAGCTTTAGATTCATTGCATAATACGACCAAAGGTCAATATATTTATAACTCAGTTATGAAAGTTGTTAACCGATACGGTGACATAAACAGACTTTCAGCAATAGTGACAGATGGTGCTAAGTCAATGTATGGTACTCAAAAAGGGTCTAGTTGGATTATTAAGGAAGGCTGGAATCCATTGCCCAGCATTACACTGCATTAAACACCAGGAGGCGCTGTGTGGCAAGATTCTAGACGTGGAGGATGTTATGAAAACTGTAATAAAGTGTGTGAATTTAATAAAAGGCGGGAATCGGTCTTTGACACACCGACAGTTTATAAATTTTCTATCAGAAGTTGAGGCGGAATATGGCGATTTGGTGCTCTACACACAAGTACTCTGGCTAAGCAGAGGGAATTGTTTGTGGCGGTTTTTTGCTTTGAGAAACGAGATAAAGCAGTTTTTAGAGAAACATGATACCAACAAAGAACTGATCAGAAAAATGTCTGATCCACATTGTAACAGCGTATTGGCCTTTTTAACTGATATCACCAAGCACATGAATGAACTCAACGTGAAGCAACAGGGACATTCCCAAACAGTCTCAGATTTGGTAGGACACCTAGATGGATTTATAAGTCAACTAAAAGTTTTTAGATTTACCCTGGCCAAAGACAACTTCATTCATTTTTCCTTCATGCAAAGAATTGATTGAGGAGCGCAGTGACACTGATTTCAGATTTTCTGTATTAATGTTAGACAAATTATTGGAGCAATTCAATGAACGATTTTCTGACTTCAGTGGTATACGACCAGAACTGGCATTGTTTAACAACCCTATGAAGTGTGACATTTTCCAACAACATGACACTTTTCAGTTGGAGTTATGTAACCTCCAAAGTGACCCCTTTTCCAATCAAGGATGGAGATAGGAGTTGACTTTTGGAAACTTGTGCCGCAGGAAAAATATCCCGCATTGAGTGATTTCAGTTTGAAAATTACTTGTATGTTCGGAAGCACATATATATGTGAATGCGCTTTTTCAACAATGAAGGTGATTAAATCGTCACAAAGAAACCGACTCACTGATGGCCACCTTCAGGATTTATTACGAATATCATCATCATCTTTACACATTGACTTTGATGAACTTGTTGCTGCACATGAACATCCACATTGTTCTCATTAAAAGGTTTGTTACATGTCAACTTTAAAATGACCTAACTAAAACATGTTTGTTAAACAATATAAATAGCAAATTGTATTCATTTTTATAAATCAACTAGGCATGTTTAACTCTGTTGCAATAAAAGGATTTATGTAAGCAAATAATGCCTATAAATAACAAAAATATTACCTTAAAACAAATGCCAAGTTTATTTGTATTGATGTTGTTATGTGTGTGGCCTGCCACAAAAAAAATAATTAAAAAGTGGCCCACCATTTGAAAAAAATTGGCCATCCCTGCACTAGACAATTGGTATCACTCTTGAGTTGATAACCATTAGTGACATTGGTACTCACCAAAAACTTTATTAATTTTCTTCTCAGTTCTCCCAATTTTTCCCACTTTTCTATTAATCCACATTTCAAGGGCTTCCATTTACTTCTGTTTTCTTATTTACAGTCCACATTTCTGCACCATACAAGAATGTTGAGTTGATATAGCTCTTTATATTTCTCAATTTTAATTCTGTTGTTGTTTGTTTTAATGTGAGTATATATTTCATGTTGTTAAAAATACTTTTTGCCAGTAGTATTCTTTTATTTACCTCTCTCATATTTTCCTTCACTCATTGTGACATATCCAAGATATATATATATATATATATATATTCTTCTTCTCTCTCGATTCTGTCCTATCCATTTATCTTGATGTTGATTTGTAATCTTTGTGTATCTGTGTATTATGGTTTAGGTCTTCATAATATTTATGTCCAATTTATATTCACTACTTTTCTTGTTTATTCTTTATTTTATAACTAATTGTGCTTGTAACATGCACTTGTAGGAAGTAGGTTCATTTATTATCCATGATGACACAAATTTAAATGTATTATCTTTTCTACCTTGCAGTTTTTCATAAAATAATACAATTTCTGTAATCTCTCTTTTGTTCTGAAAGTTGACGTATAAGTTTATTCTATCTAATTTTGTTTTTTTTATATCTACTACCCATTTTTTTTTATACATATTAACATAGACTAAATTATCTTGTCACATCCTCAGACAAGTTTTGGCCTACGGACGAAGAATCCCCATAGAGGAGATGGAGACTAGACTGAGTGTAAGTTTCTTTCTGAGTCGTAAGAAAAGTTGATAATAACTTTTGCTACAAAGCTTTTTGTTTAACTAAGAAGAGCTGTGAGAATCAGATGCGGTAATCATCTGCCGGATTTATGACCCAGAGTTCGAATGTAAGGAGCTTTGTCTATTGACATATCGGCCATCAGTCCTGCCAGCACGTTATCTTTTATCTTAGTGTCGTTTGTGGCCTATCCCATGTTTATAAAGGTTTGTTTTATGTCTCACTGACAGGCAAAGAGATTTTCTTACCAAGAATTTTAAAAATATGATTGCACTTATGGCCAAATTTATTTTGAAAAGCTGCACTTTTATGATGTATTAGTATATTTTACTGAGCGTGCATGGTGTTTGACAAAATTTTTTAAAAATCTGTCAGCAATGACTTGTCAGAGGTCACCGGAATTATTAGGAAGGTACACAGGGAAAAAAAATGTGTGCTTGCTGCAAACTGTTGAATTCTAAGATTGTTTATTTTGAGAGCATCATTTTTACGACGGTATCGTGTTCTAGGGTTAATGGCACCAGAAGTAGGCTTTTGTGATGAAGTTGTGGGTTAATTGTTCTTTAATTACATCTGCCTGAAACTAGATGCCTTTTACAAACAATGTCTTTAATAAACAACATCTCTTTTTAGTGATGTGGTTTAAATTGTTGCCTATGCCACTGAATATGACTTGACAGAATTCAACTTTCAACATCATAACTGATGACACCGAATGGCTGCACATGTGACCCTGTTTTTGTAGAGAATAGCATAGTCACTTAACATATCCCATACCATGACCCACAAATCTCAGCTTTTATAGCCATTGCGCCAAGCCAAAAAACTACAATTTGCGGCTTTTAATTTATCAATATTTTTGCAATTATTTCCCCACTTCTTCTTCATCTACCTTTTTAGCTCTCAGTGGAGCATAGGTCTTCAACAAACATTTTCCAAGTCGTTCTATTTTTTTGCCATTCTTTTAAGATCACTCCATGTCTTCCCCATCATCTTCATCTCTGCTTCTATCTGTTTTCTCCAAGAATTCCTTGGTCTTCCTCTTTGTCTTTTCCCCTGGGGATTCCAAAAAAGGGCCTGTTGTATAATACTCTCAGTGGGCTTATGTAGTGTGTGTCCTATCCAGCGCCATCGTCTTCACTGTATCTCTTTATCCACTGGTGTTTGACATTTCCATAATTCTGTGTCAGTGATTTTGTCCTGCCATTTCCATCCTTTTATTCTGCGTAGTATTTCCCACTAATACCTTGTAATTCTCTTTTTACCCAATTTTCTGACTTTGTTAATAGATTGTCCCAACAATATGCGTGTTTTCGATTAATTTTCATTTATTTTATGACTGTTATTTCAAATGCATTTTTTTTATTCGGAAGAATGGCTCGTCCACAGTGTGTTAAACTCCATGTAGCAAATGTGCTATACTGTTTCAGTTGTTTTGTTTGTTCTCATTTTTTTTTTTTTTTTGAGGAAACTTGATTGAGGAAGTGACTGTACATTCTATGTGGAGGCTGTTTGGAATTGTCATTTGTGCTGCCAATTAGAGCATGCATAGAGGCCAACCTTGTCAATAGAATTTGCCAGTGCACTTTAGGGGATTCTGTGACATGAAGTAGAGCAGATATGTGGAAAAAGTCAGCTGTAATGGAACTGATTTCTGCATGGGATAAAATAGGTTAATAATGAACTGGGGAAAAAATGACTTCAGGTGAAGTGGACTAGAAAGTTTAGCTCAAAACAGACAACAGTGGAGGTTTCTAGTGATGGCCTTACATGCGCATCATCATCATGTGCCATACCGGATGGCGTTGGCGTCCTTCCACAATCTTCTTTCCACAGTGCATCGTATGAGTTCTGTTGTTGACTGTTTTCCATGCCATGACACCAAGCTATCCAGTATTTTCTCTCTTTGTCATCCGCGATCTCTCTTCCTTTTATTTTACCAGTTGTAACCAAGTATTCCAACTTTCCTCTTCTCATGATGTGCCCAAAAAATGTTGATTGCTTCTTTCTGATGTTTTTTAAGAGCTCCCTTTTTGTGTTGGCCTCTTTGAGAACATGCTAGAGGACGAAATAATTATTATTTAATTGGGATGCGAATTAACATAGGTTGTTTGGCAGCTTTGATAAGTGGATCATGTTCAGCAATCATGTCAAATAAAAACCAGCTTACTGCACATTACTTTCCTCTAGCTGTGTTGTCTTTCAGCATCAAGAGAAAATGGCATGTTCTGATCAGCGCTCTCTAGTGTGTCTCCTCCATGGTGTTCATTGTGATGTCTATTTATTTATCCTTTCTCTTCTAGATCTACCTTCCCTCCTCTTTCCATTGTTTCTTAGTGTTAATGCTATCTGATGGTAATTGTGTAATACTTTAATGTCAGTTTAGCAGTTAAAGTCTCGAAAATGAGGTGAGTGAGAAGGATTCTGCAACAGATAAGAGGCAGTGCAATACAACTTCACAGGCTGTGTGTGAAAACAAATTTTAGTTGAGGTTGTTTGGTTTTTATGCCCAAGAGCCTACATTTGTTTAGAGGCTCTCTTGAAACACAGACATTGAAAATTTGAGGTCTGTTTGTGACTTGAAGGTCACCAGTGGGATTGTGTAATGCTTTTTTTTTTTTTTTTTAAATTGTTGTTATCAAGCATGCCAAGATATAAAGAAATGTTGGACAGTTGTATTCTGGAATGTGAAAGAGTAGCAGCTCCAGTACAACTTAGCAGTAATGCCCAATGGAGACAAAAATTGTTCATGGTTTTAAGAATCGATCTTCACCAATATCCAAATGATACAAGACATGTAAAAAGAATATGGTTTGATAGCGTTCACACTAATCAAATTGAGCGTGGCTGGAGCACAGTGCAGCGAAACGTACGTTGCTGAAATCGCATTGGCGCACAGTGCAGCGAAACGTACGAAAAGAGTTAAAAACTAGCAGAGAGAGGGAAAAAGAGTATAAAATACAATTGTATAAATTTCTGACTTTGTTTTGTCAAATTTTATGTCAGTTAACATGTTTTTTCCACTTTCAATACATAAATTCAAAACCCTGTAGCACTATTAAGGTGTCAGAAAAGACATTTAACATTTTCTAATTTTTTAAATATATAAATTAAATCCAATTTCAGGCCATCAACTCAAATACATTGAAGGAGGTGTGTACGAGGTATATCTACGATAGGTGTCCAGCTGTGGTTGGAGTCGGTGAGTAGTAGATATTTTCACATCTCAGCAGATATCTATATTTATATAAATATATATTGCATGAATGTCACTTTATTAATGAACTGTTAGCCTGTAGAAAAAAAATAATGCCAAGTAATATATGTCATGGAGTATATGTCATGTAGTAGAGGGGTGAAATATAAAAGATCATCCTAATGCAGCATTTGAATGTGGGGGAGCCAGTGCTTTTCCTCACTATCACTATTCTTTACCTCCGTGAGTCAGATACCTATTCCTTGACTGGAAAGTTCCCAGGCTGTGTTTGAACCCACATTCTTGTTTTTGTCATGCCAGAGCATTACTACTGACACTCTCTGTAGCCTGTACCTCAAATAAATATCACATGTCAGCAGAATGTGGTTTGTGTGTGAGATTCCCTATTAAAATTAATAAAATATTGATTTTTTTTTTTTTAATACGCAATAAAACACAGTGACAGATGTTCATACATTTGTTACACAGTCCATTCATTACATTTTGTGTAAATGGCCACATCAAACAGCAGGGTATGTTTTATAAATAATAAAAATGCTATAAATTGCAAACTGTAATATTTACCATACGTCATTACGATGGCCTCTTTCCAAAATTAAGTTCAGAAATATTGGAGTCTGTGAGTTGCTGCGATCATCAATAATTTTATCATTTATATAAGTCATTATGAGATATGGATTGTGTTGTGAAGATGACCATGTTGGGGAAAACTTTCATTGAACTTTTTTTTTTTTTTGGTACAGATAACATTTTCTTGCTAATGTACTACAATAGGCAGTACTACCTGTGAGTCGAACTCACTGCCTTGTGGATTATTTGGGAGAATGGGGACTGGTTAGTCTTGAGGCAAGATGCCAGTTTCAGGACGGAGAGGTTGTGGGTTCAAATCTTGGCTGCACCAGTTAAGTTTTTTATTTGTGATTTCTCTCTACGACAACCACCCCTGGTCTCAACAGCAAGGGGTCCGGCTTGAAACGTCAATTACTCATCAATGGAAAAAATATGAGTGCCTCTGAAGATGGAATTATCTGCCTGTGTGGTGATGAACCCCTGTACACATGGTTGCCAGGGAAAAACAGATTAACGTCCAAAATTCAGCTTCTAGTCTCTATAGACTAGGTAAACACTAGCAAACGGAAAAAGAAAAAAAATTGGGGGAGAATCTGGGACAAAGGGAGTAAATCCACTGCCAAAATCTAGAGGAGGATTCTCAGAGGCAATTAGTGTTGAGGTGTGTCCTTCTGGCAACCTTTGTAAATCTGTTTCACATGTATGGACTTTGTCCTACCTTCAGAACTCTTCAAACTCAAGTTCAGTGCTACAGGAACTGGGGACTAAATTCTTAATAATCGACCTTTGATCAGCGTGCTTCCTACCATTGTGTCATCATCATCATTGAGTGCCGTCTCCGCAACGAAGGTTGGCTACCATGGAGCGCCATTTTGCTCTATCTCTATTGCTTTGATGGTGCAGGTTGTCATCGGTTGATTTGTCCATCTTTTGATGTTACTCGTCCATGTTAATCTTGGTCTGCCTCTGCCTCTTTTACCTTGTATTTTCCCCTCCAGGGTCACTTTCAGTAGGCTGTTGTGTCTTTTAACATGGCCTAAGAATCGCATTTGTCTTGTTCTAATTGTGTTCAGAAGTTCTCTTTTCATTTTTAGTTGTTTTAAGACTTTGTCATTTGTTTTCTTTTCCTTCCATCCAATTCTACCTATTCTTCTATATATCCACATTTCAAAGGCTTCAATTCTCTGTTCTGTTTTCTTGTCTAATGTCCATGTTTCAGCACCATATAGGAATATTGAGAAGATGTAACATTTTGCTATTCTTAGTTTTAGCTCTGGTGTTATTTGTTTTGATGTTAGTATGTCCTTCATGACATTAAAATTACTTTTTGCCATTCCTATTCTTTTGTTTATTTCAGTTTTCTTTACACCATTGTGTAAAGAAGAAAAAATGCCATAATCTGTGCGTGCACATGTACACACACACATATATATATATATATATATATATATATGGATAAAATGTTTCATCCCTCCTCATACATATACAGCTATAAATTGCTGTTATCTTCGACTTCCTCAATCAGGCTCCAATTATTTTAGCATCCCTTTTCTATTTACTGCTCTTTTTTTGGCCTTTCAAATTTTGTTCTTTTAGGTTGCAGAAGCATTGTATTATTTCACTTTTAGTTTTATGAACATTTAATGTGCCATACTGTCATCAGTGCTTTCAACAAGTTATAGTGTAGCCAACATTGTATTATTTCACTTTTAATTTTATGAACATTTAATGTGCCATACTGTCATCAGTGCTTTCAACAAGTTATAGTGTAGCCAACATTGTATTATTTCACTTTTAGTTTTATGAACATTTAATGTGCCATACTGTCATCAGTGCTTTCAACAAGTTATAGTGTAGCCAAGATAAATGCAACAACCGCACTGCAGAAACAGACACCTCTACCAAGTTAGTATGGTAGTGTATAATAGTAAGAAAGATCATCACTGAACCTTAACTACAAACATTACAACAATTCATATCCCCAGGGGATGCTAAGTACTTTTATAATATAATAATGTCTTATTTGAGTAAAATTGTTGTAACAGTTTCAGTTCTCTATTTTTCCCCAATTTTGATGTATTAAAGAACATGCTTATGGTGCATTGTGGGGAAATACCATGTTGATCAAATATTTAGAGTGCGCTGAATTCTCCAAATTCTTGCTTTTGTGTGTGTGGTTCTCAACATTTTTTGTTTGATGTCTAAGAAATATGATTTTACAGAAGAATGTTGAGAATCAACAAAAGAGAAACAGGAAATGTTCTAGAAAAAAAAAAAAAAAAAATAAGTTTTGTTACCAACTCCATAATATGTGATGAGATGGGAACAGCTGGGAATATGCAGTTTTGTAACAGCTACAAAAAATTAGGAGGGAAATGAGATTTAGGCACACAAAGATAACAGTTTGGTAGAAAGTTAAGAACAGAATTGACAAGCAACTGTAGAGGTAGAAAGTTGTTGAGGGATGTGAGGCAGTTCTTGATGATATTGAAATAGTTCATATTGAGAGCCCATTACTTGTCAGTTTTTTACTGCTCCCCTTCTCCCTGCAGTGCTGTTGTCATGCTTCCCACTTGCATTCCCTCTTCTTTCTTCCACCAATCTCTGTGTCTGCAGAATTGTACTTTCTTACAAAGTACACCATGCTCAATACAATTTTTTATTGTTTTCTGTCTTTCTTACAAAGTACACAGAGACATCTTCTTCTTCTTCTACCTTTTTAGCTCCCAGTGGAGCATAGGTCTTCAACAAACACTTTCCAAGTCGTTCTATTTTTTGCCATTCTTTTAAGATCATTCCATGTCTTCCCTGTCATCTTCATCTCTGCTTCTATCTGTCTTCTCCAAGAATTATTTGGTCTTCCTCTTTGTCTTTTCCCCTGGGGATTCCAAAAAAAGGGCCTGTTGTGTAATACTCTCAGTTGGCTTCCGTAGTGTGTGTCCTATCCAGCGCCAACACAGAGACATGCTTAATACAATTTTTTATTGTCTTCTGTCTTTCTTATAATGTTTTAAAAATAAATAGAAAAAAACGGTATGGTTAAAGCTTCATATAATACGGGGACAACACAAATTAGAACAACAAATTCAGCTTCATATTTGTATGTATTGGTATATATTTCTTTGCTTTGTCCCTTTATTATAAATTTAGTTGTCTTTAAAAGTTTGTGTAAGGGCCTGTAGTTTTGTGCTTAGTTTAGGGTCCCCCATTTGGTCAGTGGGCATCTATCAATGCTTCATACTGACTGCAGCCTTGTAGGTTGTATAGCACAGTCTGTGGTGCTTGTCCCTATGTCTGTGTTTGTAATCTTGAACATGTAGTTTTGAAATAAATGATGTTTTGTTCATAGGCAGCCTATTTGTCATCACCATTAATGACTTGTTCAGGTTAGGTTAGAGTTTTTATATTTGAATGTCTTCATTTCAGGCCCCATTGAAGCCCTGACAGACTACAACAGGATACGTGCTGGCATGTACTGGCTGAGAACATAACAACACATAGAAACTAACTTATCTGTCAACATTAGGTGTTTCAAATCAATATTGAACTTGTTTCTAACTTCAGATGTTCCTTGTCAACTAACTTGTCTATCCAAGGCTGAAATTAGCATGTTAATCGTGTATACTGTTCAATGTTTTTTTGTCTTGGATCTGTAGAATATAAATAAAATATCGATCAATAATACATCTTGATGTAATTGAGGTTTAGAAATAGACAATGGGACCCCCACTGGTGCCAACTTAGGGTTGTGCACTGCATAAAGATATATATTTTTTTTTGTGCTCAGGAAAGACAACAGACAAGTGATGGTTCCATAATAACTTAAAGCTACTTGAAGTGTAAGATATATGCCAATTTGTATGTGCTTAACTTTAGGAAACAGTCATCAGATGTCAGAGGGTTTTCCATTGACTGTTTTCTGTTTCGTCTGACATGTATTAACTTAATTAACATCTGGCATGTGTTAACTTAATTAGGATATTTCTCTTGCTACTTAAATGCTGAGGGAGTGGTTTCATTTCTGAATTACAGAATTAGAGAACATTGGCTTTTAGAATGTTGATTGATTATGTCCAATGGAATTTTGTATTAAATAATTATTGGTAGTATATGTTGTTTTCTCTGTTGGTTTCTTTTAAGAGGCAGTTTGTGAGTGAGTGCAACAGTTGTTTATATGTGTGTAATAGCTGTGGAGAAGGTTTTAACCACCAGAAAGAGCACTGGCTTCCTCGTTTCAAAATGCTGTGGCCTGGCATTGTAAAGTTTTAATACCACTCTCTTTTATAATATGCTATGGGACATTCTTTACCTGTAATAGCTGCAGGGCATATTAGATTAAACAGTAAGTAAAGGATACTTGTCATGCCATTATCATACGAGGAATATGATTGTTGTTGTTAGGATCTTTAGTATTAGGAATACTTAGTGCTCCAATATCCCTCTAAAACAAAATCAGAGGAGAGCACTGATGTAAAGAATTCATGTAACACTGTAACTCCAATGTCTTTATAGATACAATGTTCTACGACTCTTCTGCAGATTCTGTGGCTGTGTTCTGCTTGGCCCGTTTTGCTGCCTTGTTGAATCTGGCCGCCCACTATACTAATTGTCTGCCCCTGACAAATCTTGCAGGTCTGGACTCGTGATTTGCTTATTGACTACTGCCTCCTCTTGACCGAGACGGCAGCTTTTGAATGGCCAGGAAAACTGACTCAGCTTCCCTTCGTGATCTTTTTATGTGGTAATCCCCACTTTACATTGGATTCATAGATTATGAAAAGGCATTTAATAGTTTAGACAGAGGAATGCTTTGGAAGTTGCTGAGTCATTACGGAATCCCCATAAAGTATATTAACCTGATAAAAACAATGTATGAAGGAACAAAATGTAGTGTTGCATGAAGGACAGCTTACAGAAGCATTTGAAATAGAACAGGAGTAAGGCATGGATGCCTTCTGTCTCCATTTCTCTTTCTACTGGCAATAGATTGGATTATGAAAATAATTCAAAACAACAGAAATGGAATCCTGTGGTCACTGACCAAACAACTTGATGATTTAGACTTTGCTGATGACATAGTTGCCCTATCACACAGCCATCAACAGATGCAGGATAAAATGAGTATATTAGATGAGAGATCACAACCGATAGGACTGAAGATTAATAGAGGTAAGACCAACATTATGAGAATTAATGCAGTTGGCAATAACCAAATAAAATTAGGAGAAATACCTCTACTAGACGTACAATCTTACATATATCTGGTCAGTAATATAGATAAAGAGGGAGGAACAGAAAATTATACCAAAATAAGGATAGCAAAATCAAGAGGAGCTTTCATTGCACTGGGAAACATATGGAAATCCAAAGAAATTAGGTTAAATACAAAAATAAAAATTTTCAACTCAAATGTTAAGTCAGTTCTATTATATGGCTGTGAAACATGGAGAACAACAAAAATGACAATCATGAAGATACAGACCATCATTAATGGATGCTTGCGCAGAATAAAAGGATGGAAATGGCAGGACAAAATCACTAACATAGAATTATGGAAATGTACCAGTCAAATACGAGTGGATAAAGAGATACAGCGAAGACGATGGCGCTGGATTAGACACACTGCGGAAGCCAACTGAGAGTATTGCACAACAGGCCCTTTTTTGGAATCCCCAGGGGAAAAGACAAAGAGGAAGACCAAGGAATTCTTGGAGAAGACAGATAGAAGCAGGAATGAAGATGATGGGAAAAGACATGGAATGATCTTAAAAGAATGGCAAAAAACAGAATGACTTAGAAAGTGTTTGTTGAAGACCTATGCTCCACAGGGAGCGTAAAAGGTAGAAGGAGAAGAAGAGACTTTGTGTTGACTTTCTGATATAACAGCCCGACAGAAATCTGAGAACAAAGTCTTCTCCGTGACCCTGACGTTCGTACTTCACCACACTGTCTACACCCACACACTGACGATAGTTCACTGTTCACAATGTCTACTCATAATATGAACTTGAGTTTATTTACAGTTAACTTGTCAAGTAACACAATGGTAACAAGAAAGCCAACCGGCGACTTAACACTGCGCTGGCTGCTCACACACCGAAATGTCCTGCAGACACTGTTCGCTACAACCATGCTTCCACCAACTCTCGCACTCTATTTGTCCACACTGTGAAATTCCGCTTAATCTAATCCCTAATTGAATACAAACGTCTATACTAGACTTATGATTAGACATTCTTTGGACTAAGTCTTTGTCCCTCTGAATTCTTGAATTGATGACAATTTTTCCTGGGCGGCGGCCAAAATTGATGGACCACCTAGTTCTTAGTGTTACCGGGGCCTCATGAGTAAAGAATCGTTACCTTCCAGGCATGTCGTAAGAGGCAACTAAGGAGATTGATTAATGGCTGACAAACTGTCATTGTAAAAAGTTATTGTTAGGGAAACAGATACGATGCACTGTAGATAGAAGATTTGGGAGGGACATGATCGCCTACGCCAACGGTATGGCACATGATGATGATGGAAACAGAGCCATAGATTTTAGAAGCAGTGGTCTCTATAATATGTGCAATTTTGTAACGCAATGTTTCTGTTTTTGGGATTGTGGTTCTGCCCTATGTGTTGTCTTTGGCTCGAAAGGACAATAGATAGATAGTTCTTATACACATTGCCAGGTCGATAGATGCCATTGTACAGTTATAGTAAGTCTGACTTCCATAAACTTTGAAATATATTAATTTAGTAACGGCTTGAGCTATTTAACACAATATCACGGCTGTACTAAGGAATATTGGAGCCGCGATAGCTCAGTGGTTAGTGAACTGGACTACAAAGGCAAGAGGTAAGGTTCTATACCAATCGACGGCTTCCGGTTCACCCAGCCTTTAATGGGTACCGGATTTTTGTCTGGGAAAGTAAAGCGGCACGGGCGTAATACCGACCACATTACCTCAAAATCATGTGCCGAAGGTTGTAAAATTTATGGTCACTAACACCATATTCCCTATACGCCACTTGGCGTGCCAGGGGTACTTTACTTTTTTTTTTTTTTTTTTTTTACTAAGGAATACGGTGTCTGGTTGTACACTGACATTTAACCCATTAAACTGAAATGTGATTGTATTATGTCATCAAATATTCAGGAGCCTGGCCCTACGTTACCTCTGAATATCCCCTGCTGTTCTTGACTTGGGGGGGGAAACATTTGGAGTGATAAATCACCGGATGAATACAGGAAGCGATATCAGAAGCGACTGTTACCGAGTTGCGTCAATGTTGATGCAGAAATGATATGTAAACGAAATATGTGTTGCTGAGATTTCGGACAGGAATTTTACACTTATTTTTTTTTTAAATAAATCTGTTTCGATTTGGAAACATGTGGGCATGTAGGTTAAGTCGATTGTTTACCAGCCAGATGTGCACAGGTTTGATTTCCAATAAAGTCAATGACAAGTAATAAGACCACAGCGTTAACACTCCGTGGCGACAGCATTACCTTGCATACATCATTTACTCCAAGCTCCTTGCTGATGGTTTTTTGGTTATTGGTTATGAAGGCCCCGGTATCACTGCAAACGAATTAAAATCCATAATTGCTCAACCGCCCGTGCCAGTGGAATCATCCGAATGACTAACTCATCTCCAAACAAAGAAAGGTAGCTGTAGTCCCCATCATAGCAGTCTCAGCACAGGCCAAAAGACATAAGGCGAAACCGCACAGAAAGTGAACACGGCCCAACTGTTCCCTGTCATACGTTATCAGCATTCATCGTAAACAATTGGAATCAAAACGGATGAAACACACAGCTCACGGTGTGCACAGAGCACTTAACTCAGTAGCTCCTGCAACAAACCGGACTTGGAATATGAGGAAACTGCAACAAAGAACACTTTTCAGACATAGCCTTCAATGATTCCTGCCGCCTATCCACCATATTGCCCGGAAGTTCACGTCCTCCTGAAAATGATGATCGTCATAGCATTTAAATGTACAGTCTGATGGTGATGGTATATCCAGAATTAAGGTAAAGATGTAACATTCGTCTCCCACCCCACTCTTTTCTTTTTATTCATCTCATTAGCGTAGTCGATGGTCGAACAACAGGGTTTGAAGCTTCCTCGTCGCCGCCTCAGTCAATCCAGCAGGAAAAAAAGTGGGCACCTGACCGTTGTCCTGGGAAGATTGAGAATCTCTGGGGAGATAGCAGTGGGTCGTGCTCAAAAGATGTGCCCATGATAAACAGAGGCCCTGCACCAGTTACGCCATGGCCGATCTTGAAAGGCCGTGTGCTCTAGCGTTTGGTTTTCATGGCAAGACGCTGTGTCAAGGAGTACGGGTTCGATCCTGACATTGACCATCTATTGTTCTTTGTGTTTTTTTCTCTGTTGATTATTTGTGAGTTTTTTTCCCCAGTGTTGTAAGCATACCTCTTCCCATGAAATGATTTGCTGATCTATCGCCTCGGGAGTTTCACTCCGTAATAATATTCATTATTATTATATGTCTGCAGTCTAAACCACTGGAAACTACTATTCGTACTGTTTCGTCCTATAACTGTTTGTGTGCAACGCAAGTATTCAGCCCTACCCTATCCGGGAGATACTTGTCTTAATAGGAAAATACAGATAAACAATTTATTCCCAAGTTGTGTTCGTAACCCTAGGCTATAGTCATGACTCAATTATTATTTGTCTCCCGTCTAAAAACCATGGTTATGTCTGGACTACCACGGGACATCTTCAACTCAGAACAAGTTGGATAAATCCGCAGCAATTATAAAAGGCATGCATCATCATCATGTGCCATACCGGTTGGCGTAGGTGATCATGTCCCTCCACAATCTTCTATCTACAGTGCACGTATCAGTTCTGTTGTTGACTGTTTTCCATGCCATGACACCAAGCTATCCAGTATTTTCTCTCTTTGTCGTCCGCGATCTCTCTTTCCTTTCATTTTGCCTGTTGTAACCACGTATTCCAACTTTCCTCTTCTCATGATGTGCCCGAAAAATGTTGATTGTTTCTTTCTGATGTTTTTTAGGAACTCCCTTTTTTGTGTTGGCCACTTTGAGAACTTCCTCATTGGTCTTTTTAGCTGTCCAAGGAACTTTCAACATTCTTCTGGCATGCAAGACATGTTAAATAACTAAATGAAGGTGGGGAGGGGGGGCAATTATTTCGTTAATATGTTTCGCGAAATATGGGCTTTTGTTTCAAATCGGAGAAGGGAAGATGGGCAGGAAGTGTGAGTAAATATAAACAACAATTAAAATTTAATTCCGTCATTCTGTGGTTATTAATTCTTTTTATGTAACGTGTACTTCTATGTTTGTTTAACATCGGTGTGGCTTCGTTATTTAGCTTTTGAACTGAGGTCACATTAGCGATGTCGCTATTCTTAACCATTACGCAAAAAAAGCAAATTCGAAACTGTAGGAACACGGTTGTTTGTAATTGTGCAATAATTTACATTTTTAATAAAGCGAGATAGATAGATAGATAGATAGATATATAGATAATAGATAGATAGATAGATAGATAGATAGATAGATAGATAGGTAGGTAGGTAGGTAGGTAGGTAGGCAGGCAGGCAGGCAGGCAGATAGATTAGATTAGATTAGATTAGATTAGATTAGATTTGATGGATGGATGGATGGATGGATGGGATGGGATGGGATAGAGAGAGCGCGCGCACAAATAATGACAATAGTGATAGAACGGAAGTTGAAGATGTTGGACTATTAATTGGGTGGGCGTTAGGGGGCGTTGTTCTTTGTTAACAGTCGAGAACGGTGTCATAAACAATTTGGAAAACCCGCTCAGACTTGTCAAGCTCGTAGTCATACACTATCGCATTTAATAATATTACAGTACATCGGGTTTGTGTATTATTATTAATATTATTCATATAGAGCCAATTCTGATCTATGGAAGCGAATCATGGACAGTAGACAAACAAATGAAAAGACAATTAGAGGCCACAGAGATGGAATTTCTCAGAAGAATGTTGAAAGTTCTATGGACAATAAGGAAATTTTAAAAGAGGCCAACACTAAAAGGGAGCTCCTAAAAAAACATAAGAAAGAATCAATATTTTTCTGGCACATCATGAGAAGAGGAAAGTTGGAATACTTGTTGGTTACACCTGGGAAAATAAAAGGAAAGAGATATCACGGACGACAAAGAGAGAAATACTGGATAGCTTGGTGTCATGGCATGGAAAACGGTCAACAACAGAATTGATACGATGCACTGTAGATAGAAGATTGTGGAAGGACATGTTCGACCTACGCCAACCGGTATGGCACATGATGATTATTATTATTATGATAGAGACTTGTAAACAAAAACAAAACAAACAAAAAAATCGTCAAATAATGATGGAATTAAATAAAGATGTGGTTCTAAGAATTGAGTCACTGTCATCTGCCACGCGTGTTGTAAGAGATTACTAAGGATGTTTGGAATCGTCTCCTCGCGTAGAGTGTGCACAGAACGACCTTGTCAACAGAATTTGCCATCGCGTTTTGAGAAAT
This sequence comes from Megaustenia siamemsis, assembly GCA_032433765.1. Taxonomy (NCBI): domain Eukaryota; kingdom Metazoa; phylum Mollusca; class Gastropoda; order Stylommatophora; family Ariophantidae; genus Megaustenia; species Megaustenia siamemsis. Next base: position 30,075,359 of record JAVIAB010000091.1, read on the forward strand.
TCTGTGACTAGTGATGGAGCGGATGCTGGAAATTTCTGACTGCAATAAAACTGGTCCCATGGATAGAATAGTAGCTCAAATGCACACCCGCTGTGTTATTCTCTGAGTTCATAAATTAATTTGGTACCGTTATCTTATCTGTCCGTAGAGAGCAGTACCATCCACTACTCCCTCCCCTTTCCAAACACATACAATTTCCCATCTGTTCAACTTCCGTTTTCTCAACTGTTCAACTTCCGTTTTCTCAAGTGTTCAACTTCCGTTTTCTCAACTGTTCAACTTCCGTTTTCTCAACTGTTCAACTTCCGTTTTCTCAACTGTTCAACTTCCGTTTTCTCAACTGTTCAACTTCCGTTTTCTCAACTGTTCAACTTTCGTTTTCTCAACTGTTCAACTTTCGTTTTCTCAACTGTTCAACTTTCGTTTTCTCAACTGTTCAACTTCCGTTTTCTCAGCTGTTCAACTTCCGTTTTCTCAACTGTTCAATTTCCGTTTTCTCAACTGTTCAACTTCCGTTTTCTCAACTGTTCAACTTCCGTTTCTCAACTGTTCAACTTCCGTTTTCCCAACTGTTCATTGTTTGCCAGATGTTTAACTATGACTTCCTTATCTTATTCTTTTCTATTCATCATCATCGAGTGCCATCTCCGCAACGAAGGTGGCTACCATTGAGCGCCATTCCGCTCTGTATCTTGCTTTGATGGTGCAGGTTGTCATAGGCTGACTTGTCCATCTTTTGATGTTACTCGTCCATGTTAGTCTTGGTCTGCCTCTGCCTCCTTTTACCTTATATTTTCTCTTCCAATTTAACTTTTAGTAGGCTGCTGTGTCTTTTAACACGCCCCAAACATCTCATTTATCTTGTTTGAATTGTGTTGAGTAGTTCTCCTTTCATTTGTTAGTTGCTTTAAGACTTCATCCTTTGTTTTCTGTTGCATTAGGGTCGCTCATTACAGGCGACACGGAGCTATGATTCAACTGCGCCGATAACCATCGAGCAACATAACCACCAGTATATCCCTCATTCAGCAATGAATATCAGGGATAAAATAAAAACTCACACCCGAAAGCGACTGCACTGGGTAAGCGGCCTATATTCTCCGGTCCTAAAATTCCCCCCTGATCAAAAGACCCCTGCAATGGAAAATGCAGTAAAGATGTTTTGTTTTACGTTTTGTTTGTTTGTTTGTGTTTTTGTTTGGTTGTTTGTGTTTGTTTGTTTGTTTGTTTGTGTTTTTGTTTGTGTGCAGCAATGAAGTGACGGGTACTCTTCACTTAGTTTATACGGCTATATTTGTGTCTATACAGATGGTTGATAACATGAAGCAAACAATAAATGTGCAATAATAATTGTCCAGTGCTGTTTTGTAAAGCAGCTTCTCTCATGGCTGATTTTGCTGATATGGGAATGGCAGGTCGGGCTACAGATTGATCAGACTGGTTTATGTCGAGCAGCCTCAATTCTTTTCTCTTGCGTATTTTTTCTTCTAACTTGACTTCATTTCATTTTGAAATACTATCGTACCGCTTTTTACTTGACAAAGTATCTTCTTCAAGTGCAGCAATCATATGCCAGCTTTTCCTATTTAGTTTACTTAATTCCTAACTGTATCTTTCTGTTCCTCCTCCTCCTCATTCTTCTCCTCCTCCTCATTCTTCTCCACCTCCTCATTCTTCTCCACCTCCTCATTCTTCTCCTCCTCATTCTTCTCCTCATTCTTCTCCACCTCCTCATTCTTCTCCACCTCCTCATTCTTCTCCTCCTCATTCTTCTCCTCATTCTTCTCCTCCTCCTCATTCTTCTCCACCTCCTCATTCTTCTCCACCTCCTCATTCTCTCCTCATTCTTCTCCTCATTCTTCTCCTCATTCTTCTCCTCATTCTTCTCCTCATTCTTCTCTCATTCTTCTCCTCATTCTTCTCCTCCTCCTCATTCTTCTCCACCTCCTCATTCTTCCACCTCCTCATTCTTCTCCTCCTCATTCTTCTCCACCTCCTCATTCTTCTCCACCTCCTCATTCTTCTCCACCTCCTCATTCTTCTCCACCTCCTCATTCTTCTCCTCCTCCTCATTCTTCTCCTCCTCCTTCCTTCTCCTCCTCCTCATTCTTCTCCTCCTCCTCATTCTTCTTCTCCTCCTCATTCTTCTCCTCCTCCTCATTCTTTTCTCCTCCTCATTCTTCTCCTCCTCCTTATTCTTCTCCTCCTCCTCATTCTTCTCCACCTCCTCATTCTTCTCCTCCTCCTCATTCTTCTCCACCTCCTCATTCTTCTCCTCCTCCTCATTCTTCTCCACCTCCTCATTCTTCTCCCACCTCCTCATTCTTCTCCTCCTCCTCATTCTTCTCCACCTCCTCATTCTTCTCCTCCTCCTCATTCTTCTCCACCTCCTCATTCTTCTCCACCTCCTCATTCTTCTCCTCCGCATTCTTCTCCTCCTCCTCATTCTTCTCCTCCTCCTCATTCTTCTCCCTCCTCATTCTTCTCCTCCTCCTCATTCTTCTCCACCTCCTCATTCTTCTCCTCCTCCACATCATTCTTCTCCACCTCCTCATTCTTCTCCTCCTCCTTATTCTTCTCCTCCTACTCATTCTTCTCCTCCTCTTCATTCTTCTCCTCCTCCTCATTCTTCTCCACCTCCTCATTCTTCTCCTCTTCCTCATTCTTCTCCTCCTCCTCATTCTTCTCCACCTCCTCATTCTTCTTCTCCTCATTCTTCTCCTCCTCCTCATTCTTCTCCTCCTCCTCATTCTTCTCCTCCTCCTCATTCTTCTCCACCTCCTCATTCTTCTCCTCCTCATTCTTCTCCTCCTCTTCATTCTTCTCCACCTCCTCATTCTTCTTCTCCTCATTCTTCTCCTCCTCCTCATTCTTCTCCACCTCCTCATTCTTCTTCTCCTCATTCTTCTTCTCCTCATTCTTCTCCTCCTCCTCATTCTTCTCCACCTCCTCATTCTTCTTCTCCTCATTCTTCTCCTCCTCCTCATTTTTCTCCTCCTCCTCATCTTCTCCTCCTCCTCATTCTTCTCCTCCTCCTCATTCTTCTCCACCTCCTCATTCTTCTTCTCCTCATTCTTCTCCTCATTCTTCTCCTCCTCCTCATTCTTCTCCACCTCCTCATTCTTCTCCTCCTCATTCTTCTCCTCCTCCTCATTCTTCTCCACCTCCTCATTCTTCTCCTCCTCATTCTTCTCCTCCTCCTCATTCTTCTCCACCTCCTCATTCTTCTTCTCCTCATTCTTCTCCTCATTCTTCTCCTCCTCCTCATTCTTCTCCACCTCCTCATTCTTCTCCTCCTCATTCTTCTCCTCCTCCTCATTCTTCTCCACCTCCTCATTCTTCTTCTCCTCATTCTTCTCCTCATTCTTCTCCTCCTCCTCATTCTTCTCCACCTCCTCATTCTTCTCCTCCTCATTCTCTCCTCCTCCTCATTCTTCTCCTCCTCCTCATTCTTCTCCACCTCCTCATTCTTCTCCTCCTCATTCTTCTCCTCCTCCTCATTCTTCTCCACCTCCTCATTCTTCTCCTCCTCATTCTTCTCCACCTCCTCATTCTTCTCCACCTCCTCATTCTTCTTCTCCTCATTCTTCTCCTCATTCTTCTCCTCCTCCTCATTCTTCTCCACCTCCTCATTCTTCTTCTCCTCATTCTTCTCCTCATTCTTCTCCTCCTCCTCATTCTTCTCCACCTCCTCATTCTTCTCCTCCTCCACATCATTCTTCTCCACCTCCTTATTCTTCTCCTCCTCCTCATGTCTTCTCCTCCTCCTCATTCTTCTCCACCTCCTCATTCTTCTCCACCTCCTCATTCTTCTCCTCCTCCTCATTCTTCTCCTCCTCCTTATTCTTCTCCTCCTCCTCATTCTTCTCCTCCTCCTCATTCTTCTCCTCCTCCTCATTCTTCTCCACCTCCTCATTCTTCTCCTCCTCCTCATTCTTCTCCTCCTCCTTATTCTTCTCCACCTCCTCATTCTTCTCCTCCTCCTCATTCTTCTCCCTCCTCCTCATTCTTCTCCTCCTCCTCATTCTTCTCCACCTCCTCATTCTTCTCCTCCTCCTCATTCTTCTCCACCTCCTCATTCTTCTCCTCCTCCTCATTCTTCTCCTCCTCCTCATTTTTCTCCTCCTCATTCTTCTCCTCCTCCTTATTCTTCTCCACCTCCTCATTCTTCTCCTCCTCCTCATTTTCCTCCTCCTCATTCTTCTCCACCTCCTCATTCTTCTCCTCCTCCTCCTCATTCTTCTCACCTCCTCATTCTTCTCCTCCTCCTCATTCTTCTCCTCCTCCTCATTTTTCTCCTCCTCCTCATTTTTCTCCTCCTCATTCTTCTCCACCTCCTCATTCTTCTCCTCCTCCTCATTTTTCTCCTCCTCATTCTTCTCCTCCTCCTCATTCTTCTCCTCCTCCTCATTTTTCTCCTCCTCATTCTTCTCCTCCTCCTCATTCTTCTCCACCTCCTCATTCTTCTCCTCCTCCTCATTTTTCTCCTCCTCATTCTTCTCCTCCTCCTCATTCTTCTCCTCCTCCTCATTCTTCTCCACTCCTCATTCTTCTTCTCCTCATTCTTCTCCTCATTCTTCTCCTCCTCCTCATTCTTCTCCACCTCCTCATTCTTCTCCTCTCATTCTTCTCCTCCTCCTCATTCTTCTCCTCCTCCTCATTCTTCTCCACCTCCTCATTCTTCTCCTCCTCCTTATTCTTCTCCACCTCCTCATTCTTCTCCTCCTCCTCATTCTTCTCCTCCTCCTCATTCTTCTCCACCTCCTCATTCTTCTCCTCCTCCTCATTCTTCTCCACCTCCTCATTCTTCTCCTCCTCCTCATTCTTCTCCTCCTCCTCATTCTTCTCCTCCTCCTCATTTTTCTCCTCCTCCTTATTCTTCTCCTCCTCCTTATTCTTCTCCTCCTCCTCATTCTTCTCCTCCTCCTCATTTTCTCCTCCTCCTTATTCTTCTCCTCCTCCTTATTCTTCTCCTCCTCCTCATTCTTCTCCTCCTCCTCATTCTCCTCCTCCTCCTCCTCAATCTTCTTCAAAATTTGAATATGTGAACTCAGCTTTAATTCAAACCACAAACGACGATCTATGAAATATCTTTATCGCCTGTTACTCTATTGACGTCACACTCGACCTTCACAACATATCTCAGTACAAAAGTACTTGAAATCTGGTCAGGCAAACAATGCTGATTCGTTTTTACGATAACTTCTGTGGGCGTTATCACTTCAGAACACATTTTGGGATGTGAGCAAATGAGATTTGTTTAGAAACAGTAGACGATACACTAAACGAGTTAACTAAAGGGAAGTTAGTTCTATACAAGAGGACAGTAGCAGAACGCTAATATGGGAACCAGTGAAACATTAACACCATCACAAATAGAGCTGTATTAGGCTACGCAGTGTTGAAGTTTAGATTCAATTTTATTTATTTTAATTTATTATCTACAAAAAAATTTAGATAATCCAAAGAGTCACCTTCTCATCCATATTCATCTACATAGTTTACGTCGCAATCAGGAATTAATGAATCTTCATTTGTTGCTTTTGATATTAGTGTGTCCAGACGTGCAATGAAAGAGGGGGCATAAGGCTGCCAGAGCTGAAAGCTTTCAGCGACCCATAGCTGACTGTTTACACTAGGATGGGTGAACCAGAAGTATCCAAATCGTACCCAGTTTGTAAGCGGTGCCGCTTGTAAGGAACTTACTCATGTAAGCGGTGTCCCTAGTAAGGAATGTACTCATGTAAGCGGTGCCCATAGTAAGGAACGTACTCGTGTAAGCGGTGCCCCTAGTAAGGAACGTACTCATGTAAGCAGTGCCTCTAGTAAGGAACGTACTCATGTAAGCGGTGCCCCTAGTAAGGAACGTACTCATGTAAGCGGTGCCCCTAGTAAGGAACGTACTCATGTAAGCGGTGCCCCTAGTAAGGAACGTACTCATGTAAGCGGTGCCCCTAGTAAGGACGTACTCATGTAAGCGGTGCCCTAGTAAGGAACGTACTGATGTAAGTGTGTGCCCATAGTAAGGAACGTACTCATGTAAGCGGTGCCCCTAGTAAGGAACGTACTCATGTAAGTGTGTGCCCATAGTAAGGAACGTACTCATGTAAGTGTGTGCCCATAGTAAGGAACGTACTCATGTAAGTGTGTGCCATAGTAAGGAACGTACTCATGTAAGCGGTGCCCCTAGTAAGGAACGTACTCATGTAAGCGGTGCCCCTAGTAAGGAACGTACTCATGTAAGCGGTGTCCCTAGTAAGGAAGGTACTCATGTAAGCGGTGCCCCTAGTAAGGAACGTACTCATGTAAGCGGTGCCCCTAGTAAGGAACGTACTCATGTAAGTGTGTGCCCATAGTAAGGAACGTACTCATGTAAGCGGTGCCCCTAGTAAGGAACGTACTCATGTAAGTGTGTGCCCATAGTAAGGAACGTACTCATGTAAGTGTGTGCCCATAGTAAGGAACGTACTCATGTAAGTGTGTGCCCATAGTAAGGAACGTACTCATGTAAGCGGTGCCCCTAGTAAGGAACGTACTCATGTAAGCGGTGCCCCTAGTAAGAACGTACTCATGTAAGCGGTGTCCCTAGTAAGGAAGGTACTCATGTAAGCGGTGCCCCTAGTAAGGAACGTACTCATGTAAGCGGTGCCCCTAGTAAGGAACGTACTCATGTAAGTGTGTGCCCATAGTAAGGAACGTACTCATGTAAGCGGTTCCCCTAGTAAGGAACGTACTCATGTAAGTGTGTGCCCATAGTAAGGAACGTACTCATGTAAGTGTGTGCCCATAGTAAAGAACGTACTCATGTAAGTATGTGCCCATAGTAAGGAACGTACTCATGTAAGCGGTGCCCTAGTAAGGAACGTACTCATGTAAGCGGTGCCCCTAGTAAGGAACGTACTCATGTAAGCGGGGCCCCTAGTAGGAACGTACTCATGTAAGCGGTGCCCCTAGTAAGGAACGTACTCATGTAAGTGTGTGCCCATAGTAAGGAACGTACTCATGTAGCGGTGCCTCTAGTAAGGAACGTACTCATGTAAGTGTGTGCCCATAGTAAGGAACGTACTCATGTAAGCGGTGCCCCTAGTAAGGAACGTACTCATGTAAGCGGTGCCCCTAGTAAGGAACGTACTCATGTAAGCGGTGCCCCTAGTAAGGACGTACTCATGTAAGCGGTGCCCCTAGTAAGGAACGTACTCATGTAAGTGTGTGCCCATAGTAAGGAACGTACTCATGTACGGTGCCCCTAGTTAGGAACGTACTCATGTAAGTGTGTGCCCATAGTAAGGAACGTACTCATGTAAGTGTGTGCCCATAGAAAGGAACGTACTCATGTAAGTGTGTGCCCATAGTAAGGAACGTACTTATGTAAGCTTGCCCCTAGTAAGGAACGTACTCATGTACGCGGTGTCCCTAGTAAGGAACGTACTCATGTAAGCGGTGTCCCTAGTAAGGAACGTACTCATGTAAGCGGTGCTCCTCTTAAGAACGTACTCATGTAAGCGGTGGCCCCTAGTAAGGAACGTACTCATGTAAGCGGTGCCCTAGTAGGAACGTACTCAGTAAGCGGTGCCCCTAGTAAGGAACGTACTCATGTAAGCGGTGCCCCTAGTAAGGAACGTACTCATGTAAGCAGTGCCCCTAGTAAGAACGTACTCATGTAAGCGGTGCCCCTAGTAAGGAACGTACTCATGTAAGGCGTTGCCCCTAGTAAGGAACGTACTCATGTACGCGGTGCCCCTAGTAAGGAACGTACTCATGTAAGCGGTGTCACTAGTAAGGAACGTACTCATGTAAGCGGTGTCCCTAGTAAGGAACGTACTCATGTAAGCGGTGCTCCTAGTAAGGAACGTACTCATGTAAGCGGTGCCCCTAGTAAGGAACGTACTCATGTAAGCGGTGCCCCTAGTAAGGAACGTACTCATGTAAGCAGTGCCCCTAGTAAGGAACGTACTCATGTACGCGGTGCCCCTAGTAAGGAACGTACTCATGTAAGTGTGTGCCCATAGTAAGGAACGTACTCATGTAAGCGGTGTCCCTAGTAAGGAACGTACTCATGTAAGCGGTGTCCCTAGTAAGGAACGTACTCATGTAAGCGGTGTCCCTAAAGGAACGTACTCATGTAAGCGGGGTCCCTAGTAAGAACGTACTCATGTAAGCGGTGCTCCTAGTAAGGAACGTACTCATGTAAGCGGTGCCCCTAGTAAGGAACGTACTCATGTAAGCGGTGCCCCTAGTAAGGAACGTACTCATGTAAGCGGTGCCCCTAGTAAGGAACGTACTCATGTACGCGGTGCCCCTAGTAAGGAACGTACTCATGTAAGTGTGTGCCCATAGTAAGGAACGTACTCATGTAAGCGGTTGTCCCTAGTAAGGAACGTACTCATGTAAGCGGTGTCCCTAGTAAGGAACGTACTCATGTAAGCGGTGTCCCTAGTAAGGAACGTACTCATGTAAGCGGTGCCCCTAGTAAGGAACGTACTCATGTAAGCAGTGCCCCTAGTAAGGAACGTACTCATGTAAGCGGTGCCCCTAGTAAGGAACGTACTCATGTAAGCGGTGCCCCTAGTAAGGAACGTACTCATGTACGCGGTCCCCCTAGTAAGGGAACGTACTCATGTAAGCGGTGTCCCTAGTAAGGAACGTACTCATGTAAGCGGTGTCCCTAGTAAGGAACGTACTCATGTAAGCGGTGCTCCCTAGTAAGGAACGTACTCATGTAAGCGGTGCCCCTAGTAAGGAACGTACTCATGTAAGCGGTGCCCCTAGTAAGGAACGTACTCATGTAAGCAGTGCCCTAGTAAGGAACGTACTCATGTACGCGGTGCCCCTAGTAAGGACGTCTCATGTAAGTGTGTGCCCATAGTAAGGAACGTACTCATGTAAGCGGTGTCCCTATAAGAACGTACCATGTAAGCGGTGTCCCCTAGTAAGGAAACGTACTCATGTAAGCGGTGTCCCTAGTAAGGAACGTACTCATGTAAGCGGTGTCCCTAGTAAGGAACGTACTCATGTAAGCGGTGCTCCTAGTAAGGAACGTACTCATGTAAGCGTGCCCCTAGTAAGGAACGTACTCATGTAAGCGGTGCCCCTAGTAAGGAACGTACTCATGTAAGCGGTGCCCCTAGTAAGGAACGTACTCATGTACGCGGTGCCCCTAGTAAGGAACGTACTCATGTAAGTGTGTCCCATAGTAAAGAACGTACTCATGTAAGCGGTGTCCCTAGTAAGGAACGTACTCATGTAAGCGGTGTCCCCTAGTAAGGAACGTACTCATGTAAGCGGTGTCCCCTAGTAAGGAACGTACTCATGTAAGCGGTGCCCCTAGTAAGGAACGTACTCATGTAAGCGGTGTCCCCTAGTAAGGAAGTACTCATGTAAGCGGTGCCCCTAGTAAGGAACGTACTCATGTAAACGGTGCCCTCTAGTAAGGAACGTACTCATGTAAGCGGTGTCCTTAGTAAGGAACGTACTCATGTAAGCGGTGTCCCTAGTAAGGAACGTACTCATGTAAGCGGTGTCCATAGTAAGGAACGTACTCATGTAAGCGGTGTCCATAGTAAGGAACGTACTCATGTAAGCGGTGTCCCTAGTAAGGAACGTACTCATGTAAGCGGTGCCCCTAGTAAGGAACGTACTCATGTAAGCGGTGTCCCTAGTAAGGAACGTACTCATGTAAGCGGTGTCCTAGTAAGGAACGTACTCATGTAAGCGGTGTCCCTAGTAAGGAACGTACTCATGTAAGCGGTTGTCCCTAGTAAGGAACGTACTCATGTAAGCGGTGCCCCTAGTAAGGAACGTACTCATGTAAGCGGGCCCCTAGTAAGGAACGTACTTATGGGTAGGGGTGCCCCTAGTAAGGAACGTACTCATGTAAGCGGCCCCTAGTAAGGAACGTACTCATGTAAGCGGTGTCCCTAGTAAGGAACGTACTCATGTAAGCGATGCCCCTAGTAAGGAACGTACTTATGTAAGCGGTGCTCCTAGTAAGGAACGTACTCGTGTAAGCGGTGTCCCTAGTAAGGAACGTACTCATGTAAGCGTGTCCATTAAGGAACGTACTAATGTAAGGGTGCTCCTAGTAGGAACGTACTCATGTAAGCGGTGTCCCTAGTAAGGAACGTACTCATGTAAGCGGTGCTCCTAGTAAGGAACGTACTCATGAAGTGTCCCTAGTAAGGAACGTACTCATGTAGCGGTGTCCCTAGTAAGGAACGTACTCATGTAAGCGGTGCCCTAGTAAGGAACGTGCTCATGTAAGCGGTGTCCCTAGTAAGGAACGTACTCATGTAAGCGGTGCCCCTAGTAAGGAACGTACTCATGTAAGCGGTGCCCCTAGTTAGGAACGTACTCATGTAAGTGTGTGCCCATAGTAAGGAACGTACTCATGTAAGTGTGTGCCCATAGTAAGGAACGTACTTATGTAAGCAGTGCCCCTAGTAAGGAACGTACTCATGTAAGCGTGTGTCCCTAGTAAGGAACGTACTCATGTAAGCGGTTGTCCCTAGTAAGGAACGTACTCATGTAAGCGGTGCTCCTAGTAAGGAACGTACTCATGTAAGCGGTGCCCCTAGTAAGGAACGCACTCATGTAAGCGGTGCCCCTAGTAAGGAACGTTCTACATGTAAGCGGTGCCCCTAGTAAGGAACGTACTCATGTAAGCGGTGCCCCTAGTAAGGAACGTACTCATGTAAGCAGTGCCCCTAGTAAGGAACGTACTCATGTAAGCGGTGCCCCTAGTAAGGAACGTACTCATGTAAGCGGTGCCCCTAGTAAGGAACGTACTCATGTACGCGGTGCCCCTAGTAAGGAACGTACTCATGTAAGCGGTGTCCCTAGTAAGGAACGTACTCATGCAAGCGGTGTCCCTAGTAAGGAACGTACTCATGTAAGCGGTGCTCCTAGTAAGGAACGTACTCATGTAAGCGGTGCCCCTAGTAAGGAACGTACTCATGTAAGCGGTGCCCCTAGTAAGGAACGTACTCATGTAAGCAGTGCCCCTAGTAAGGAACGTACTCATGTAACGGTGTCCCTAGTAAGGAACGTACTCATGTAAGCGGTGTCCCTAGTAAGGAACGTACTCATGTAAGCGGTGTCCCTAGTAAGGAACGTACTCATGTAAGCGGTGCCCTAGTAAGGAACGTACTCATGTAAGCAGTGCCCCTAGTAAGGAACGTACTCATGTAAGCGGTGCCCCTAGTAAGAACGTTCTCATGTATGCGCGTGCCCCTAGTAAGGAACGTACTCATGTACGCGGTGCTCTAGTAAGGAACGTACTCATGTAAGCGGTTGTCCCTAGTAAGGAACGTACTCATGTAAGCGGTGTCCCTAGTAAGGAACGTACTCATGTAAGCGTGTCCCTAGTAAGGAACGTACTCATGTAAGCGGTGCCCCTAGTAAGGAACGTACTCATGTAAGCGGTGCCCCTAGTAAGGAACGTACTCATGTAAGCGGTGCCCCTAGTAAGGAACGTACTCATGTACGCGGTGCCCCTAGTAAGGAACGTACTCATGTAAGTGTGTGCCCATAGTAAGGAACGTACTCATGTAAGTGTGTGCCCATAGTAAGGAACGTACTCATGTAAGCGGTGTCCCCTAGTAAGGAACGTACTCATGTAAGCGGTGTCCCTAGTAAGGAACGTACTCATGTAAGCGGTGTCCCTAGTAAGGAACGTACTCATGTAAGCGGTGCCCCTAGTAAGGAACGTACTCATGTAAGCGTTGCCCCTAGTAAGGAACGTACTCATGTAAGCGGTGCCCCTAGTAAGGAACGTACTCATGTAAGCGTTGTCCCTAGTAAGGACGTACTCATGTAAGCGGTGTCCCTAGTAAGGAACGTACTCATGTAAAGCGGTGTCCATAGTAAGGAACGTACTCATGTAAGCGGTGTCCTAGTAAGGAACGTACTCATGTAAGCGGTGCCCCTAGTAAGGAACGTACTCATGTAAGCGGTGTCCTAGTAAGGAACGTACTCATGTAAGCGGTGCCCCTAGTAAGGAACGTACTCATGTAAACGGTGCCCCTAGTAAGGAACGTACTCATGTAAGCGGTGTCCTTAGTAAGGAACGTACTCATGTAAGCGGTGTCCCTAGTAAGGAACGTACTCATGTAAGCGGTGTCCATAGTAAGGAACGTACTCATGTAAGCGGTGTCCATAGTAAGGAACGTACTCATGTAAGCGGTGTGTCCCTAGTAAGGAACGTACTCATGTAAGCGGTGCCCCTAGTAAGGAACGTACTCATGTAAGCGGTGTCCCTAGTAAGGAACGTACTCATGTAAGCGTTGTCCCTAGTAAGGAACGTACTCATGTACGGTGTCCCTAGTAAGGAACGTACTCAAGTAAGGCGTGTTCCCTAGTAAGGAAAGTACTCATGTAAGCGGTGCCCCTAGTAAGGAACGTACTCATGTAAGCGGCGCCCTAGTAAGGAACGTACTCATGTAAGCGCGTGCCCCTAGTAAGGAAGTACTCATGTAAGCGGTGTCCCTAGTAAGGAACGTACTCATGTAAGCGATGACCCTAGTAAGGAACGTACTTGTGTAAGCGGTGCTCCTAGTAAGGAACGTACTCGTGTAAGCGGTGTCCCTAGTAAGGACGTACTCATGTAAGCGGTGTCCCTAGTAAGGAACGTACTAATGTAAGGGGTGCTCCTAGTAAGGAACGTACTCATGTAAGCGGTGTCCCTAGTAAGGAACGTACTCATGTAAGCGGTGCTCCTAGTAAGGAACGTACTCATGTAAGCGGTGTCCCTAGTAAGGAACGTACTCATGTAAGCGGTGTCCCTAGTAAGGAACGTACTCATGTAAGCGGTGCCCCTAGTAAGGAACGTGCTCATGTAAGCGGTGTCCCTAGTAAGGAAAGTACTCATGTAAGCGGTGCCCCTAGTAAGGAACGTACTCATGTAAGCGGCGCCCCTAGTAAGGAACGTACTCATGTAAGCGTGCCCCTAGTGAGGAACGTACTCATGTAAGCGGTGTCCCTAGTGAGGAACGTACTCATGTAAGCGGTGCCCCTAGTAAGGAACGTACTCGTGTAAGCGGTGCTCCTAGTAAGGAACGTACTCGTGTAAGCGGTGTCCCTAGTAAGGAACGTACTCATGTAAGCGGTGCCCCTAGTAAGGAACGTACTCATGTAAGCGTGCCCCTAGTAAGGAACGTACTCATGTAAGCGGTGCCCCTAGTAAGGAACGTACTCATGTAAGCGGTGCCCTAGTAAGGAACGTACTCATGTAAACGGTGCCCCTAGTAAGGAACGTACTCATGTAAACGGTGGCCCTAGTAGGAACGTACTCTTGTAAGCGGTGCCCCTAATAAGGACGTACTCATGTAAGCGGCGCCCCTAGTAAGGAAACGTACTCATGTAAGCGGTGCCCCTAGTAAGGAACGTACTCATGTAAGCGGTGCCCCTAGTAAGGAACGTACTCATGTAAGCGGTGTCCATAGTAGGAACGTACTCATGTAAGCCGGTGCCCCTAGTAAGGAACGTACTCATGTAAGCGGTGCCCCTAGTAGGAACGTACTCATAAAGCGGTTGCCCCTAGTAAGGAACGTACTCATGTAAGCAGTGCCCTAGTAAGGAACGTACTCATGTAAGCGGTGCCCCTAGTAAAGAACGTTCTCATGTATGCGGTGCCCCTAGTAAGAACGTACTCATGTACGCGGTGCTCTAGTAAGGAAACGTACTCATGTAAGCGGTGTCCCCTAGTAAGGAACGTATCATGTAAGCGGTGTCCCTAGTAAGGAACGTACTCATGTAAGCGGTGTCCCTAGTAGGAACGTACTCATGTAAGCGGTGCCCTAGTAAGGAACGTACTCATGTAAGCGGTGCCCCTAGTAAGGAACGTACTCATGTAAGCGGTGCCCCTAGTAAGGAACGTACTCATGTACGCGGTGCCCCTAGTAAGGAACGTACTCATGTAAGTGTGTGCCCATAGTAAGGAACGTACTCATGTAAGTGTGTGCCCATAGTAAGAACGTACTCATGTAAGCGGTGTCCCTAGTAAGGAACGTACTCATGTAAGCGGTGTCCCTAGTAAGAACGTACTCATGTAAGCGGTGTCCCTAGTAAGGAACGTACTCATGTAAGCGGTGCCCTAGTAAGGAACGTACTCATGTAAGCGGTGCCCCTAGTAAGGAACGTACTCATGTAAAGCGGTGCCCCTAGTAAGGAACGTACTCATGTAAGCGGTGTCCCTAGTAAGGAACGTACTCATATAAGCGTGTCCTCTAGTAAGGAACGTACTCATGTAAGCGGTGTCCATAGTAAGGAACGTACTCATGTAAGCGGTGTCCCCTATAAGGAACGTACTCATGTAAGCGGTGCACCTAGTAAGGAACGTACTCATGTAAGCGGTGTCCCTAGTAAGGAACGTACTCATGTAAGCGGTGCCCCTAGTAAGGAACGTACTCATGTAAACGGTGCCCCTAGTAAGGAACGTAACTCATGTAAGCGGTGTCCTTAGTAAGGAACGTACTCATGTAAGCGGTGTCCCTAGTAGGAACGTACTCATGTAAGCGGTGGTCCATAGTAAGGAACGTACTCATGTAAGCGGTGTCCATAGTAAGGAACGTACTCATGTAAGCGGTGTCCCTAGTAAGGAACGTACTCATGTAAGCGTGCCCCTAGTAAGGAACGTACTCATGTAAGCGGTGTCCCTAGTAAGGAACGTACTCATGTAAGCGGTGTCCCTAGTAAGGAACGTACTCATGTAAGCGGTGTCCCTAGTAAGGAACGTACTCAAGTAAGCGTGTCCCTAGTAAGGAACGTACTCATGTAAGCGGTGCCCCTAGTAAGGAACGTAACTCATTTAAGCGGCGCCCCTAGTAAGGAACGTACTCATGTAAGCGGTGCCCCTAGTAAGGAACGTACTCATGTAAGCGTGTCCCTAGTAAGGAACGTACTCATGTAAAGCGATGCCCCTAGTAAGGAACGTACTTGTGTAAGCGTGCTCCTAGTAAGGACGTACTCGTGTAAGCGGTGTCCCTAGTAAGGAACGTACTCATGTAAGCGGTGTCCTAGTAAGGAAGTACTAATGTAAGGGGTGCTCCTAGTAAGGAACGTACTCATGTAAGCGGTGTCCCTATAAGGAACGTACTCATGTAAGCGGTGCTCCTAGTAAGGAACGTACTCATGTAAGCG